>JAFMOC010000687.1:105000-183590 GCA_019802505.1 Corydoras sp. C115 | reverse complement strand
AAATTGATCCATAATGGTGGCCAGAAAACAACACGATTTCTAATACATTATTTATTAACGTGACCATGACATCACGAAGACAACGCAAGGCTTTAAATAAAAAAAAATTTGTGAAAAATTAAAGTAAAAAAAATTTTATTAACAGACAGTGTGCTGAAAGTGGAACTTTATTTTGTTCCGTGCAAGTTGCGCCATTTAGTCTAAAGTTCCGGCTTTCTTATATATATATCTAATATATATATATATATATATATATATATATATATATATAGTATATAGTCATTCATTCATTAATTATCTCCCGCTTTATCCTCTATTGGGGTAGTGGGGGGGGTTCCCATGCACATCCAGAGGAGAACGTCTCGGGCGCTGGGCAGATACACCAGGACAGGGCGCCAATCCATCGCTGGGCATACACTCACTCACACAGACATACTCTATATGGGGCAATTTGGAGAAATCAATTGACTTGATCCATGTTTTTGGACTGTGGGAGGAAACCGGAGAACCCGGAGGAAACCCGACGCAGACACGGGGAGAACATGGAAACTCCACCCAGATGGGGATTCGAACCGGGAATCCCTAGCGCTGAGAGGCGAACGTGCCAACCACTAAGCCAGAGTGCCATCCGGGTTTTTATAATTATATATATAATTATCCATCCATCCATTATCTCCCGCTTTTATCCTCTATTAGGGTCGCGGTGGGGTTCCCCATGCCCATCCAGGGGAGAACGTCTCGGGCGCTGGGCAGATACACCCAGGACAGGGCGCCAAATCCATCGCTGGGCACACACTCACTCACACAGACACACTCTATATGGGCAATTTTTGAGAAATCAATTGACTTGATCCATGTTTTTGGACTGTGGGAGGAAGCCCACGCAGACACGGGGAGAACATGGAAACTCCACCAGATGGGGATTCGAACCGGGAATCCCTAGCGCTGAGAGGCGAACGTGCTAACCACTAAGCCACCGTGCCGCTATATATATATAATATATATATATATATATATATATATATATAATATATATATATATATATATAAATAAAAAACACACGGTACTCGGTGTATATCGGTATATTATGAAAATCGCCATGACAATTTTAAAGCACTCTTACGATTAATTAATTATAACGTTTTAATTGCGATTAATTGCAAAAAAAAACGGTTAATCGCCTTATCCCTATTACTTAAGAGTCAACAATTTAAACCATGTTAGGCCTCAGTATAATAAACACCCCAGCTGCTTCACTAGAATACCTATGCTAAGGTTAATTTATATAAATATTAAATAAATATATATTTGTTTTTGTTCTTTTCAATACATGTGCATTTAAAACAACGACTTATATAATCACCGAACAAACTGTTAAAACAACTAAAAGCCACAAATTAGTTACAAATAAATCATTGAAATACATATTTCCACTTATTAATCCTTTTAAACCAAATTAAATTATCATTTAAATAAAGAACGCTGCTCAGAGCAAACTTTTAAATAGAGTTTAATGGTTTACGGTTATTTGTGGCGTGCGTTTTCTTTTGCACCCGTTTTCCTCCCCCAAACCCCGCCTCACGCCACGTGCTGATTGGTTCACTGCTCAGAACCGGACGCCGTCCACCAATCCCCGAGCGCGGAACGGAGTTTGTCGGAAAACGGGTGGGAGACTAGCTAACGCTCGTTCAACTGACAAAAATATCTGGCCGACCGTTCGCGCCGGCGAGGTATTAGTTGGAATTTGACGTAAATAACGAATAAAAGTCGATTTTACGCTGGAAACAGGAGTGGAAATGTATTAAAAGAGTGATAAACACGTAGTAACCAAGTGTCCGTTTTACCTGCTAGTTGTCCGCTTCAGAAGAAGTGAAGACTGTTCGGTCATTTTCCAGAGGGATTCGAACAAAAAGTGTGAATAAAACGTCGAGTTCTCCCTCTAAACAGCGAACACAAGAACATTTAACCTGCTGGTATTCTTCTTTCACGCGTTCTAACCCTTTACTGCTTCCTACCGGGTTGGAGAGAGGATTCCAGCTGGGGCAAAAGTATGAGAACCCCCCCCAAAACACGCCCTATACACGTGATAATCATATTAATCCAACAGCTTTATAATTATTAATTAATTTTCCATTAAAAACCTCTTATCTCATTATCTTTTACTTTCTAATATCAGCACAAACCACCACCACCACATTGGAGCATCACTGCAGTGCTAAGAATCATCCTCCACCTGAATACTATCTTCTCTGTTTGCTGTTGGTTTTCCCCTCACAGAATTATTAATTAATTAATTCATTCATTATCTTCCGCTTTATCCTCTATTAGGGTCGCGGTGGGGTTCCCCATGCCCATCCAGGGGAGAACGTTTCGGGCGCTGGAAAAAATGGGAAGATAGACCCAGGACAGGGTGCCAATCTATCGCTGGGCACACACTCACGCACACAGACACACTCTATATGGGGCAATTTGGAGAACTCAGTTGACTTGATCCATGTTTTTTGGACTGTGGGAGGAAACCGGAGAACCCGGAGGAAACCCATGCGGACACGGGGAGGACATGGAAACTCCACCCAGGTGGCGATTCGAACCGGGAACCCCTAGTGCTGAGAGGAGAAACATGCCAAACCACTAAGCCACCGTGACGCCCTGTACTATCTATCCATTATCTTCCACTTTATCCTCTACTAGGGTCGTGGGGGGGTTCCCCATGCCCATCCAGGGGAGAACGTTTCGGGCACTGGGGCAGAAAACACCCGGGACAGGGGGGCAATCCATCGCTGGGCACCACACTCACTCACACACACAGACACACACTCTATATGGGGCAATTGGAAGAGAACTCAATTGACTTGATCCATGTTTTTTTTGGACTGTGGGAGGAAACCGGAGAACCCGGAGGAAACCCACGCGGACACGTGGAGGACATGGAAACTCCACCCAGATGGGGATTCGAACTGGGAATCCCTAGCGCTGAGAGGAGAACATGCTAAACCACTAATCCACCATGACGCCCTGTACTATCTATCCATTATCTTCCACTTTATCCTCTACTAGGGTCGCGGTGGGGTTCCCCATGCCCATCCAGGGGAGAACGTTTCGGGCGCTGGGCAGAAACACCCGGGACAGGGGGGCAATCCATCGCTGGGCACACACTCACTCACACACACACACACTCTATATGGGGCAATTTGGAGAACTCAATTGACTTGATCCATGTTTTTGGACTGTGGGAGGAAACCGGAGAACCCGGAGGAAACCCACGCGGACACGGGGAGGACATGGAAACTCCACCCAGATGGGGATTCGAACCGGGAATCCCTAGCGCTGAGAGGAGAACATGCTAAACCACTCAGCCACCGTGCCGCCCTCACAGAATTAAATTAATTCTATTAAAAACAACGTGGCGGCACGGTGGCTTAGTGGTTAGCACGTTCTCCTCTCAGCGCTAGGGATTCCCGGTTCGAATCCCCATCTGGGTGGTTTCCATGTTCTCCCTGTGTCTGCGTGGGTTTCCTCCGGGTTCTCCGCTTTCCTCCCACAGTCCAAAAACATGGATCAAGTCAATTGAATTCTCAAAAAAATTGCCCCATATAGAGTGTGTCTGTGTGTGTGAGTGAGTGTGTGCCCAGCGATGGATTGCCCCCCTGTCCTGGGTGTATCTGCCCAGCGCCTGAAACGTTCTCCCCTGGATGGGCATGGGGAACCCCACCGCGACCCTAATAGAGGATAAAGCGGGAGATAATGAATGAATGAATGAATGAATGAATAAAAACAACCTAAATAAACGCTTTGAATGGATGCGTTTGCATGGCGTTGCAACGCTGTGTCCACTAGATGGCGCACGACTCATGTTACTCTATAAGCTCTAGAGTTGAAATCAAGAATCTGGTCGAAAGTAGCCTTTAAACATCATACAGCAGCCGTTATGAAATTGTTAAGATGGAAAAAAGTGTGCAAACACAATACACGACACACCCGACGTTGTCTGAGAGCTGACTGAGCCGCCCGATTCGTGCTTTTCGAGATGGACATATAAGGTCAGCACGTGGCCGCCGGCCCAGCCGCTGATACCAAACATAGACTTAAAATGGCAACGCTTTACCGAATATATTCCTCATGTGGGAGACCAGCCATTGTTACCACGCTGGTCATTGTGGGTTGTTTTGAGTAGCTGCAGAACGCCCAACGCCTTTTTGGGTTCTGTTGTTTACTATCAGCACGTCAGTCCGCGTCTGGAACGTGGAGCCCTGTGTGCGGAGTCTTCTTATAAATAAGGGTGGTGTGTGTGTGTGTGGGGGGGGAGGGGTGCCTGTCCTATACAAATCTAATCCGTTGCCTCCATTACCACAACATGTGACATCCTACTGTTTAGGATCCTGTGGGGGGTTACACACTCTTTACACACCACTAAGAAGTGGCTCTAGATGTTCTATGTGGTTTTCTAGGGAGTTCCAGATTCCCATCCAGGGGAGAATGTTTCAGATGCTGGGCAGGTAGACCCAGAAGGGGTGCCAGTCTATCGCTGGGCACACACATCCACTCATATTCATTCATTCATTATCTCCCGCTTTATCCTCTATTAGGGTCGCGGTGGGGTTCCCCATGCCCATCCAGGGGAGAACGTTTCGGGCGCTGGGCAGATACAACCAGGACAGGGGGGCAATTCATCGCTGGGCACACACTCCCTCACACAGACACACTCTACACGGGGCAATTTGGAGAATTCAATTGACTTGATCCATGTTTTTGGACTGTGGGAGGAAACCGGAGAACCCGGAGGAAACCCACACAGAGACGGGGAGAACATGGAAACTCCACCCAGATGGGGATTCGAACCGGGAATCCCTAGTGCTGAGAGGAGAACATGCCAACCACTAAGCCAGGTGGCGGAACTCGCTTTGGAACAATAAAGTTCCAAAGTACCACTTGCAGCACACGTCTGTTTACTTTGTCCGCTCAAGAAAAACATAGTTTTCTTTTATTCATTCATTCTCCCGCTTTTATCCTCTATTAGGGTCGCAGGGAGGTTCCCCATGCCCATCCAGGGGAGAACGTTTCGGGCGCTGGGCAGATAGACCCAGGACAGGGCGCCAATCCATCGCTGGACACACACTCACTCACACAGACACACTCTATATGGGGCAATGTGGAGACCTCAATTGACTTGATCCATGTTTTTGGACTGTGGGAGGAAAGCGGAGAACCCGGAGGAAACCCACGCGGACACGGGGAGAACATGGAAACTCCACCCAGATGGGGATTCGAACAGGGAATCCCTAGTGCTGAGAGGAGAACATGCTAACCACTAAGTCACCATGCCGCCAGTTTTCTTTTAAATGGATATAAATCCATTTAAACTCATCTGGGTGGAGTTTCCATGTTCTCCCCGTGTCCACGTGGGTTTCCTCCGGGTTCTCCGGTTTCCTCCCACAGTCCAAAAACATGGATCAAGGTCAATTGAATTCTCCAAATTGCCCCATATAGAGTGTGTGTGTGTGAGTGAGTGTGTGCCCAGCAATGGATTGGCACCCTGTCCTGGGTGTATCTGCCCAGCGCCCGAGACGTTCTCCCCTGGATGGGCATGGGGAACCCCACCGCGACCCTAATAGAGGACAAAGCGGGAGATAATGAATGAATGAATGAATGAAATACTAAAATGTGCTGTGCATTTTGTTCTATTTGCGCTTGTGGGTTTCAATAACTCGGCTGATCCGGCCGCAACGTTCTGACGTCGGTCCGAGGTTCGGATCTGATAGGCTGCTCAGCCTTCCATGTCATAAAACGTGGTGGCACGTACTAGAACCATGCACAGAACTCAAAGGAACCAATCAACGTGTGTGTGTTCAGTGACCTGCAGTTCGACCTCTCACATAAACCTCACCATGGAAACGTGTTTCTGACGTAAGCATCGTGATGGTATGTCCCAAACTACACTTTAATGACCAGGTAGGGCCCTATTTTAGATTGGAACCTTCAACCTTCAAGAAAAGCAGATCAGACCAATTTATGTGGTTCTAAGGTTCAGGTGTGTGTGTGTGTGTGTGTGTGTGGGGGGGGGGGTTCTGAGTCTGGCAACATAGCCAAATAAGCAAACATGGAGAGAACATGCTCAAGCCCACCCTTCAAATAGCATCATGCAGCTTTGGAATGTTCATGCATTTGATTTGATTTTGATATTATTACGTAATGACATCTGACGCAATCCGTTGACATGGCAACACCATCTCACGACCATGAAAAGAGCTTTTAAATTTGTTCAATTCTAATAACATTAACGTGCCATTAATTTTCATATCAATTTTAATTTCAAGGTCAATTAAGGTCGCCTTGGGAAAAAAAACCCCACCTCTTTAAATAATAAAAAATAAAATAATTAATTCATCTTTGACAAATCTGCAATGGAATGAACAACACGGTGTGACTGTCGCTTAGTGCGGGCCGCGTTTATTCGTAGTGTAGTGCCCCAGCTAGGGCTCAGGGAGTGGTTTGGGACGCGCCGCCGGCGCGAGCCAATCAGAGCGCGAGGCTGGGAATTCCGGCTCGCGCCCGGCCAATCAGCGGCTTCCACATGCGGCCACGGAGAGCCGCCGCATATGCGGTTCAGCGGTGGCAGTCATTCGGCGGTCGGTGCTGGTGGTGCGGCTGCAGCGTTCTCGATTCCCCCCCCGCGAACTTCCAGGCGCTGGAGGAGCTATGAGCTGAGGATCTCCCGCGTACCGAGAGAGCCGTCGAAAAGCAGCCCGAGCCCCCGGACGCCTGGTTTCCCCCCCCCCCCCCGAGCGAGCGGCGGTTAAAGGTCGAGGAGACGCCGGTTATGCTGAACTCCTCCGGGCGACGTTAGCTTAGCGTAGCGGCGTTTGGTCTCACCCGGCGGACGACTCCTTTCGGCACACGCGGCTCGCCTTTGAGCCTTCGACATGGAGAACGGTCACACCAAGACGGTGGAGGAGGTGTACGGCTTTTTCAGCGTCAACGAGAGCACCGGGCTCGGCCTGGAGCAGGTGAAGCGGCAGCGGGAGCGATGGGGAGCCAACGGTGAGCCACGGCCGGCGGTTAGCTTTAGCACGTTAGCATTGGCACGTTGCTGTTAAAGCGGCGGTTGCGGCGTTGTGAAACCGGTTAGAACCTGTTTTGGGGAACCCGACCGGGTTTAGAACAGGGTTTTGGGTCGTGGACCGCGTTCCGGCGTCGGATACGAGGGACACGTTAAAGTTGCTGACGTCATTCCCCCCCCTCACCGACCCATTGCCGTTAACTCTGTACTCTGACGTCATTACAGCCGGTGCTCGGTCACACATTGGTGAGGTGAGCGCACGTGCACGGGGCAATTGGGCTGAGGTGCATACGTCCCCATACTTCAGCCTTAGTGCTTGATGGGACCGGGAATCGAACCCGGGACCTGGTTGCCCCCTAGGATTGCATTAACTCTACTATCGCTGACGTCATTACCCCCTGTCCTCAGTCACACACTGGGGAAGTGAGCACACGTGCCTTAATTTACGGCACCCACGGGGCAATTGGGCTGAGGTGGCTTGCCCAAGGGTACCTCAGACGTAGTGCTTGATGGGGCTGGTTGTGTCTGTACTATCGCTGACGTCATGGCGCCCAAGGGGCAATTGGGGTGAGGTGGCTTGCCCAAAGTGACTTCAGCCATAGTGCTTGATGGGACCGGGAATCGAACCAGGGACTTGGTTGTGTCTGTAATATCGCTGACGTCATTACCCCCTGTCCTCAGTCACACACACACTGGTCACGTGAGCACACGTGTCTTAATTACACGGCAACAATGGGGCAATTGGGCTGAGGTGGCTTGTCCAAGGGTACTTCAGCCATAGTGCTTGATGGGACCGGGAATCGAACCGGGGACCTGGTTGTGTCTGTGCTATTGCTGACGTCATGGCACCCAGGGGGCAATTGGGGGTGAGGTGGCTTGTCCAAGGGTACTTCATCCATAGTGCTTAATGGGACCGGGAAGCGAACCCGGGACCTGGTTGCCCCCTAGGATTGCATTAACTCTACTATCGCTGACGTCATTGCCCCCTGTCCTCGGTCACACATTGGGGAGGTGAGCACACATGCCTTAATTACATGGCACCCGGGGCAATTGGGGTGAGGTGTCTTGCCCAAGGGTACTTCAGGCATAGTGCTTGATGGGACCGGGAATCAAACCGTGGATCTGATTGCCCCCTGGGATTGCATTCCCCACTCACCAACCCATTATTAACTCTGTACTATCGCTGCCGTCATTACCCCCTGTCCTCAGTCACACACACTGGTCACGTGAGCACACGTGCCTTAATTACACGGCACCCGGGGCAATTGGGGTGAGGTGGCTTGCCCATGGGTACTTCAGCCATAGTGCTTGATGGGACCGGGAATCGAACCGTCCTCAGTCACACACTGATCAGGTGAGCACACGGGCCTTAATTACACGGCACCCGGGGGCAATTGGGATGAGGTGTCATGCCCAAAATTACTTCAGCCATAGTGCCTGATGGGACCGGGAATCGAACCCGGGACCTGGTTGCCCCCTAGGATTGCATTCCCCACTCACCAACCCAATGCATTAACTCTGTTCTATGGCTGACGTCATTACCCCCTGTCCTCATGGCCGCCGCGGTTATAACGTGTCGTAAGAACGCGCATGCAACCCGTGGCCATTTCCAACTGCATTATTTGCACCATATTTCAGTGATGGTGATCTATTTTACCTACTGTACTACCCACACCCACACACACTGGGCAATTGGGGTGAGATGTCTTGCCCAAGGGTACTTTAGCTATAGTGCTTGATGAAACCGGGGAACTTCAGGTTGCAAGGCTGGTTCCTCAGGGCGTTCTCATATGGTCACGGTGGTGTTAACTTGTTGTAACAACACACATTGAACCCTTGGCCATTTCCCAACTTCCTCATTTGCCCCATTCGGACAGCTTTCGATCTTGCACGACGGCTTTCCACCATATTTTGAAGCGTGACTGGGGAAACCCGCCTGTTTTTGTCATGCTGATGGACCAGAAGGCCTTCCGCAAACTGTTCCCACAAAGCTTAACCCTTTCATTAGTCCTGCAAACATGCATTATACTACCCGGGTGTTTTATTACGTCTCAAAGGCTACAAGTCGTGTTATAACTTCCTAGACAACAGTTTGGGGAAGGCCCTTTCTGCTCAGTGTTATACATTCGATGTAACTGTAACTGAAACGTTCTGACTAACAAGCTTTCTTTCTCTCCTGGTGGGAACCTTGGCTCGTCCTCCAGAGTTACCAGCAGAAGAAGGTGAGACCCTTTTTGTCTCTCTTTATTTGCAACACTTCCCCCCCCTCCATTCTCATGCAAATGCCGTTCCCTGTTTTCCAGGCAAGTCGCTGTGGGTGCTGGTGATCGAGCAATTCGAGGATCTGCTCGTCCGGATCCTCCTCTTAGCGGCGTGCATCTCTTTTGTAAGTACATTTCAGATCTTTACTGGTCCTCAGCGCTCCGCCGGTTCGAGTCTGTGACAAAATGATGGCGGCCCATCAGTGCCGGCTGGATTCCTGAATAGGTGTTGGTGTGGGTGAGGTTTTTAAGTATGGGTGTGACGCTCTGTTTTCAGTTTGATAACCGGACAACATGGTGACAATTCAAAAAAACAAGCAAATATCCTCTACGGATGGTTGCCCCATAGGATTGCATTGTGTATTGTATTTGTGGTTGCTGGACTTTGCGTACTGACTCTTTCACATTAGTTGTATCAGGCCATAAACCTACAGTTTAATTTAATATGCATGGTTGCCCCATATGATTACATTGTATAGTTTATTTGTACTTGCTAGACTTTGTTCTATCTTTATACTGACTCTCTTAGGTTAGCATGATGTCGAGAACACGTTGTGCACTCTAGTATGTATGGTTGCCCCATAGGATTGCATTGTGTATCGTATTTGTGGTTGCTGGACTTTGTGTACTGACTCTCACATTAGTTGTATGAGGCCATAAACCTACAGTTTAATTTAATATGCATGGTTGCCCCATATGATTACATTGTATAGTTTATTTGTACTTGCTAGACTTTGTTCTATCTTTATACTGACTCTTAGGTTAGTATGATGTCGAGAACACGTCGTGCACTCTAGTATGTATGGTTGCCCCATAGGATTGCATTGTGTATCGTATTTGTGGTTGCTGGACTTTGTGTACTGACTCTCACATTAGTGGTATGAGGCCATAAACCTACAGTTTAATTTAATATGCACAGTTGCCCCATATGATTACATTTTATAGTGTATTTGTACTTGCTAGACTTTGTTTTATCTTTATACTAACTCTCTTAGGTTAGTATGATGTCGAGAACACGCCGTGCACTCCAGTATGTATGGTTGCCCCCGTGCACTCTAGTATGTATGGTTGCCCCATAGGATTGCATTGTGTATCGTATCTGTGGTTGCTGGACTTTGTGTACTGACTCTCACATTAGTAGTATGAGGCCATAAACCTACAGTTTAATTTAATATGCACGGTTGCCCCATATGATTACATTGTATAGTGTATTTGTAGTTGCTAGACTTTGTTCTCTCTTTATACTGACTCTCTTAGGTTAGTATGATGTCGGTATGTATGGTTGCCCCATAGGATTGCATTGTGTAACACATTTGTAGTTGCTTGTCTGTATGTTCTTACTATCCTGGCTCTTTCACATTATTAAAGCTTACATGAATGGTTGCCCCATGGGATTGCATTGTATCGCCAGTTTGTGGTTAGTAGTCCTTGTGTTCTGGTTTGTTTTATATGAATTGTTTAGGGCTTATCACATGCAATTTCCTTAATGGGTGGTTGCCCCATAGGATTGCATTGTGCAACCATTTGCTAGTCTTTGTTTTGTAACCAGATTCTGCCTTGGTGACATTAAGATGCACGATGGAGATGTATAGTTGCCCCATTGAGTCGCATTGTAAATGATGGGAGAACAGAAGCCGGGTTTAGAAAAAAAACAGTGACCTCACTTGTGTGTTTCCAGTTTTGTTTTTATGATATGATGTCACTACGGGTTCTAAATCCGTCACTTGACCTAATGTTTCAGCGGCACTGTGAGGTCAGCGACCCCGGCTGTTCTCGTGTGCGGTAAGTTGTGTTTGTGATGTAAAGCATGATGTTCCTCAGGCTATAAAAAGCCAGCTGGGATTGAACGTGTGTGAACTCATTAACATCACGTGCACCGCTGTTGGGGGGGGGGGGGGTTCTGCATTCTCATGTTCGAGCGCCTGGAGTCTGGATCGGCCAAAAGAGAGCGGTCTTCTGACAGGCCTGTGTGCGGTTCTGTGATCAGATCAGATCAGTGCGCCGTCTCGGAGCTACATGCGGCGGCGTCTCGGACTCATTAACGGCGTGGAGAACATGCTCGCTTTCAACAGCTTTGCGGTTTTGATGTGTGTTTAATCCCCCTGTGGAATGATGACGCGTCCTGTCGTCATAGAGTTTGTGTTATTGCACGTTCCTGGTTCCGGGTTGAGTGTTTTGTTTGTGATGACGCGTCTCGTCTCGTTTCTCTTGCAGGTTCTTGCCTGGTTTGAAGAGGGAGAAGAAACCATCACAGCGTTCGTGGAGCCTTTCGTAATATTATTAATTCTCATAGCCAACGCCATCGTGGGGGTCTGGCAGGTATGTTCTGATTATGTATAGGTATATACACACATGCATTCACACATATGCATTCACACATACATATGTGTGTTTGTGTATATGTGTGTATGTATGTGTATATATATATATATATATATATATATATATATATATATATATATATATATATATATATATATAAAATGTGTACATACACATATACACACATATACACACAAATACATATTCATATATAATATATATATATATTATATATATATATATATATATATATATATATATATATACACACACAAATACATATACATGCACATACACACATACATGTACACAAATACATATAAATGCACATACATACATATTCATATACATACACACATGCATACATATACACACATATACATACTTATACATATACATACACACAAATACATATACACTTACATATACATACACACATGTACATACAGTACATATACACATAAATATACATACATACATACACACATATATACATATTCATATACACACACACACACATATACATACATGTACATATTTATATATGCATACATATACACATGTACACACATACATATACATATATACACACACGTACACATGCGCATATACATATTTACATATATATAATCACGCATGCGCGCGTACAAAACTAAATAGGTTTTGCTCAGAGATCTGTCGGTCACTCGCAGCACACCCACACAGCTATTCTCTAACGCCGCTATCCAGGTAAACGGCCTTCCCCACACTGTTCCCACTCCGCTTTAAGCATGCGGTTCTCCATCAACCCGCATCAATAGAATAAAATAATGCCGTTGCTTCGTCCTCAATGATGTGCTCGCTGTAGATCTCGAGTTCTTCTTTAAGAACCTCCCCGGGGGCTCAAACCCGCGTCCCACTTTCCTCTCCATCAGTTTATTTCCGTCACAATCTATTACACTGTCGGCGCCTCCAACCTCCCCCCCCAGCCGTGACATTCAAACCTCTTAAAGAAACCGTGAGGACCCGCCCGAAGCATAGAAACAGATGACCTCCCCGGCCACTTCGTTACAGCCACCCGCTGTTCATCATCTCCACCCAGAATATAGATGGACTACGACGACAGACCGTAGTCCGTGCACTGTGATCTTCCGTTTCCTCATAGTTAGTCCATTCTGCGGCCTGGGTTCGTTCGGCGAGCCAGCAAACCTTTTATAGTCATCAGCCCACAGTGCTGTTGGTGTAACAGCCGGACCATTACATAATTAAATGTAGGAGTTACTACATCGAGTAGTGAGTGCTTAGCGCTTGTACTCCAGCTCTGAAAAGATGCCGAGGAGTGATTAAAGTAAAACCCACTGATTAATGGCGGGGCTTAAATCCTCCATGTCTTTAACTGTAAACTCAGCAGCCACTTTATTAGATACACACATCCTCCTGGCTCTTAAATTTCATCTGCGGGGATGAAGCCACGCTCCAAATAGCACTTCTGCATATAAACCCATTGTTCTGATCAAAGAGTGCATGGTGTCTTAGTGGTTTAGCACGTTCGCCTCTCAGCGCTAGGGATTCCTGGTTCGAATCCCCATCTGGGTGGAGTTTCCGTGTTCTCCCCGTGTCCGCGTGGGTTTCCTCCGGGTTCTCCGCTTTCCTCCCACAGTCCAAAAACATGGATCAAGTCAATTGAGTTCTCCAAATTGCCCCGTATATAGTGTTTGTGTGTGTGTGAGTGAGTGTGTGCCCAGCGATAGATTGGCGCTTCGTCCTGGGTGTATCTGCCCAGCGCCCGAAACGTTCTCTCCTGGATGGGCATGGGGAACCCCCCAGCGACCCTAATAGAGGATAAAGCGGAAGATCATTTGGTCATTTAGCAGACGCTTTTATCCATAGCAACTTTTAAGTTAGAACAGGGTTAAACACAACAACCCTGGAGCAATGAGGGTTAAGGGTCTTGCTCAAGGACCCACATTAGTAACTTCAGGGGGATTTGAACCGCCAACCTTCAGATTGATAGCCCAACGCCCTGACCACTGAGCTACCACTCCCCTAATGGATGAATGAATGTTCTGATCAGTGGTGGCATTAACCACCCAATTAATACCTGCTCCTATATTAGGGTCGCATGGGGGGTTTCCCATGCCCATCCTGGGGAGAACATTTCGGCCGCTGGGCAGATACACCCAGGACAGGGCGCCAATCTATCGCTGGACACACACTCACTCACACAGACACACTCTATATGGGGCAATTTGGAGAATTCAATTGACTTGATCCATGTTTTTGGACTGTGGGAGGAAACCCACATGGACACGGGGAGAACATGGAAACTCCACCCAGATGTGGATTCGAACCGGGAATCCCTAGCGCTGAGAGGAGAACATGCCAACTACTAAGCCACTTCATTATTATCATTATTATTATTATTCAGGTGTTGGTAGATTGGTACGGTGTTCCATGCTGAGGTGGTCGTCAATGGGTGCTTTGTGGTCCATGTGGTTGCTTTAGCAATCCCATTAATTAACAGCAGGCTGTAATTTGGACCTAAATGGACCTAATAAAGCGGCCGGTGGCCGATCACACGGTCCGGTCTCGGTTGTGTTTAAATGACCTAATAATCTTTGAACTCTTCCACACGAGTCAGCTGTACAGCAGCCAAGCGAGGTGTTTAAGACCGCTGTGCTGTGCTGGGCTTTCGTAAGGTGTTTGGCACGCGCGGGCTGCGTTCTGTTTTCCCAATGTTCCGCCGGAGCCAACGGGGGCATCCTGCCAAAATGCCCCGCCGCACAATCTGCCTGCCGTCATCAGAATTGTCCTTTAAAACGATTACGATGTTAGTTTTCGTTTAACAGAGAGCGAAAGTTCCTCATGTCAGGGTTCTCCAAGTGCATTGACATTATGTGGGTGCTACTGTGTACTATAGTTGAAGGTTGTGGGTTCCAATCCCAGGTCCACTGATGTTACTCATGTAGGGCCCTAGTACCTACAGTCATGAGGGGGATTTGGGACTAAGCCCCAAGACCCTAAGCCTTGCGCTACCCCACTCGGTGCACTTGTCGGCTTTTAATCGGAATGTTGTGGGTTCCAATCCCAGGTCCACTGATGTTACCCATGTAGGGTCTTGTGCAAGACCTCTAACCCTAGTACCTACAGTCATGAGGGGGATTTGGGACTAAGCCCTAAGACCCTAAGCTTTGCGCTACCCCACTCAGTGCACTTGTCGGCTTTTAATCAGAATGTTGTGGGTTCCAATCCCAGGTCCACTGATGTTACCCATGTAGGGCCTTGAGGCAGACCACTAACCCTAGTACCCTCAGTTATGAGGGAGATTTGGGATTAAGCCCTAAGACTTTACACCTTGCGCTACCCCACTCAGTGCACTTGTCGGCTTTTAATCAGAATGTTGTGGGTTCCAATCCCAGGTCCACTGATGTTACCCATGTAGGGTCTTGTGCAAGACCTCTAACCCTAGTACCTACAGTCATGAGGGGGATTTGGGACTAAGCCCTAAGACCCTAAGCTTTGCGCTACCCCACTCAGTGCACTTGTCGGCTTTTAATCGGAATGTTGTGGGTTCCAATCCCAGGTCCACTGATGTTACCCATGTAGGGCCTTAAGGAAGACCACTAACCCTAGTACCCTCAGTTATGAGGGGGATTTGGGACTAAGCCCCAAGACCCTAAGCCTTGCGCTACCCCACTCAGTGCACTTGCGCCTTCCCACTCACTTGTTGGCTCACTTGTCACTTGTTCACTTGTTTGCTTTCTATCTGAATGTTGTGGGTTCGAATCCCACGTCCACCAAGCTTCCCGATGTAAGTCGGGGTTCTTGTCTGATCCCGTTCTTCCCGTTTCAGGAACGGAATGCCGAGAACGCCATCGAGGCCCTGAAGGAATACGAACCCGAGATGGGCAAGGTCTATCGGCAGGACCGCAAGAGCGTGCAGAGGATCAAAGCCCGGGACATCGTGCCTGGGGACATCGTGGAGGTCGCCGGTAAGTCGCGGGTTTCGGGTTCTTTTTTTTATTTGTCCCGGCGCTCGGGCTCAACCTTGCTGATGCGCTCGGAGATTAAGCTGTAATTACCGAGCGTGCTTAAACACGAGCGGGGCGTCGACCGCTACCGCAGTATTTCCTGAGTAAGTTCCACCGGCTCATGGGAACCGGCACCGTGTAGGTGGCTCTCGGTTCTAATTGGCTAGAGAATAATGTTATCGGTCTTAAAGACGATCTCTGAACCCGAATTAAGGTGAGTTCAGATGTCACGGTGTTCCATTTCCAGCATGTGGTCCCAGGAGGGAGGCGGTAGGGGGGGGTGGGGGAGGGGGGCGTACTAATTTAAAACGTTCCGGTGCTTGGAGATTGGTCTCTTTCGTCATGGTTACCACGGAATGGATTGGTCGCCTTTTGTCTCTGCGTCATCCGGGGGGTTTTTCTGCAGTGAGAAGGAGAATTGAAGGAGAACCGAGAGGGAGAACAGATTCTCTAACTGCCCCCCTCCCCCCCCCTCCCCCCACATACACACGCAAGCGCCACGGGGAACATGGAGACGCAGGATGTTAACCCGTTCTGCACCGGTTCAAGTCTGGTGCAGAGGACAAAGGGGCGGATGGATGTAGAAGGTGGTGCAGGGGGGTGGTGGGTAGGGGGGGTGAAGTGGAGGGGACGCAACGCGAGAGGAATGTTAAATAGCGGGACGTTCTCCTAGCTGGACGTTCTCGGCCGGGTTCTTCGGGGAGGGAGCTGGTCGTACCATTGCTGTTCTCCTGCTAACCATAACACCGTAGTGCTGCAGGGGCAATTTAGAGCAGTTAATTTACCTTGAATCCATGTTTTTGGACTGTGGGAGGCAACCGGAGAACCCGGTGGAAACCCACATTGACACAAGGAGAACTTGGAAACTCTCTCCAGATTGGCATTTGAACCCGGATGTGCTGACCACTAAACCATCGTGCTGAAGGGGCAAGTTCGAGTAGCCAATGCACCTTGAAACCAAGTTTTTGGACTGTGGAAGGCAGCCGGAGAACCCAGTGGAAACCCACACTGACACACAGAAAACATGGAAACTCTGTCCAGATTGGCATTCGAACCCGGATGTGCTGACCACCAAAACATGGGGCATTTTCGAGCTGCCCGTTCACCTTGAATCCATGTTTTTGGACTGTGGAAGGCAACCGTAGAACCCAGTGGACACCCACACTGACACAAGGAGAACATGGAAACTGTCCAGATTGGCATTCGAACCCGGATGTGCTGACCACCAAACCATGGGGCAATTTCGAGCTGCCCGTTCACCTTGAATCCATGTTTTTGGATTGTGTGAGGAAACCGGAGAACCTGACAGAGACCCACACAGAACATTTCTGAAGGTTAATGTGTGTCTTGACCATAGTTGCATTTCTTTAATGAACTGAAAGGCTGCCGCGTGATTGGCTGATGATGACGATGACGTCACAGCTGGACTAAACAGGTGATCCTTGGTGTTTTAATGCTGCTGTCTGTTCAGGTGAAGCAGCGAGCCATGTTTTCTCTGCGTTGCCAGTACAGTACCAACCCCCCGCCCCCCGCGTTCTAGAGCCGCAGCGGATCACGGCGGAACATGTCATCGCTGTATAAACAGCAGCTCTTCTTTTTTTCGCTCAGCCCTCCCACTCGGTTCGGGTGACTCATCGGCTCTCGATGGGTCTGCGGCGGTTGTTTGCGCTCCTCTGTGACGGCGCGACCTTGAGAAGACTTTGACGAAACACATGGCAGACCCCCACCCCCTCCCCCACCCCTCGCCGACCTGACCCGTGTTCTTGCCGTCTCCCACGGTGCTGTTCAGCTCTCGCTGTTATGCAGGGACTTGATCACTAACCAGGCCTCCCTGGGGGGGGGGGGTCCGTGTCACCAACCCAGGGGGGTCCCGGAATGAACCTCCGTCCTGGTGTCTGTCAAAAACGACACTATTAAAGGGAAATTTAATAGTTGTCTTTCCGAGCCGCGTTCCGCCACGCCTAGAACTTCCTCGGAAGGGAGTGCTCCCGTTTCTAAGGTGCGCTCGCGTTACTCGGCCGTCTCCTCAGGTTTCGGCTGACAGACGGCTGCTACTCCTGGCTCTGAAGTTACCGCCGGTGGAGGATCTGTTACCGCGGAACTCATTAGCTCCGAGCTGATGTCTGTTTGACGGCGGACGTGTCTGGACTCCTCACCGTGCCTGAAGGAAAGTGTCTGGAAGCGCGGCTAGAACTCTAATTTGGGGCGAGTCGTATCGTTCCACTGAAACTGCAGGGCCTGATAATGTCTCGGCCTCTGGTCAGGACGGCGACCCGTCGCCGGGCACACACTTACTTACACAGATTAAATAGGGGCATTTTGGAAGAGTTAAGTCACCTTGAATTATGGTTTTTGGACTGTGGGAGGAAACCCATTCCACCTACGGAACCCCTTCCCTTTGACGGGACGGCACCTCTCCATCGGGACAGCGCCCCCTTATGGGCCGAGCCTCTAGGAGGGGTGGTGTCCCGTGGAGGGGTGACCCATAGGAGGGGTGGTGTCCCATAGATGGGTGATGCATAGGAGGGGTGGTGTCCCATAGAGGGGTGACGCATAGGAGGGGTGGTGTCCCATAGAGTGGTGGCCCATCGAAGGGGTGGTGTCCGATAGAGGGGTGACCCATAGGAGGGGTGGTGTCCCATAAAGGGGTGATCCATAGGAGGGGTTTGTGTCCCATAGAGTGGTGGCCCATCGAAGGGGTGGTGTTTGATAAAGGGTTAACCCATAGGAGGGTTGGTGTTCCATAGAGGGGTGACCCATTGGAGAGGTGGTGTCCCGTGGAGGGGTGACCCATAGGAGGGGTGGTGTCCCATAGATGGGTGATGCATAGGAGGGGTGGTGTCCCATAGAGGGGTGACGCATAGGAGGGGTGGTGTCCCATAGAGGGGTGACGCATAGGAGGGGTGGTGTCCCATAGAGTGGTGGCCCATCGAAGGGGTGGTGTCCGATAGAGGGGTGACCCATAGGAGGGGTGGTGTCCCATAAAGGGGTGATCCATAGGAGGGGTTTGTGTCCCATAGAGTGGTGGCCCATCGAAGGGGTGGTGTTTGATAAAGGGTTAACCCATAGGAGGGTTGGTGTTCCATAGAGGGGTGACCCATTGGAGAGGTGGTGTCCCAAAAAGGGGTGTCCCATTGGAGGGGTGGTCTATCATAGAGGGGTGGTGTCCCTTGGAGGGGTGGTGTTCCAAAAAGGGGTGACCCATTGGAGGGGTGGTGTCCCGTTGAGGGGTGACCTATTGGAGGGTTGGTGTCCCATAGAGGGGTGTCATCCCATAGGAGGGGCCCGATTCCTGTGGGAGGGGAGGCGTCTTGTAGAGGGACGTCCAGTATTGGGTGTCCAGGATGTTGGCATACCGTAGAGGGGCATCTGTGGGGCATCTTTACATTGAAGCAGCATCCCATGGAGTGACGTCCTGTAGTTGGGGCGTCTTCATGTCTGCGCTATCGAGTAAAGATTTTGTTTGTCAGACGTTATCTTGCGTCTTGACGGCACTGCGGCGGTGGAAGTGAAGTTGAGGAACTCGTTAGTGAAACAGATGGCTGCCGCGTTGCGCGATGGAGTCTGTAACGTTCTGCACGCGACGTTGCTGTCGTCATCTGCATCCTGCTGCAGAATCCGACTCTGGGGGTGCAGTGCATTTTGGGGGCGGGGGGTTCTGAGAGCTGCTTCATTCATGCCGATTCCCGGTTCCGATCGGCGTCAGGCGTCCGTAAGGTCCTTTAGAACCCCCACTGTGTAAGAGTGCCCCGCCATGGCGTGATTATGAAACAAACCTGCGCCCGTCAGACGGAGGTGTTATTACAGGACCGCCTGCACCTCGCCGGCTCTCGGTGGGTTACTCTGCCGTCTGACCCGGTTTTCTAACCGGAGCTATATATGGAGAACACGTTCCACATTTAGCCGTTTGGTTTGGGGCATTATGGGGGTATTTTTATAAACTGGTTCACGGTGGGAAGCGGTTGCTAATTATTTATTCATTTTGAGGAGGAGGAGGAGGGGGTATCCTGTAGAGGACGGCATGCTGTCATGGATGCTGTCTCTAGGGGGGTGGGGGGTCCTATTGTGGTGGCATTTTTTAGGGGCGGTGTCCAGTACAGAGGTGCTGTTCTGTTGATTTCTGTAGAGTTGGCGGTTCTATTGGGGTAGCGTTCTGTAGGTGGGAGTCCTGTAGAGGGTGTCCTGTAGGGGGGGTGTGCGGTTCTATTGGGGTGGCATTCTGTAGGTGGGAGTCCTGTAAAGGGCGTCCTGTAGAGGACAAAATGCTGTCATGGATAGAGGCCCCCTGTCAGGGGGGTGGGGGGGGTCCTATTGTGGTGGCATTTTGTCGGGGCGGCGTCCAGTACAGAGGTGCTGTTCTGTTGATTCCTGTAGAGGTGAGGGGTCCTATTGGGGTAGCGTTCTGTAGGTGGGAGTCCTGTAGGGGGGTTGGCGGTTCTATTGGTGTGGGGTTCTGTAGGTGGGAGTCCTGTAAAGGGCGTCCTGTAGAGGAAGGCATGCTGTCATGGATAGAGGCCCCCTGTCAGGGGGGTGTGGGGAGGGGGTCCTATTGTGGTGGCATTTTGTAGGGGCGGTGTCTAGTACAGAGGCGCTGTTCTGTTGATTCCTGTAGAGGTGGGGGTCCTATTGGGGTAGCATTCTGTAGGTGGGAGTCCTGTAGTGGGCGTCCTGTAGGGGGGTGGGCGGTTCTATTGGGGTGGCGTTCTATAGGTGGGAGTCCTGTAGAGAGGGCGTCCTGTACAGAGGCGCTGTTCTGTTGATTCCTGTAGAGTTGGGCGTCCTATTGGGGTAGCGTTCTGTAGGTGGGAGTCCTGTAGTGGGTGTCCTGTAGGGGGGTGTGTGGTCCTATTGGGGTGGCGTCCTGTAGAGGGTGTCCTGTACAGAGGCACACTGTTCTGTTGATTCCTGTAGAGGGGTGCCGTTCTGTAGTGGGAGTCCTCTAGAGGGCGCCATGCCCTAACCCTAACCCTGCCATACAGGACTTCCACCAACAAAACACCACCATGGCACCCTCTACAGGATGACCTACCTCAGACAAGGACAGCACTGCAGGTGGAGGTGATTGTTGATAGAAGCGCATATCGTGACCTGTAAAACTTGGCCCCTCCCCTTTACCTTACTTTTTATTAGAGGTTTCGTCAACAGAACGAGATCCCGGAAGCGAGACGCCAGTGAAGTGGCGATGCTCCCTCCTGATCAAAGCCAGCTGTGTCCGAACCGAACCCGCCGTTTCCACTCAGAGTTGATAAATGTCAAGCCACTCCGAGAACCCGTGAGACCGCTTCCTCTGTTATTAGAACGTTCCGTTTGGGAATGAGTCACGAGACACTTGGCGAAAAATGTGTAGGCTTTCGCGATCTATTTTTACCCATCGTTTACCCAAGGTCACTTCCTTTTACACCACGGAACCCAAGGATACGTTCCGCTTGGCGTGACCGCCGCTGATGGGGTGGAGCGACCACACAGTCTGCAGTGAACATGGTGCAACAGGTCGGCGCGTTAGTTCCAATTAAAAATCAGGAAACGAGCAGAAACGAAACAATTTAGTTCCTTTAAAGGATGTCGTAACTTCTCACTACGGTCATTTCTCTTAAGACCTAAATAAATAGAACCATTACTCGAGTACACTCTGGTTATCGTAGTTCGCCGTGTGTGTTCTATATCCATACCCATAGTTGATTCGGTTACCACGACAATTAACAAACTTACTCTTTAGGAGCCTGTGGAGGTTTACATACTCTACAACCACTAAGAAGCATGTGACGACCAGATTCTTGGGTCTGCTTTGGGCGGCACATCCAATTAAATCAATTAGCGTAAATGAACTACGTGATTTATAATATAACGTAGTAATTACTAGGTTAATTTACATTTCTAATGACTTTCTCTCCCGCTTCCTTTCAGTGGGCGACAAAGTTCCGGCCGATATCCGCCTGACCTCCATCAAGTCCACCACCCTACGAGTGGACCAGTCCATTCTGACAGGTGAGACGCGTCCATCCTCGTTCTTCCAACGTTTTATTTTTAAGTTTAAGCTAACTTTATTCGATTTGCATTTTTGTAGTTTTCATACTATATTAATTTTATTTGTTTCTGTCCGGGTTTTTATATCAGGAGAGTCTGTATCAGTCATTAAACACACCGACCCGGTTCCTGACCCACGAGCTGTTAACCAGGACAAGAAGAACATGCTGTTCTCCGTAAGTTTGTTTGGAATTCCCTTCCTGATTGGAGGATCCATTCTCTGTATAAATGCCTTCGAGCCAATCCCAGATTTGATGAGTAAAAATCTGTATCATCAGGGCACCAACATTGCGGCGGGTAAGGCGGTAGGAGTCGTGGTGGCCACGGGAGTGAACACGGAAATCGGCAAGATCCGAGACGAGATGGCGTCCACCGAGCAGGAGCGTACGCCGCTGCAGCAGAAGCTGGACGAGTTTGGCGAGCAGCTCTCCAAAGTCATTTCGCTCATCTGCATCGCTGTGTGGATCATCAACATCGGCCACTTCAATGACCCGGTGCACGGCGGCTCCTGGATCCGCGGTGCCGTGTACTACTTCAAGATCGCTGTGGCTCTGGCCGTGGCCGCCATCCCCGAGGGCTTGCCCGCCGTCATCACCACCTGCCTGGCGCTAGGCACTCGCCGCATGGCTAAGAAGAACGCCATTGTGCGCTCGCTGCCCTCTGTGGAGACTCTGGGTTGCACGTCGGTTATCTGCTCGGACAAGACCGGGACGCTCACCACCAATCAGATGTCTGTGTGCAGGGTAAGATCCAAATGTTGCCCAATGGCAGCTTTCCGAATTATTTTAAAAGGTTCACTATGGTGTTTAGACTAAAGTTCCTGGGAGGTTGCCCTCTACCTCTGACCTCTGGAGTTCACCCACTTTCTCTGGCTTCTGCCAAGGCCTCCCACTCCCTTTGAGCCCCGACAGGGCCACCACACCTTCCAACTTCCGGCATGGCCTCCCGCACCCTTGCCGACTTCCGGCAGGGCCACCCGCACCCTTGCCGACTTCCGGCAGGGCCTCCCGCACCCTTGCCGACTTCCGGCAGGGCCTCCCGCACCCTTGCCGACTTCCGGCAGGGCCACCCGCACCCTTGCCGACTTCCGGCAGGGCCACCCGCACCCTTGCCGACTTCCGGCAGGGCCACCCGCACCCTTGCCGACTTCCGGCAGGGCCACCCGCACCCTTGCCGACTTCCGGCAGGGCCACCCGCACCCTTGCCGACTTCCGGCAGGGCCTCCCGCACCCTTGCCGACTTCCGGCAGGGCCTCCCGCACCCTTGCCGACTTCCGGCAGGGCCTCCCGCACCCTTGCCGACTTCCGGCAGGGCCTCCCGCACCCTTGCCGACTTCCGGCAGGGCCTCCCGCACCCTTTCCGACTTCCGACAGGGCCTCCCGCACCCTCCGACTTCCGGAAAGGCCTCCTATCTCTGGCCCTCACACTTCCGGCAAGGGCACTGACTGTCCCTATTTAGCCAGTCTCCAAGTCTTTCACTCGGTCATCCACACACTTCGTCCCTGTACATCACTTTAGGTCACCTCCTATCCCGGCTCGTTGCCAAGTGCTGATCTGTATTCAGTTGATGGATTCATGCAGTAGTGTTGCGTAACTGACCTTGTGTTCAGAATTTTTTTTTTTCCGTAGGCAGCATCACCAGAGGCTACACACACACACACACACACACACAGATTCGCTTTGTACAGGTTGTGCTTCACCACAGATTGCTCCCCGTCCCCAGTGTCCTCCCTGTCAGACGGTCGACTGTATAAATAGGCAGACCATCAGAAGGATCGCTTTCTTCCGGCTCCTTGCTCGACCATTTTCCGTTCATCCCTCTCCATCGTGAAGTGGGGGTGTTTAAATATGTAAATAACGGAAATGTCGGGTACGTGCCTGAGCCACGGCGGTCAAGTGCCTTCCCTAGTGTCCTTTTTTTTTTAGGGACTCCTTTGACCTTACCGCTTCTGTAACGTCAGCGCATTTGGCAAAGAACTCCTCGTGTAGTCAGTGCAGCTCAGTTCAAACCCTACATGACCCGCAAACAGCACTTTTTTGTGGGGAAATGTGCCCCCTGCTGGCAGCTTTCACCTTACTTTCTCTTTTTCAGATGTTCATTGTTGACAAACTGGAGGGCGAGACGTGCTCGCTGAAGGAGTTCACGGTTACGGGCTCCACGTACGCCCCCGAAGGACAAGTGTGAGTTTCATTTAGATGTGTTGTGTTCTTTTAGCAGAGAAGGCCTTTATTATAATTAATATTTATTATAATTAACGTTAATTATGTTAATGTTAACGCAGGTTCCACGATGGTAAACCGGTCAAGTGCTCCAAGTACGATGCTTTGGTCGAGCTGGCGACGATCTGTGCTCTGTGCAACGACTCCTCCCTGGATTATAACGAGGTTTGTGAAATTGTACATATTTAACCTTGTATTTATTTTTGGCGTTGCATTGTGTCCCTCCCCCCAGACCTAGTCCCCTTGTGACGTAGTGTCTCCCCCTGGACCTAGTCCTCTTGTGACGTAGTATCTCCCCCTGGACCTAGTCCTCTTGTGACGTAGTGTCTCCCCCTGGACCTAGTCCTCTTGTGACCAGTGCCACTGGACTTAGTCCCTTTGTGACATAGTGTCTCCCCTGGACCTAGTCCCCTTGCCATATTGTGTCTCCCCCTGGACCTAGTTCCCTTGCGATGTAGTGCCTACCACTGGACCTAGTCTCCTTGCAAAATAGTGTCTCCCCGTGGACCTAGTCCCCATGCAACCAGTATCTCCCCCTGGATCTAGTACTCTTGTGACCAGTGCCTACCACTGGACCTAGTCCCCTTGCCATATTGTGTCTTCCCCTGGACCTAGTCCCCTTGCGATGTATTGCCTACCACCTAGTCCTCTTGTGACGTAGTGCCTGCCACTTGGCCTATGTCCACTTGCAATGTAGTTTCTCCCCCTGGTCCTAGTCCCTTTGCGACATAGTGCCTACCAGTGGACCTAGTCCTCTTGTGACCAGTGCCTACCACTGGACCTATTTCCCTTGCGACGTAGTGCCTACCACTGGACCTGGTCCCCTTGCGACACTGTCCTCCATGGTCTCCGGATATGCATGCCCTCCCCCGGACCAGTGCTCATCTTTTGCCCCATGTGGCTTTTTCTTAAAGGCTAAAGGCGTGTACGAGAAGGTCGGAGAAGCAACTGAAACTGCCCTCACGTGTCTGGTGGAGAAGATGAACGTATTTGACAATGACCTCCACGGCCTGTCCAGGATCGAACGGGCCAATGCTTGCAACACCGTAAGTCTGCCAAGTCACCACCTGCTGTTTTAGAACCACGTATCTGTTCTGCGGTATGTTTTCCATAACCCACAGTACTCCTTGTGCTCTTCGCTCAGGTCATCAAGCAGCTCATGAAGAAAGAGTTCACGCTGGAGTTCTCACGGGACAGGAAGTCCATGTCCGTGTACTGCACCCCCAACAAGGCGCGCTCCGGCATCGGCAAGATGTTTGTGAAGGTAAATCGGTCGCGAGAACCTGATGAGTCATCAATGATGCGTTCAAACTTTAAACAGTCCTGAGGGCATTTGCTTAAATGAAACTTTATTGCACCGTATTCCGAAGTCAGGTTACGAAGCGTCTGACGATTATAAGCGTAATTAGCTCTAAGTACCATCAATAGTGTTGTTCTCCTTCGTAAGCAAATAGCTTTAGGGCTAATTATGTTAGCCACACGTCCAGACCTCATTATTTTCTTTGCTCCCACTTACAGCCGCGAGGAAGCCAAGGTTGCTGAACTTGTTCTGTTTAAGTTTGCTCAGGTTTGGGTCCTCGCTCACTTTAGGAACATAGGAGGACGTTTTATCTCTCTTTATAGAAAAGTGGTGTCAATTTTGCTACGTGTAAAAACTTGAGGAATCAGATTAATGTCTGTTAAGGCTGGATGTTGTACTCTGACCCTATTATGGTTGTACATGGTACCCCGACCCACTTGAGGTTGGACCTCTTATTAAGACCCTCTCGAGGTTGGACCTCTTATTGAGACCCTCTCGAGGTTGGACCCTCTCGAGGTTGGACCTCTTATTGAGACCCTCTCGAGGTTGGACCTCTTATTGAGACCCTCTCGAGGTTGGACCTCTTTTTGAGACCCTCTCGAGGTTGGACCTCTTATTGAGACCCTCTCGAGGTTGGGAACTCTTACTGAGACCTTCTCGAGTTGGGAACTCTTACTGAGGCCCTCTCGAGGTTGGGAACTCTTACTGAGACCTTCTCGAGGTTGGGACTCTTACTGAGACCTTCTCGAGGTTGGGACCTCTTACTGAGGCCCTCTCGAGGTTGGGACCTCTTACTGAGGCCCTCTCGAGGTTGGGACCTCTTACTGAGGCCCTCTCGAGGTTGGGACCTCTTACTGAGGCCCTCTCGAGGTTGGGACCTCTTACTGAGGCCCTATTAAGGTGACAGTGATGTCACTAGAGTCTGTAACATCTGCTTTCTATTTTTGCAGGGCGCTCCTGAAGGTGTCCTCGACAGATGTACACACATTCGCGTGGGCAGCAGTAAGTTCCCCCTGACTCCTCTCATCAAGGACAAGGTCATGACCGCCATTCGTGACTACGGGACCGGCAGGGACACACTCCGGTGTCTGGCGCTGGCAACACGTGACAATCCCATGAACAAGGAGGCGCTGGTGCTGGAGGACTCCACTCGCTTTGTGGAGTATGAGGTCAGTATTGGTCAACGTTGGTCAGGGGTTGGTTGCAGTCGCTCCACTAGATGCCACTAATCTATCCCCCCAATAGATGCTCCCTGATCATGATAAACTTGCGGTGTTCTTTGTTGGTTCCCCAACGCAGACGGACCTGACCTTCGTTGGCTGTGTGGGCATGCTGGACCCCCCGAGAGCAGAGGTGGCCGCCTCAATCAAGCTCTGCCGCCTCGCCGGCATCCGCGTCATCATGATCACCGGCGACAACAAGGGCACGGCCGTGGCCATCTGCAGGCGCATCGGGATCTTCGGCGAGAACGACAACGTCGCTCGCATGGCCTTCACGGGACGGGAGTTCGACGACCTGACCCCCGCCGCTCAGCGTGAGGCCGTGCTCAGCGCCCGCTGCTTCGCCCGTGTGGAGCCTTCGCACAAGTCCAAAATTGTGGAGTTCCTCCAGTCCTACGATGAAATCACCGCCATGGTAGGCATATATAAAGATATATTGGCAGGCATATATAAAGAAAGGGATGGGACGTAGCATGGAATACAGCATACCAATCTGTAATGTTCTCCGACAGACCGGGGACGGCGTCAACGATGCCCCCGCGCTCAAGAAGGCGGAGATCGGCATCGCCATGGGCTCCGGGACCGCCGTGGCCAAAACGGCCTCCGAGATGGTGCTGGCCGACGATAACTTCTCCACCATTGTGGCCGCCGTCGAGGAAGGCCGTGCCATTTACAACAACATGAAGCAGTTCATCCGCTACCTCATCTCCTCCAACGTGGGCGAGGTCGTCTGGTACGGGCCCCTAGACATCGCCAGACCATGTGACCTTTGATCTCAACGGGAATTTAAATATTGTTAATATTTTTTAATTTTGTCGCCCCCGCAGTATTTTCCTGACCGCCGCGTTGGGATTTCCCGAGGCGCTGATCCCGGTGCAGTTGCTGTGGGTGAACCTGGTGACGGATGGCCTTCCCGCAACGGCCCTCGGCTTCAACCCCCCCGACCTGGACATCATGAGCAAACCCCCTCGCAACGCCAAGGAGCCCCTGATCTCAGGCTGGCTCTTCTTCAGATACCTGGCTATCGGCTGTGAGTTAGCTTTGTTTGTGTATTTAAATAGCACCGTTACAGCCCCACCTGCTGGCCTGGCATGCCTTCAGCAGGACGCTGATTCGTCTTAAGGGAGCGTTTTGCCTGAGGGAAAATTGTCCAGTTGCGTTTTTTTGACATTCGCTGCAACAATCTGGTGTTTGTTCGCAGGTTACGTCGGTGCCGCCACCGTAGGGGCAGCTGCGTGGTGGTTCATCGCAGCCGAGGACGGACCACGAGTCAATTTCTACCAGCTGGTTCGTTCTGGTTTTGACACTTTACTAAATTAGTAAATTACTAAATTAAATTTTAAAAAATGTCTTCTTTCAGAGTCATTTCCTGCAGTGCGGACCCGACAACCCCGAGTTCGATGGCGTCAAGTGTGAGATCTTCGAGTCGCCGTATCCCATGACCATGGCTCTGTCTGTGCTGGTCACCATTGAGATGTGCAACGCCCTCAACAGGTCGGAGTTCCGATGGAGTTATCGCACGCTTGACAATAGTTAAGAATTCTGTGTGGTACGATTTTAATGTTGTTGCTTTTTGTGTATAGCGTGTCAGAGAACCAGTCCCTGCTGCGTATGCCGCCCTGGGAGAACGTGTGGCTACTCGGCGCCATCTGTCTTTCCATGTCCCTCCACTTCCTCATCCTTTACGTGGAGCCTCTCCCGGTACGTTCCGCCCTGTGGTTCAGATCGTTGCGTCTGACGTGTGGGAGGCCTGATCGAGGGTTCCGCCCGAGTGACCGTTCTCGCTGGTTTTTCCTCAGATGATCTTCCAGATCACGCCCCTGAACATGACGCAGTGGCTGATGGTGCTGAAGATCTCGCTGCCGGTCATCCTGCTGGACGAGTTCCTGAAGTTCGCCGCCAGGAATTACCTGGAACCCAGCAAAGACCCGGACGCGCCGCCGGGCTGCTCGCTCAGCGCCTGGAGCAAGGGCATCTCCTGGCCCTTCGTCGCCGTTTCACTCCCCCTGGTGGTCTGGATCTACAGCATCGACACTAACCTGGCTGAGATGTTTTGGTCCTGACTGATCTGAGCACAACCCCTCCTCCCCGTTCCTGTGTGTAGATAGTGAGTGTGTGTGAGTGTGTGTGCGCGTGCTCCTGTGCACCTGGAATAGTGCACGAGGAGAACCACGGACATAACAATAATATAAAATAAAGGTAACCCTGTTCTTTTTAGCGGTATGGAGGGACCACGTAGAGCCGACGTTTTGGTTAAAGTATTAGTGACGTAACCAGCGCGCTGCGGGAGTTCTGCTGGTTCTAATCGCGCTCTTTGTTTTTTGCCTTTTTTTTTATTACGACTTGTTTTTTTAAGTATTTGAACGCATCTGTCATTTCAAACGAATACTAAAGTACGTATTTTTGTTTTGCTGTTCGCGTCCTGTCACCGAATGCATGAAGAAAAGCTCTGTGTACCAAGTTTAAACACTATTCTGTTTGTGGTCCGAGGGCGCCGCGCGATTCGTGCCCCAGGACCATGCGGAACGGAGGCTGGGGGTGGGCAGCAGGGGGCGTTACCTCTCATTATCTTCTGGTTATTGTGTGAGGTCGTCAAAGCCAATCACCTTTGATTTACCGCCTCGATATCGACAATACGATTAGAAAAATGTATCGTGATCACGATATATCATGAGTATTGATTATATCGCCCAACCCTAGACTGTAATACAGGTAGCTCAGTGTTTCTTTTTTCTTCTTTTAATATTGACGACGTAATCTTGAAAATGTATTGTGATCACAATATATCATGAGTATTGATTATATCACCCAACCCCAGACTGTAATACAGGTAGCTCAGTGTTGTTTCTTCCCCCGAATATCCATGATATAATTAGAGAAAATGTATCATGATCACGATACATTATGAGTATTGATTATATCGCCCAACCTAATACTGTAGTACAGGTAGCTCAGTGTTGTTTCTTCCTGATATTGACGACATAATCTTGAAAATGTATCATGATCACGATATATCATGAGTATTGATTGTATCGCCCAACCCTAGACTGGAATACTGATAGCTCAGTGTTGTTTCGGCCCCTATATCCATGATATAATTACAAAAATGTATCGTGTTCACAATATATCATGAGTATTGATTGTATCGCCCAACCCTAGACTGTAATAGAGGTAGCTTGGTGTTGTTTCTTCCCCTGATATCCATGATATAATTAGAAAAATGTATCGTGATCACGATATATAATGAGTATTGATTGTATCGCCCAACCCTAGACTGTAGTACCGGTAGCTTGTTTAAATGCATCCCTGCTGCTCAGCCTCAGCCCGCTCGTCGTTTCGCGTTCGTATCCGATCAGAGTGGGCGGAACCACGGCGTGAGTTTGAACGCTACAAATCGACTGGGAAAGCTGCATGTTCTGTGTCCTGCATGCACATGGTGTGTGTCCATTTAGCTCGCTCATCGTTGTCTTCTTTTTAATGCATTAACATTAATATTACATTAACGTTGAGTACATTAATTAAAGCCAGTTCTTCTGCACTGGGCAGAGCACAGCTACCTCAACACAGATTCGTTTCTTTGCCCCACCGAGCTTTACACGTCCCGCGTCCTCTTCTGAGGTGTGCCCTGTTTGGCTTGTGCAGAACCCCCCCCCCCCCCCCCCATCCCCCCCCCTGAGTAATCCTGTCCTCGCTTTTTGTTTTTAAAACTTTTTATTTGGGAATCGATTCCGATGTGTATAATATTAACTTAATTTAGGCTTCCGAGGCGCTGGGATAGGATGAGTTTGATGTCTAGAGAAGAGTCGGAGAGACGAGGCGCTTAGGTCTGAGCGATGCATTTAGAATAAAGACAATAATTTCTATGATTCAAAACCAAAATGTCCCCCACCTTCCTTTTTTTTTTTTGTTCATTTCAAAAATACACTCATGGACCATTTGAATTCTATGTTCGTGTCTCTTTATTTCCTCTTTGTTGTCTTCGTGTTCTGTGGACAGTACAGAACAGCGGTTCTTCTTGGACATGTTAATGACGTACATACAGGTGGAGAACGTGCGAACGCGGGGACGAGCCTCACCTCCGCCTTGCGCTTTAGTCTTGTTGTATATAGCACCCTCTGTTGGTACACTAGATTCCATCCTTCCATCTGAGTGTTGGTATCTAACATCTACACCCCCCACCACCCACCATGCCGTCAGTGGGTGCCCCAGTTACCCCTCATTACTCATGCCCATCAGGGATAGAACGTTTTGGGCACTGGGCAGATACAACCAGGAGAGGGTGCCAATCCACCACTTGGCTTGCAATCCCTCACAAACACACTAAATGGGGCAATTTGCACCATTCAATTGACCTTGTATCCATATTTTTGGACTGTGGGAGGAAACGGGAACCCGGAAGAAACCCACACGGACATGGGGAGAACATACAAACCACCCAGATATGGATTCTAACCTGGGTTCCCAGTGCGTTGAGGCGAACATACGCAACTATTCAACATATAGATCCACCGTTAAAAGTAATTTTATATATGTTTATATATATATTTGTCGATATAATCGGCGAAATGTATCGTAATCACAATATTTATTGAGTAAAACCAGCGTTTAAAATGATAAATATCGTCTTAACAATGAAATCTAGACATGAAATAAACTCCTTGCCGTCCATTTCAACGCGAACGTTGCCCTCTGGTGGATAAACTCCGCAATGACGACACGATTAATCATCATTCGTTATTGCTTTCTATTAAAATTATTTATCACTGCATTAAAGGCGAAATGTCTTAATTACAGCTGTTTCTTTTAATCTATTGTAAAGTTTGGATTTAATTAATTTAATTAAGTTATTAATAATTGAAATCTAATTAATTGAAATCTGACTAAAAGTACTGAATAGTTCGCTATTACAAATATTGTGCACTGCGTGCAGAGCTCGTAGGTGCTTGCAGTTACACATATCTCTCACAGAGGGCGCCAATTCCCCGATTTTTCATCAGCCTTCATGCTTTTCACTCTCCTAATTCCTCAACGATAAAAATACATTATATGAAAAGAAAGTATTGGAACGCCGAACCATCACACATACAGGCCAGTCATGACGTCCTATTCCAGCAGCTTCCATCCTCCCGAGATGCATTCCAGCCCTATTTGTAAGGTTCTTTAAATGTTCTTTAAATGTTCATTAAATGTTCCATGGGGTTGAGATTGCGCTCAAGGCTTTTGCAGGGGTTCGTCCACCACCTACCTTTACGGTAGAGTGAATATAGTCCTTAACGGACTGCAGCTCCGTCCTCCTTCATGTGCGTGATCCGGATCAGACCGGATGGACAGCTGATGGACGCCGAGCTCGGCCTGGTCTGGTCGCCGAGCGGGTCTGGACCGACAGGCCTCAGGGATACGGGCCGTGCTCATGTCGTCTTCACTAAAGATTTATTATAATTATTTTTTGAGACCGTGTGTATAAGGGCGTAGTTTTCTACAGTATATATAACCGTATATATATATAAATAATATATATACAGTATGTATGATATAGAGTAACGTGCATGCCTTCTGCTGTAAGTAACCGTGTAATCTGAGCTATATTTCTAGATTCCTTGGCCGTGTGCATCGGTGCTCAATGTTATGACATCATAAAGTTGATTTTACAAATAAAATGCTGGGATTTCATCTGTGTGGGAGGATTCTTTTGGGGATGGGTTCTCAGGGGCGACACGGTGGCTTAGTGGTTAACAGGTTCTCTCAGCGCTGAAGATTCCCGGTTCGAATCCCAATCTGGGTGGAGTTTCCATCTTCTCCCCGTGTCTCCGTGGGTTTCCTCCGGGTTCTCCGGTTTGCTCCCACAGTCCAAAAAACATAGATCAAGTCAATTGAGTTCTCCAAATTGCCCCATATAGAGTGTGTGTGTGAGTGAGTGTGTGCCCAGCGATATATTGCCCCCCTGTCCTGGGTGTATCTGCCCAGCGCCCGAAACGTTCTCCCCTGGATGGGCATGGGGAACCCCCCCCCCCCCCCCCCCCCCCTGATAGAGGATAAAGCAGAAGATAATGAATGAATGAATAATGGGCTTTCGGAGGCGGCACGTTGGCTTAGTGGTTGGCATGTTCTCCTCTCAGCGCTGGGGATTCCCGGTTCGAATCCCAATCTGGGTGGAGTTTCCATGTCGTCCCCGTGGGTTTCCTCCGGGTTCTCCGGTTTGCTCCCACAGTCCAAAAACATGGATCAAGTCTCCAATTGAATTCTCCAAATTGCCCCATATAGAGTGTATGTGAGTGAGTGTGTGCCCAGCGATAGATTGCCCCCTGTCCTTTTTTGTTGAGATTAAAGAACCAGCCGTGCAACCTGAAGGTCCTCGGTTCGATTCCAGGAACCAAAAACTGCCACTGAAGTGCCATAGGGCGAGGCACCTGACCCTAAATGCCTTCTGCGGTCTGTATATAAGGTTGCCCACCACTCTGGGCACATGTCCACACTTCACTCAGTGTGTGTGTGTGTGTGTGTGTGTGTGTGTGTGTGTGTTACTGCACACTTTCCTCTGTGTGATTTTACAAAATGAGATCTGGCAGCGGTGGGATTCGAACCCACGCCCCCGAAGAGACTGGAGCCTTAATCCAGCGCCTTAGACCGCTCGGCCACGCTACCACGACTGTGCACCCTGCACGCCGACATTTCAGAAGGCTGACACTAGGGGGCAGCGTTCAGGATCAAAACAATATGTTTAAACGGGATCTGATGCGTTCCAACCCCTCATAATGTTCTTCTAAGGTTCTTTAAAGGTTCATCATTTCCTTTAAGGTGCTAAAATGTTAAGAACCTGAACGATCTAGTGACACCCCTCTGAGGAGAACATGCAAATGCCACCCCGCTCTAAATTGGAACCTGAATCCGGGAGGCTGTACACTCTATAGTGTCATGTCAAGCAGACATGTCGGGCAATTAGAGCGGCTGCTTCACCTTGAACTGTCATGACGGATGAATAATTAGGCCTTGCGTGTCATGTTTCGTTTGGGCCACTAGATGGCGCCAAATGCAAAGGCTTGAAGGCTGTTATTTGCACGTTTTAAACTTGATAACTTAAAATAATGTTATTAAACGTGATGATGACGTACGATAATTATACTTAAAATATGAAATAGTATTCGATTTGCACTGTGTGTCACTGGAAATGATGATTCCGTTAGGATGACGTCATTAATAATAATAATAATAATAATAATAATAATAATAATATAATAAGCCGCATCCTAATATTTACTGAATATTTACTTGTTTAGTGTTTTTAATATTTACTAAAAAATATAAATAAATCAATTGTAATAATTATAAAGGCTTAGGAACAGATACGCGGGCAATTTGGAGCGGCTGCTTCACCTTGAACTGTCATGACGGATGAATAATAGAGCCTTGCGTGTCGTGTTTCGTTGGGGCCACTAGATGGCGCCAAATGCAAAGGCTTGAACGCTGGATTTTTTTTGTTGCAGGAAACGATTTATACGTTAGAACTTGAAATAAATTTTAATAAACGTGATGATGACGTACGATAATTATACTTAAAATATGAAATAGTATTCGATTTGCACCGTATGTCACTGGAAATCCTGATTCCGTTGGGATGACGTCATTAACATAATAATAAATAACAATAATAAATAACAATAAACATAATCACAACAAGCCGCTTCCTAATATTTACTGCGTATTCAATTGTTGACAAACGTTTTCAGTATTTACTAACAAATAAATAAATCAAATAAATAACTCTTCAAATTGTAACAATCATAAAGCTCTAGTGTCCTCGCTCACCGCTGTGGAGCAGAGCGGCTGGCCCCGCCCTTTCCTGGCTAAGCCCCGCCCCTCGGGGGGTTGACTCGGCAGCGCTGTGCAGCCTCTCAGTGTCTCACGCAGACGGCAGCGAGCTGCGCAGACCCGCACGTTCTGCTCCTGAAGACAATCTAGAACCTGGATTTGGGATCCAAGCCCGTTTTGCATGTTCTCCTGAAGGATTTTGGGTGTGTGAGGGCTGGGGGCGCTGTTTGATTGGCGGTTGGGAGCGCGTTCCTGTGCTGATCTGCAGCTGGAGCACAAAAGAGGAGATGATGACGAGACGGCGATGAGACGGTGATGCTGCATTAGGACCGGTGAAGCGAGCGGCGTCCTCGGTTCTCGCTGGGTTCCACCTGATCGGATGCTGATGCTGGAGCTCCTCGCCGTGCCGATGGTCCAGTGAGGAGGATGCGAGGGAGGACTATGTTCCTGGCGTTCCCCTCCTCCGTCGCCCTGGACGACCAGAAAGTTGGCATCGTGGCTTTCGGTTGGGAGATCTCGGCCCGAGTGGGACGTCCGCGAGAGTCCTAAGACCCCCGAGCTGAATCCCTCCCTCGCTCGCTTGGTGTTCGGCCATGGTGGAACCCGTGGGCTTCATCGAGGCCTGGAAGGCCCAGTTCCCCGAGTCCGAGCCGCCCAAGATGGAGCTGCGCTCGGTCGGGGGCATCGAGCAGGAGCTGGAGAAGTGCAAGGCGTCCATCAGGCGTCTGGAGCTGGAGGTGAACAAAGAGCGCTTCCGCATGATTTACCTCCAGACGCTGTTGGCCAAGGAGCGCAAGAGTTACGACCGCCAGAGATGGGGCTTTCGCAGGGCCCAGATGGCCGAGGGGGACGCCCAGGCGGGCGGGCCTGAGCCCCTGCCTCCGCACTTGCAGGAGCCTGGCCAGGCGACCGGAGCAGGTTTCAGCCCGTGGGAGAGGCCAGACCCAAACCGCGGCCCCCTCCGGCGCGGAAATCGTCCTCGCACGGCGACGGGCTGGAGACGCAGGCGGGCTACGAAGCCCACCCGCCGGTGCAGGTCCACGAGCCAGATGGCCTTTCACCCTCCAAACAGAGAGGAGGGGTGTCGCCAAGGAGGCCCCATCCTCCTCCGGATAAGGAGCTCCCTTCGGATCCCCCGAAAGACAAGCCGGGGATGGGACTCGGGGTGGCGGCGCTGCGCTCCAACTTCGAGAGGATCAAGCGGGCCAACTCGCACTCGGCCGGTGACGGGAAGGCGGCCTCGGAGAAGCAGCCGTTCTACGCCAACGTGGAGTTCCACCACGAGCGCGGCCTGGTGCGGGTCAACGACCGGGAGGTCTCGGAGAAGATGGGCTCCCTCGGGACGCAGGCTCTGCAAATGGAGCGCAAGCGGTCCCTCCACTCGCTGCCAGGGAACTTGGCCACGGTGGCGGGCGAACTGCGGCCCAGACCCGTGTGCAGGGGGCGCTCCAGCGAGAGCACCTGTGGCTATGACGCCGAATGCGAAGACGGCGAGCCCAACCCTCGTTTCAACGCCAATCGCGCCAACGGGAACAAACCGCCACCTCCTCCCTGGCATCCCAGCGACTTCCCGCCCTACAGTGGCGTCTTCTTGGGGGGAGACATCGGTGACGGCCAGGTGGTCATGCGCGAACATGGCGTCAACGACGAGCACCACCTCACCTGGCCGCGGAGGTCCTACTCGCCCGGTAGCTTGGACGACATGGGCGGGGGCGGGGGAGGCTACACGCCGGACTGCAGCTCCAACGAAAACCTGACCTCCAGCGAGGACGACTTCTCGTCCGGCCAGTCGAGCCACGTCTCCCCGAGCCCGACCACCGCCTTCCGCAGGCCCTTCAGGGAGAAGAGCCGCTCGCCCTCCCAGAATTCCCAGCACTCGCTGGACAGCAGCAGCCCGCCGACGCCGCAGTCGCAGAAACGCCACCGCCAGCCCCACGTGGTGGTCTCGGAGGCCACGATCGTCGGCGTCCGCAAAACGGGACAGATATGGCCGCACGACGGAGACGCCAACCCCTCCGTCAGGGTCTCCCATGACAACAGTTGCCATGGAGACCTTGGTAAGTTCTCCCTTTTTCATTTCTTTGTCCTGGTTACCAAACGGCAAAACCACGCCGGGGTCCCCCGCCTTCCAGGTGGACTAAATGTCGTCAACGCACAGGACTTTAAATTCAATTTACCTTCATAGTATTAATGAGGTCACATGTCTGGACGTCCTGACTCCACCCCCTGACTCCTGAGACGGGACTTGGGATAGGTCGGCGTTTCCGGGGGTTTCTCAGACGGACACTCCGGTCCAACCCGGTGATGGCTGCGGTTTCGATGAGGCCGAAAGAGATCGCGTAATTAACCGCGAGAACTCGTTTAAATGATGCGGTCATCGCGAGTGTGTGTGTGTGTGTGTGTGTGTGTGTGTGTGTGTGTGTGTGTGTGTGTGTGTGTGTGGGGGTGTGTTCATCGTAGCGGCCACACGGAATGTGCCAACGATGTAGGTCGACGGGGGAGCGGCAGTAACGGTGACGACTAACAATTGTAGCGACGTCCTCCACTAAACTTTGTCGTAGGTCATGTGATGCCGACAGAGTCGACTCGATGTTACCACGGTAACCATATAGCGTTCCACTACGGAACCCTATCCCATTCCTAGTTTTCGGATAACGTTGGATTAGCAGATCCTAGATCAGGAAATACAATACAGATACTTGTTGCCATGGTAACCACCGCTTGTTACCAGGTTACCTTCTTTTTAAATTTGTGACGATGTTAGTGGTTTAGCATGTTCTCCTCTCAGCGCTAGGGATTCCCGGGTCGAATCCCAATCCGGTGGAGTTTCCATGTTCTCCCCGTGTCCAAATGGGTGTCCTCCGGGTTCTCCGGTTTCCTCCCACAATCCGAAGACATGGATCAAGGGCAATTGAATTTGCCAAATTGCCCCATATAGAGTGTGTTTGTCTGTGTGAGTGAGTGTGTGCCCAGCGATAGATTGCCCCCTTGTTCTGGGTGTATCTGCCCAGCGCCTGAAACGTTCTCCCCAGGATGGGCATGGGGAACCCCTTCCCCCCCGCGACCCTAGTAGAGTATAAAGCAGAAGCAAATGGATGGATGGTCTATGGTAGGCGGCACAGTGGTTTAGTGATTGGCATGTTCTCCTTAGCGTTATGGATTCCTGGTTCGAATCCCAATCTGGGTGGAGTTTCCATGTCCTCCCCGTGTCCACGTGGGTGTCCTCCGGGTTCTCCGGTTTCCTCTCACAGTCCAAAAAAACAGGGATCAAGGTCAACTGAATTCCCCAAATTGCCCCATATAGAGTGTATCTGTGTGAGTGAGTGATTGCCCCCTGTTCTGGGTGTATCTGCCCAGCGCCCGAAACGTTCTCCCCAGGATGGGCATGGGGAACCGCGAACCTAGTAGTGGTTCTAAAGCTGGTCATGAAGCTGAGAGGGAGGGAGGGAGGGAGGGATGCGCAGATGTCCGGTTGCATAACGAAGCGAGCGTTCTCAGTGTGGGTTCTGTTAGAACGAGACGTCGTATCCGTGCGAGTGGCGTGATGAGGGCGCCAGCATCACGTGCGTATGAAGAACCAGGTGCTACGTCTCCAGAACTCAGAACGCTGCGCGGATCTCTGCCTGTGGTCTAAAAATAGCGCCGTCCAGCAAGGTGCTCGGCGTTTTCCTTGGAGGGGAACCGGTTCCACGTCGACGTTCGGAGTTATTAACACGTGACTTTGTCGTGGTGGATGGCGGTGTCTCACGGTGGGATCCCGCCGGCGGTCGTCTGGTTCTACTTGGAGAACCGTGCAGAACGCCATTAATCCCGGTGATAAAATACGTTCCACGTTCTGCTGCGGACAGCACAGATCAGCACGTTCTACTGGTGACTAAGCACTTGTGGTTATTTAACCCAAACTGGGGGGTTGGCGTGACCGGGGGGGGGGGGTTCCCCATGCCCATCCAGAGGAGAACATTTCTCCCTTGAGGCACACACTCACTCACACAGACACACTCTATATGGGGCAATTTGGAGCCTTCAATTCACCTTGATCCATGTTTTTGGACTGTGGAAGGAAACCGGAGAACCCGGAGGAAACCCACACGGACACTCCGGGAATCCCTAGTCCTGAGAGGAGAACATGCTAAACCACTAAGTCACCTAAACCACTAAACCACTAAGTCATATGCTAAACCACATGCTAAACCACTAAGTCATATGTTCTGCTTTATCCTCTACTAGGGTCGCGTGGGGGTTCCCTATGTCCATCCAGGGAGAACGTTTCGGGCCCTGGGCAGATACACCCAGGACAGGGGGGCAATCTATCATTCACACACTGACACACACACACACTCTATATGGGGCAATTTGGAGCCTTCAATTGACCTTGATCTATGTTTTTGGACTGTGGGAGCAAAGCGAAGAACCCGGAGGAAACCCACAAGGACACGGGGAGAATGTGGAAACTCCACCCAGATGGGGATTCGAACCAGGAATCCCTAGCGCTGAGAGGAGAACATGCCAACCACTAAGCCACCGTGCCGCCCGGGTTCTGTAGTTGTATGATACCAAAAAGAAAACCTTGTGAGGACCAGGGGTTAGTGGGAGGGGCTTATTTTTGCTTAGGCGGCTGAGCAGCACCCATAGAACTCCAGAACGTGGTTCTCGTCTGGTGGTGACTGTAGTTCTTGGCAACAAACGTGTTCTCATTGCCAATGAGTGAGCGTTACGGGGTTCACATTGCCCCCCCCTATCTTTTAGGATAGATAGCACGACCTCCTAACCCCCACGTCCAGACGCGGAACCCACTGCGCTGCGCTCGAGTTCTCGAGTTCGACTGGATCCAGAGTCGGAGCGAGAGAAGGGAAAATGCCGACTCGGCGCTAATGCAGATTTAAATACATGGTAAGGCAGTGGCGGCGCGTTTTATTGGTTCTTGAGGTAGAGGTTCTGCAGGACCTGGAAGCCACAGGACGCCAGACGTCCCAGCATGTGCTAAATGAGTTTAGAACCCGGACGGCTGACGGTACGGCTCCGTCTTGATAGTCGGAACGTCCGAGTGGAGCGGGCTCCGTCGTTCCTGCGATCCGGTTGGCCGAGCTAATGAGAGGCGTACGTTCAAGTCATTTATTTATAGAGCGCAACATCACCTTTAAACCCCCTAGAGAGAGACGAAAAGACAGCGGCAAGGCAAAACTCCCTGTAATGGGGGGCAATCTATCACTGGGGACACACTCACACACACACACTCTATATGGGGCAATTAGCATATCAAATGTTGGGTGATTGGGGGCATCGTGGCTGCCGGTTTGAAGTGTTCTGGAAGACGGAATCGTCTCTGGAGGGTGTGGCGGCGACGGAGGGTGCTATGTTGTCGATGGGTGCTGGGGACGTGGTAGGGGCAACTAGGGTCAATATGAGTATGACCTTTATGGCACCTCATCCAGAAGCTTCACCTGTTTACGCTGCGAGATGAGGTCATTGGTTTCACAAAGTCATTGGTTGGACGAAGTCCTAGGTTGGACAAAGTCATCGGGTGGACTAAGACATTGGTTGGAAGAGGTCATTGGGTGGACGAGGTCATTGGTTGGAAGAGGTCAATGGTTGGACGAGGACATTGGTTGGACCATGTCATTGGTTGGATGAGGTCATTGGGTGGACAAAGTCATAGGTTGGACAAGGTCATCGGGTGGACTAAGTCATTGGTTGGACAAGGTCATTGGTTGGACCATGTCATTGGTTGGTCAAGGACATTGGTTGGACCATGTCATTGGTTGGACGAGGTCAATGGTTGGACGAGGACATTGGTTGGACCATGTCATTGGTTGGACGAGGTCATTGGGTGGACGAGGTCATCGGGTGGACGAAGTCATAGGTTGGACAAGGTCATCGGGTGGACTAAGTCATTGGTTGGACGAGGTCAATGGTTGGACGAGGACATTGGTTGGACCATGTCATTGGTTGGACGAGGACATTGGTTGGACCATGTCATTGGTTGGACGAGGTCATTGGGTGGACGAGGTCATTGGGTGGACGAGGTCATTGGGTGGATGAGGTCAATGCTTGGACGAGGACATTGGTTGGACCATGTCATTGGCTGGACGAGGACATTGGTTGGACGAAGTCATAGGTTGGACAAGGTCATCGGGTGGACTAAGTCATTGGTTGGACAAGGTCATTGGTTGGACGAGGACATTGGTTGGACCATGTCATTGGTTGGACGAGGTCAATGGTTGGACGAGGACATTGGTTGGACCATGTCATTGGTTGGACGAGGTCAATGGTTGGACGAGGACATTGGTTGGACCATGTCATTGGTTGGAAGAGGTCATTGGGTGGACGAGGTCAATGGTTGGACGAGGACATTGGTTGGACCATGTCATTGGTTGGACGAGGTCATTGGGTGGACGAGGTCATTGGGTGGACGAGGTCATTGGGTGGACGAGGTCATTGGGTGGATGAGGTCAATGCTTGGACGAGGACATTGGTTGGACCATGTCATTGGCTGGACGAGGACATTGGTTGGACGAAGTCATAGGTTGGACAAGGTCATCGGGTGGACTAAGTCATTGGGTGGACGAGGTCAATGGTTGGACGAGGACATTGGTTGGACCATGTCATTGGTTGGACCATGTCATTGGTTGGACGAGGTCAATGGTTGGACGAGGACATTGGTTGGACCATGTCATTGGTTGGACGAGGTCAATGGTTGGACGAGGACATTGGTTGGACCATGTCATTGGTTGGACGAAGTCATTGGTTGGACCATGTCATTGGTTGGTCGAGGACATTGGTTGGACCATGTCATTGGTTGGACGAGGTCAATGGTTGGACGAGGTCATTGGGTGGACGAGATCATTCGGTGGACAAGGTCATATTATATTAAGGAAGGTTATATTAAGGAAGAAACCTTGTGAGGACCGAGGCTCAGTGGGGGACTTGTTCTCCTTGAGTGGGGGGGGGGGGGGACAGTGTAGAACAGCCATGTGTGGTGGTCATGTGACCCGTATTTAACAATCGGAAACTATAGAAGTCCATTGAGGGCGTCTTGCAGCTATGCTATATTGGATATGCTAATTGCCCCATATAGAGTGTGTTGTGTGTGTGTGTGAGTGAGTGTGTCCCCAGTGATAGATTGCCCCCCTGTCCTGGGTGTATCTGCCCAGCACCCGAAACGTTCTCCCCTGGATGGGCATGGGGAACCCCCCCCCCGACCCTAGTAGAGGATAAAGCGGAAGATAATGGGTGGACGGATGTTCTATGGTAGGCGGCATGATGTCTTAGTGGTTGGTATGTTCTCCTCTCAGCGCCGGGGGTTCCCGGGGGTTCCCGGGTCGAATCCCAATCTGGGTGGAGTTTCCATGTTCTCCCCGTGTCCGTGTGGGTTTCCTCCGGGTTCTCCGGTTTCCTCCCACAGTCCAAAAAACATGGATCAGGGGCAATTGAAGGCTGCAAATTGCCCCATATAGAGTGTGTTTGTGAGTGAGTGAGTGATAGATTGCCCCCCTGTCCCTGTGTATCTGCCCAGCGCCCGAAACGTTCTCCCTGGATGAGCATGGGGAACCGCGACCCTAGTAGAGGACAAAACGGAAGATAATGGATGGATGGATGGTTTGTAAAGCAACTAAAGGGGCGTGGCCATGCTCAACACTGCCCCACACCCACACTGCGGTCTTTGGGACTCCTCCCACCCAAGACCCAACACGCATGATGATGTTTTACGTAAAACGCGGCCTTCGGGTTCCGTCCCACAGGGTTGGATCGGAACCGGTCGGCGTCCTGGACGTTGTCCACAGAGAACACGGAGAGTAGCGTTTGGGTACCGCGAAGGCCCCGGCGGACTTCGGAATTTGGCAGGGGGAGGTATTCGGAGTCTCGGAAGGCGGACAGAAGTTGGACGTGTCCCAGGTCCCGCGGCCGTTTCTTAGAAACGGGGAAGAAAGGGAGCGCTGTTGCTGTGACGGACACGTTCTGCTGCTTCGGCTACGTCGTACGCTAGAAATTAAAATGCAAGTTTGCCCAACTAGCTACCATCTCCTGAAGAGTGTATATAATACCCCCTGATCTGTAGAGTGTATATAATAGTAAGTGAAGCTAGCACTACGAAATACAAGCAAATATACGTAACCGAGGCGCTAACAAATAAAATAAACGTAATAAAACGTAACGTAATAAAAGTTACGCGTAATTCGTTGAACTAGTAGCTAATTAAAGCGAATGTTAAGTGCAGGCAAAGTGAGAACGTTTGTTTGTACAGCACGCTGGGCGATGTTCTAGAGCGCTAGGCGGTTGTCTGTGGGGTCTAATGGATGAGCAGACAGAGGACACTGTGTTAATAGCCCGCGGGGTTGTTGGCGACAGGAATGCTGGATGATACCCAGATGGCAGCCTCCCCCGCAGAGTGCTTCCTGGTGCCGGCGGCAGTCCGTCCTGCCTCTCGGTGCCCGTCCAGCCCGGGATCAGGGTCTGGACGGTGACCCCCGGGCCGGAGGAAGCGGTCCGGCCCACGTACCGTGGGCGCCGCCCTCCGTCTGGCCGCCGAGCGCTCCACCCAGACGGCAGTTCGGGTGCCAAGTTGTGGAACAGAGGCTCCCTGTGCGCCCCACCGTCCCGAATGATGTTCCGTGGCGGGACGGGGGGACGGGGGGAGGGGGGGAAGGGGGGAGGGGGGTGTCAGATGAAAAGCGAGCTGGAAGTAGAAGAGCCCCGCTCAGTTACAGACCGGTGGACAGAAGGTTCCTCTGTTCCTCTGGTTCTCCAGGACTAGTTTAACGGGGTTATCTTGATGCCTCCATGGCTTCCTAAGGGATGTCAAGTTATACTAACAGCCCCCCCTCCAGGGTGGCGTCCTGGTTACCACATCGACCTCTTGGTTTGGGGGGGGGCCAAGGTTCCAATCCAAATACATGGCTTCAAGGTGAATTGGCTGCTCTAAATTGCCCCTCTATATATATGTGAGTGAGTGCCCAGTAAAGAATTGGCACCCTGTCCAGCGCCCAAAATGTTCTCCCTTGGAGCATGGGGAACCTGTCCACGACCCCAGTCTAGAATAAAGGCGTTGATTCCAATGGGCGCCAATGCTTACCTGATCTGCGTCTCAAGCCCGCCTTCCACATACAGGCTCCGCCCATCCTGCCCTCATGCCACAATGGGTTATTGGATAGCGTTAGACCAAAGAAATGACCTTTAATTGACGTTCCACGTCAGTATTTTGTTGCTGTATGTTGGTTCTTTGGTGTAAATTGTCCAGGCGTCACTCTCTCAATATGTGGGCGTCTATTGTACCCCGTTGCGTTCATCAGAGGCCCTTCCCTAATTGTTTTGCGCGGTAACAAATAAAGCAGGCATCGTCGGCCAATTAGAATTAAGACGTTCCAGATTGGCCTTTCTTGTGGTTTAACGGAGCGTTCTTTATACTCCGGCCAGATTCGCTCCCCTGTGCCGGCGGGCCAGCTGCTTCGAATTTGTTGTGCGTGCTACCAATTATGGCGCTTGCACTTTTCTGAGCGAAGTAGGAAAGCTGGGGGGGGGGCACCGGGGGCTTTCCCTGCACTACCAGAATTGGGGGAGTTGGGTGATTGGCGGCATCATGGCTGCCGGTTTGAAGTGTTCTGGAAGACGGAATCGTCTCTGGAGGGTGCTACGTCGTCGCTGGGTGCTGGGGATGTGGTAGGGGCAACTACGGTCAATATAAGTATGACCTCCATGGCACCTCATCCAGAAGTTTCACCTGTTTAAGCTGAGAGATGAGGTCAATTGGTGGATAAGGTCATTGGTTGGAAAAGGTCATTGGGTGGACGAGGTCATTGGTTGGACGAAGTCATAGGTTGGACAAGGTCATTGGGTGGATGAGGTCATTGGTTGGAAAAGGTCATTGGGTGGACGAGGTCATTGGTTGGAAGAGGTCATTGGGTGGGCGAGGTCAATGGTTGGACGAGGACATTGGTTGGACAAGATCATTGGGTGGACGAGGTCATTTGGTGGACGAGGTCATTGGTTGGAAGAGGTCATTGGGTGGACGAGGTCAATGGTTGGACAAGGTCATTGGGTGGACGAGGTCATAGGTTGGACAAGGTCATTGGTTGGCAGAGGTCATTGGTTGGACGAGGTCAATGGTTGGACGAGGTCAATGGTTGGACGAGGTCATTGGTTGGACCAGGTCATTGGTTGGACCAGGTCATTGGGTGGACGATGTCATTGGTTGGACGAGGTCATTGGGTGGACCAGGTCATTGGGTGGACCAGGTCATTGGGTGGACGATGTCATTGGTTGGACGAGGTCATTGGGTGGACCAGGTCATTGGGTGGACCAGGTCATTGGTTAGACAAGGTCATTGGTTGCAACAGGTCATTGGTTGGACGAGGTCATAGGGTGGACCAGGTCATTTGGTGGACCAGGTCATTGGTTAGACAAGGTCATTGGTTGCAACAGGTCATTGGTTGGACGAGGTCATAGGGTGGACCAGGTCATTTGGTGGACCAGGTCATTGGTAGACAAGGTCATTGGTTGCAACAGGTCATTGGTTGGACGAGGTCATAGGGTGGACCAGGTCATTTGGTGGACGAGGTCATCGGTCCACAGAATAAATTTTTTACAATTGTCCTTTAGCTCAAAGCGGCAGGATACGCCTTAAAGCTCACCCCAAACTGGAACCTCATTGGTTTTTAAAGAAGGAACCTTGTGAGAACCATGTCGTGTGACCCGTGCACCTGCTGGGATCGTTCCCGTCGGCTTGATGAGCGAGAACGGACAGTCCCGCTCACATGTCAGCTCGCATACATCACTTCCTCTCTGGCCCGGCGCCAGCCGAGGGCTTTTACAGTGAGGGACTCGCCTTAAATAACCATCTCAGGGTGAAGTGCGTGTGGGTCTACCATACGAACCGTGGAGTTACGTTATTTTTTATTATACTTCGACGGGTCAAGCTACATCTGAAGTTCTGTTTGGATCGTAATTTATTAAATAGTTTTTTTTTAATATTAACAAACTAAACCGACACGTTGACGTGTTAGCTGCAGGTAGCTGCAGGTAGCTGCACCGCTCAAATAGCTATACATAAGTAAGAGCGCCACCTGGTTCCTAAAGGGAACAGCACGTGACCCGCTGATTGATTAATCGCACGTGATGCCCAAAACGCACCCATGAATAATTAATTAGTACGTTAATACGTACGACGGTTAGTTTTGCATTTTTCACGTAGTGGACGGCGTACTATTCCCGTTGTTAAGGGTAAGCAATAAGTTACGAGACGGCGTACGTTACTATTAATCACGGGATAGAGATAATTAACAATAAAACACAACCTCGAGCGCTTTGATGTTTTTCTAAAACACTTAGAATTATAATTCATTCATTCATTATCTCCCGCTTTATCCTCTATTAGGGTCGCGGTGGGGTTCCCCATGCCCATCCAGGGGAGAACGTCTCGGGCGCTGGGCAGATAGACCCAGGACAGGGCGCCAATCCATCACTGGGCACACACTCACTCACACAGACACACTCTATATGGGGCAATTTTGAGAATTCAAATTGACTTGATCCATGTTTTTGGACTGTGGGAGGAAACCGGAGAACCCGGAGGAAACCCACGCAGACACGGGGAGAACATGGAAACTCCACCCAGATGGGGATTCGAACCGGGAATCCCTAGTGCTGAGAGGCGAACGTGCTAACCACTAAGCCACCGTGCCGCCTTACAATTATAATATCGTTAATAATTAATATAATTGTAACAATTCATAAAACGAGGTTTGATTCATAAATGCGTTAAATGAAAGCAATAATCGTTAATTATCGGAGACTTTTTAAAGCGTGCGATCGCTAAGTAACGGGATTCCGGTTTCTCTAACTTTAAAAAAATGCCCCTAGTGGCCAAATTGCAGAACGCAGTTTATTAAACTCTGTTTATTATTATTATTATTATTATTATTTATAATTATATATCGGCGGCACGGTGGCTCAGTGCTAGGGATTCCCGGTTCGAATCCCCATCTGGGTGAAGTTTCCATGTTCTCCCCGTGTCCACGTGAGTTTCCTCCGGGTTCTCCGGTTTCCTCCCACAGTCCAAAAACATGGATCAAGTCAATTGAATGCTCAAAATTACCCCATATAGAGTGTGTCTGTGTGAGTGAGTGTATGCCCAGCGATGGATTGGCGCCCTGTCCTGGGTCTATCTGCCCAGCGCCCGAGACGTTCTCCCCTGGATGGGCATGGGGAACCCCACCGCGACCCTAATAGAGGATAAAGTGGGAGATAATGAATGAATGAATAATAATTATATATCGCACATTGATACGAATATTGATACGATACTGTCAACAATATCACGACTGGACAACCGGCTCAGCCAATCAGATTTAAGCCGCGGAACTACCTGTATAATAGTATTAAATAAACGTTATGCATAGTAACGGAGCCTGAGACTTAAATGTGTTCCTCATTCCATGTGGCCCTTGGGGGGGGGGGGGGGGGGCATTGCGCTATGTGGCAGAAAGAGAAGTCGTAAATTAATGGAATTTGTGATTAGGCGAGGTAATACCCACTCTTCCTTTTTTTGGGAGGGTGGGGGGGGGGGGGCAGGTAGTATAAACCACCCCGGGGCAGATGGACCTGCTGATTTATGGCTCGGACAACGGCCTGGCCCGTGGGATCAGTATTTATTTTGGCCCATTTTCATCCGGGCCGCACGAGGGCCACGTCAGCCAATGAGGGCCTTGTATTTTGGGTCACATGTGCACCTGTGAGGGGGGTAGATCCCCAATGGGCGCTGGGCAGACACTCTAGCCTATCCATCAAAGGACACAATTAATTACATAGAAACACACACATACACTATATAGGGGCAATTAGGAGCAACCAATTCACCTTGAATCCATTTTCAAGGTGAAAAATTTTTTTTTTTTGGACTGTGGGAGGACAACCAATGCAGACATGGAAACCTGGCAACCCCAGCGCTGAGAGGCACTTACCCCTTATATATATAATGTATAAATGTATATCATGCTATCTAATGCTCATAACTGGTTGCTCAGGTGACGTGGTGGTGCAGAGCAGACAAGGTTCTATCTGGCTGGGATTTGCATGTTCTCCCCATGTCAGTGTGGGATTACCTCAGTGGAAATGTTTTTGCCCTGCCGACTCTCCACGGTGTCCCCCTGCCATTTGCACGCTGGACTCCAGCAGAGTTCTCCAGATAGGATACAGTTATTCTGGTATCTAGCACCACTGGTTTCATCCTGCACTCTGATGCCCCCCCGTCCCCCCCCCCCCCCCCCCCCGTCCCCACCACCACACCCAGGTCCCGAGGGGCCGGTGTTGCGCTGCCCATCTATTATTCATGTTCGACCCCACCTCCTGCCGAACGGGACGGGCTTGTGGAGTCAGTGGCGTGTTCTCAGGGCTAACTCACACCTCTGGCTCTTGAGGGTTCCGCGGCTGGACCGTCCTGTCCAGGTTCACCTGTCCAGTTGAGTAACACCCAGCGTCTGATTGATGCGTGTAAGGGTGGGGGTATTAGAACGTGGCATAAGGCTGATATTACATCCAGCCAAATCGCCGGAACCTAATCCCATTGAACGCTTCGGGGATTACAAAGCGGAACCCACGAAACACTGAAATGGACACCACCACCACGTTCTGCTGAAACATCTGACGCTCCCAGTGTAGACTGACAGGATCTCTTGGATCTCATTGGGGTTGGGGTGGTGTTCTAATGCTCTGAGGGTTAAGTCTCTTTGGTAACCTGTTACCCCCAACCTCGGACCCACCGGGATGAGTGCTGGAGAACAGGACGCACGTTCTGCAGGGTCCATAGTTGACTGCTAATGACAGTGAGTACATGTGCCCAGAGCGGTGGGCAGTGGTAGGCATACAGTGAGCAATTAGGGTTGGGTCCCAAGGGCACTTCAGCTGTGGTACTTGGTTGAGACTGGGAATCGAACCATGGCTGGTTCCTTAACCCCAATCCTACAACTGCCCCAAAGTTAGACTACATGGCTAGAGTGGTGGGGAGCCCTATATACGGCTCCCTGGGAACACTTGGGGGTAGGTGTCTTGCCCAAGGGCACTTCAGCTGTGCTGTAGTACTTACACAGTATTGGGAATCAAACCAGAGACCTTCAGGTTGCTTTCTTAACCCCAATCCTACAACTGCCCCAAAGTTAGCCCACATGGCTAGAGTGGTGGGCAGCCCTGTATACAGCTCCCTGGAAGCAATTGGGGTAAGGTGCCTTGCCCAAGGGCACTTACTTCAGTCATAGTACTTGGTTGAGACCGGGAATCAAACCGGGGACCTTCAGGTCGCAAGGCAGTTTCCTTAACGCCAAGCCTTCTACTGCCCCCCACATCCCCGGAACGGTGGGCAGCCCTGTACATGGCGCCCAGGGAGCAACAGGGGGTAGGTGCCTTTCCCAAGGGCACTTCAGTTGTAGTTCTTGGTTGAGACCAGGAACCAAACCCGGGACCTTCAGGTTGTAAGGATAGTTCCTTAACCCCAATCCCACGACTGCCCTAGAACAAAATGCCCTCGAATGACCCTGAACTGCTCCCCTGTGGATCCTCATGTTTTCCTGAGGTTGCCAAGTCTCATTGGATCACTCGGGGCAATTAGATTGGAACGCTGACTCCTACGGCACCATGCCCCATTTAGGGCGCTGGGCAGATCCACCCAGCACAGAACGCCAATCCATCTCTTGGCACACACCACACATGATATAGGGGCAATTTAGATCAACTTCACCTTGAATCCATGTTTTTTGGAATATGGAAGGTATTCCGAGAGGACATGGAGAGAACATGCAAACTCCACCCAGCGCTGACCCCTACGCCACCATCCCCCATTTGGGGCGCTGGGCAGATCCACCCAGGACAGAACGCCAATCCATCGCTTGGCACACACCACACATTATATAGGGGCAATTAGATAAACTTCACCTTGAATCCATGTTTTTGGAATATGGAAGGAAATCAGAGAGGACATGGGGAGAACATGCAAACTCCACCCAGCGCTGACCCCTACGCCACCATCCACCATTTGGGGCGCTGGGCAGATCCACCCAGGACAGAACGCCAATCCATCGCTTGGCACACACCACACATTATATAGGGGCAATTAGATCAACTTCACCTTGAATCCATGTTTTTGGAATATGGAAGGAAATCAGAGAGGACATGGAGAGAACATGCAAACTCCACAAAGGCGCTGACCCCTACGCCACCATGCCCCATTTCGGGCAATTCTGGATTGTTTAAGCCTCTTTTTAAACCACAGCCTCACACCTTTAAAAGCCTTTAATGCGGTTTACGGAATGCGTTTTGGAAAATGTTCGCGTGCGCAGCCCACCCCTCGTACCGCCGGCCCGGCCTCCGCTCGGCCTCCTTCCTGTCCGTAGAAAAATGTGTGTGTTTGCCAGCGCATGTGTGTGTTTGCTTTGGCCCCAGATTGAAGCAATTACCAGGACGTGACCACCTGGGACACACACACACACACACACCACACACACACACACACACACACACACACACACACACACACGCACACACACACACACGCCTAACTGTGCCAGTATGGCCACCCAGAGCTATTTAAACCTCCTAATTATAAGGGCCTCGTTCTCCGGCAGATTACACACTGCGTGGCGTTCTAATTATCGCAGCTAATTCTGGGTCATCAGGCGTTCCGAGGTAATCGCGCCCGTCGCGCTGGAACACTGACGCGGGCCGGCGGAACGCTGTTTATGAAGCCTTTTCCAGGATATGAGGTCAGGTGACTCAGAGGATGTTGCTCACGGGCCAGAAAGGCCGCTCGCCACTGCTCCTGCTGGCCGTGGGAGGGAAAGCATAACGGTGAGGGCGGTGAATCGTTGTGTTGTGACATATGGGGGTCCGTCATACACCTCACGCCCTCTGCCGACGTTGTTTAAATAGCAACGCTGCGTGGGGGTATATCACATCCATAGAATGTGCTAGCTGGCAGCTAGCTGTATATATTATTTTTACTTAATAAACAATCAAAAGAAAGTTGCGTTGGGACGAATAGGGTTCTCTTGTGCACTGTTGTGATGTTCGCCGCTGTCTACGTTGCTATGGTTTGTTTTAAAGACTTCTCCTTGCGTCGTTTAAATAGCAATACTGCGTGCGGGTAGCTATACAAATTTTTACGTTAACAATAAACAATCTAAGGGAAAGTTGCGTTGGGACGTATAGGGTTCTATCGTGCACCGTCGTGATGTTCGTCGATGTCTACGTTGCTACGGTCTGTTTTCAAGCAGTTTTCATTGCAACGCTGCATGCAGGTAGCTATACAAATTTTTACGTCAAAAATAAACAATCAATGGGAAAGTTGCGTTGGGACGTATAGGGTCCTATCGTGCACTGTTGTAATGTTCGCCACTGTCTACATTGCTATGGTTTGTTTTAAAGACTTCTCCTTGCATCGTTTAAATAGCAACACTGCGTGCGGGTAGCTATACAAATTTTTACGTCAAAAATAAACAATCAAAGGGAAAGTTGCGTTGGGATGTATAGGGTCCTATCGTATACCGTCGTGATGTTCGTCGCTATCTACGTTGCTACTGTCTATTTTCAAGCCGTTTAAATAGCAATGCTGCATGCAGGTAGCTATACACATTTTTTACGTCAATAATAAACAATCAAACGGAAAGTTGCGTTGGGATGTATAGGGTCCTATCGTATACCGTCGTGATGTTCGTCGCTATCTACGTCGCTACTGTCTATTTTCAAGCCGTTTAAATAGCAATGCTGCATGCAGGTAGCTATACACATTTTTTACGTCAATAATAAACAATCAAAGGGAAAGTTGCGTTGTTACACCGTCATGATGTATAGGTTTTCAAGCCGTTTATAATTCTGCGGGTCGTACACCGTCATGATGTTCGTTGCTATCTACATTGCTACGGTCTGTTTTCAAGCCATTTTAATTGCAACGCTGCATGCGGGTAGCTATACAAATTTTTACGTCAAAAATAAACAATCAAAGGGAAAGTTGCATTGGGACGTATAGGGTTCTCTTGTGCACTGTTGTGATGTTCGCCGCTGTCTACGTTGCTAAGGTCTGTTTGGGTAGCTATACAAATTTTTACGTTAACAATAAACAATCTAAGGGAAAGTTGTGTTGGGACATATAGGGTCCTATCGTACACCGTCCGTCTATGATGTCTGTTTTCGTAGCTATCTAGCTATACATTTTTTACGTCTACAGGGAAAGTTGTTTGGGAAAGGGTAGCATTGTTCGTGGGATTTGTTTTTTTTAAGCCGTTTAAATAGCAACGCTGCGTTACTAAAGCAATTCACCAAAGGGAAAGTCGTTGCTCTTAAAGGTCATGAAGCGCACGTGATTGCATGATGGATTTAATCGCATCAACCGATTTAAGAATTGGTCCGTAATTTGCCGACATTACGACAACGTTACGCGGTCGACGGTTTGCTAACTATTGCTACGATAGAACGCTACGTGAGCTTTCAGGCATGGGGTTGCTATACGAGGGCTAAAGTTAGTCAGGCTAATCCGTGAAGGCTTAACTATGCCCAACTATCCCATGGTGAGATACTGTAATGACGTTGAGCGTAATTTAAAGGGGAACAGAGTGCGATCGTTGCCCTGACGCCGTTTACTTCCACATGAGATTAATAGCAAACTTATCGGGTCGTATATTTTCGGCTCTAAATCATCGTGTTTATTGTCGTTTTTGGGATTCGCCACGTCAGGAGACGTTAAAATAAGGACGGGCAAAGGACGGCAGCTCGCGCATTTATGGATATTGATTAGCCTCGCGTCGACCCTGGTAGACGATCTTTGTTACAGCCCAAAAACATGGATTCAAGGTGAACTGGCAGATCTAAATTGCCCCTCCAGTACAAAAACATGGATTGAATTGGCCACTCTACCTTGGATCCATGTTTTTGGACTATAGGGGCAATATAAATTGCCGGGTCTAAATTGCTCCCACATTCGGAAAACATGGATTCAAGGTGAAGTGGTAGCTCTAAATTGCCCCTAAGTTTCTGCTTCAGTCCAAAAACATGGATTCAAGGTGAACTGGCAGATCTAAATTTCCCCTCTAGTACAAAAACATGGATTCAAGGTGAAGTGGTAGCTCTAAATTGCCCCTAAGTTTCTGCTTCAGTCCAAAAACATGGATTTAAGGTGAATTGACGGCTCTAAATTGCCCTTAGAGTCCAAATACATGGATTCGAGGTGAATTGAAGGCTCTAAATTGCCCATACAGTCCAAAAACATTGATTCAAGGTGAACTGGCAGATCTAAATTGCCCCTCTAGTACAAAAACATGGATTGAAGGTGAACTGGCAGCTTTGAATTGCCTCTCTCTAAGTTGCCCTTACAGTCCAAAAACATGGATTTAAGGTGAATTGATGGCTGTAAATTGCCCCTACAGTCTAAAAACATTGATTTAAGGTAAATTGACGGCTCTAAATTGCCCTTACAGTCCAAATACATGGATTCGAGGTGAATTGAAGGCTCTAAATTGCCCATACAGTCCAAAAACATTGATTCAAGGTGAACTGGCAGATCTAAATTGCCCCTCTAGTCCAAAAACATGGATTGAAGGTGAACTGGCAGCTTTGAATTGCCCCTCTCTAAGTTGCCCTTACAGTCAAAAAACATGGATTCAAGGTGAATTGGCCACTCTAAATTGCCCCTATAGTCCAAAAACATGGATCGAAGGTAAATTGCTGGGTCTAAATTGCTCCCACATTCGGAAAACATGGATTCAAGGTGAAGTGGTAGCTCTAAATTGCCCCTATCTAAGTTTCCGCTTCGGTCCAAAAACTTGGATTGAAGTTGAACTGGCAGCTTTGAATTTCCTCTCTCTAAGTTGCCCTTCCAGTCCAAAAACATGGATTCAAGGTGAATTGGCCACTCTAAATTGCCCCTATAGTCCAAAAACATTGATTGAAGCAGCTTTGAATTGGACGGCAGCTTGCGCATTTATGGATATTGATTAGCCTCGCGTCGGCCGCCCGCGGTGCAATAGGCCCGTATTGACCGCCGGCGACGCCCCTGGCAGCCGATCTTCGTCTCTGGACTCCGGATCCGGAGTCGCCGCTACCTCGCCGCTACCTCGCCGTATCGACCCGAGGAAAGGAATCCGATTTCGGACGCTGATATGAGTTTGGATGCAAATTACACCAGCGTGGCATTTCGGCGGGCGACGGGCGGGCATGGATTCGGGTTATTCTCGGCCTCGCCAGAAGTGGAACCCGTCAATAATCCATTACCTGCATCGCGCCGTGGCCGATTTTAGCATTTTCATTTGAAATCTGACCACCGTTGACCTCAACGTCAACGTCGGACATCCAGGACTAAATTGCCCCATCTAATTTGCATGGATTCAAGGTGAATTGGCGGCTCTGAATTGCTCCCACAGTCCGAAAATAAGGATTCAAGGTAAATCCGCTGCTCTAAATTGCCTCTCTCTAAGTTGCCCTTACAGTTCAAATACATGGATTCAAGGTGAATTGGTTGCTCTAAATTGCCCCCACAGTCCCTACAGCATTTTAATTTGAAATTTGAGGAACGTTTTGGCCACCCAAATGGATCTCCGCCTCACCGTCAACGTCGGCTATCGATGACTAAATTGCCCCCATCTAAGTTGCCACTTCAGTCCAAAAACTTGGATTCAAGGTGAATTAGTGGTTCTAAATTGGCCCAATCTAAGTTGCCACTTCAGTCCAAAAACGTGGATTCAAGGTGAATTGGCCACTCTATATTGCCCCTATAGTCCAAAAAAATGGATCCAAGGTAAATTGCCGGGTCTAAATTGCTCCCACATTCCGAAAACATAGATGGGGCAATTTAGAGCTACCACTTCACCTTGAATCCAAGTTTCCGCTTCAGTCCAAAAACATGGATTTAGGGTGAATTGACAGCTCTAAATTGCCCTTACAGTCCAAATACATGGATTCAAGGTGAACTGGCAGCTCTAAATTGCCCCTACAGTCCAAAAACATGAATTCAATGTGAACTGGCAGCTCTAAATCGCCCCTACAGTCCAAAAACATGGATTGAAGGTGAACTGGCAGTTTGAATTGCCCCTCTCTAAATTGCCCCTACAGTCCAAAAACATGGATTGAAGGTGAATTTACGGCTCTAAATTGCCCCATACAGTCCAAAAACATGGATTGAAGGGGAACTGGCAGGTTTGAATTGCCCCTCTCTAAGTTGCCCTTCCAGTCCAAAAACATGGATTGAAGGTGAATTTACGGCTCTAAATTGCCCCTACAGTCCAAAAACATGGATTGAAGGTGAACTGGCAGCTTTGAATTGCCCCTCTCTAAGTTGCCCTTCCAGTCCAAAAACATGGCTTCAAGGTGAATTGACGGCTCTAAATTGCCCCTACAGTCCAAAAACATGGATTGAAGTTGAACTGGCAGCTCTAAATTGTCCCTATCCAAGACGGACTGAAAGGGGACGGAGGGGAGAGTTGGGACGCGAGAGGGGGGGGGGGGTGGTTTGGGGCAGTAATGCACAGAGAGAAGGGTCAACGAGGAACCAAACCACATGCTGCTTTCTCACAATCCCTCCTCCTGTTCGGTTCCAGCCGTCTTTCCTTGGTTCGCTGATTGAGAATCATGTGAGGGCGCACACACACACACACACGCACACACACGCACACACACACACACACACACACACACACACACACACACACACACACACACACACTCAGCCGCACACTGCCGGTGAGATCAGAGGCTGAGGGGTCTGAGTAAGCGAGGCAGACAAAAGCAGCGTGGCTTTGGGAGACTTCGTCTTTTGTTCGCTTCTCGTCGAGTGTGGAAGGTTCTAAGGTTCTAAGGTTCTCACTAATTCCTCACTCGGTTCTCAGGGAGACTCGGGTTCTCCATTTCTTTATAAAGAACGCTATTGAATCGCACCGGCAAACGTGATGATGAATAAAACGGCGGCTCGTCGGTTAAAGGTTTAACCGGGATAGGACTGAGACATTTCAAGCGTTGGACGTTCTGATTGGACGTTCTTCCTTTCCCGCATCACGGCGGATTTGAGACTTAGTGGTTTGGCATGTTCTCCCCCCAGCGCTAGGGATTCCCGGTTCGACTCCCAATCTGGGTGGAGTTTCCATGTCCTCCCCGTGTCCGCGTGGGTTTCCTCCGGGTTCTCCGTTTTCCTCCCAATGGCATGGTCAATCGAAGGCTCCAAATTGCCCCATATAGAGTGTGTCTGTGTGAGTGAGTGTGTGCCCAGCGATAGATTGCCCCCCCGTCCTGGGTGTATCTACCCAGCGCCCGAGACGTTCTCCCTGTGCCGCCCTGGTACTATATCAATATACTAAAAATATTGGGACAGTGGGCGGCACGCTGGCTTAGTGGTTTGGCATGTTCTCCTCTCAGCGCTAGGGATTCCCGGTTCGACTCCCAATCTGGGTGGAGTTTCCATGTCCTCCCTGTGTCCGCGTGGGTGTCCTCCGGGTTCTCCGTTTTCCTCCCACAGTCCAAAAAGCATCGATCAAGGTCAATTGAATTCTCCAAATTGCCCCATATAGTGTGTGTCTGTGTGAGTGAGTGTGTGCCCAGCGATAGATTGCCCCCCTGTCCTGGGTGTATCTGCCCAGCGCCCGAGACGTTCTCCCCTGAGACATTCTCCCCCTACTACGGGACCGTAGTAGAGGATAAAGCGGAAGATAATGGATGGATGAAGTGGCGGCTTTAAATTGCCCCATATAGTATGTTTGTTTGTGTGAGTGAGTGTGTGCCCAGTCATAGGTTGGTGTCCTGTCCTGGGGTGTATACCCCGTCCCTCCCCCCGGTTTCCTCCGGGTTCTCCGGTTGCATCCCACAATGCAAAAACATGGCTCAAGGTGAATTGAAGGCTCCAAATTGCCCCATACAGAGTGTCTGCGTGAGTAAGTGACTGCCCAGCGGTAGATCGTCGTCCTATTCTGGGTGTATCTGTACAGCGCCCGAAACGTTCCCCCTGGATGGGCACGGGTGTCGTCCACCCCTCCCCCCCCGCGACCCTAGATAACGGATGGACGGATGGACGGATGGACGGATGGACATTGGGACCGCTACATTACACCGAGGACTTAGCGTCTCTTTGTTCCGAGCGTCAGATGGTTTATGGGATGTTGCCGCGATCGATCGGTCACCATGATGCCGCCAATAAAACATTGATGAGAACGTGGCCGGGGTAAAAGCTCCTTGGCCGGCCTTATTAGGCGCCGCTCCGGGGTTATCTCGTGTTCCGAGTCCCTGTTGTCTCGTAACGCCGTGGTTACGTGGCGCGGCCCCCGGCGCGGCCCCCGGCTCCGGGCTCGTGTATCTGTGTGGATTCCTTTGTGGAACGGTGGGCTGGCTCATTAATCTTTGATGGCGTCTCATTAGGGCGGTCTGTGTCCTGCATCAGCCCTTTTTTTAACCACATAGACTCCCACTCACTGACACATGACGGGGGGCAAGTCGGAGAAGTACCCGTGAGGGGGGCGGGGGGGTAGGTCGGGGGGGGGGGGTGTCAAGTGTCTGGTAGATAAATCCCGGAAACCATTACTTTAACAGAAATGTACAACCAAGGAGCATTTGTAACCAACGAGAGGAGATAGTTATTCCATTTTTATATATATATAACGGTGGTTTAGTGATTTAGCATGTTCTCCTCTCAGCGCTAGGGATTCCCGGTTCGAATCCCCATCTGGGTGGAGTTTCCTTGTCCTCCCATTGTCCACGTGGGTTTCCTCCGGGTTCTCCGGATCCCTCCCACAGTGCAAAAACATGGATCAAGTCAATTGAGTTCTCCAAATTGCCCCATATAGAGTGTGTCTGTGTGAGTGAGTGTGTCCAGCGATAGATTGCCCCCCTGTCCTGGGTGTATCTGCCCGGCGCCCAACACGTTCTCCCCTGGATGGGCATGGGGAACCCCCCCTCCCCACGACCCTAATAGAGGATAAAGCGGAAGATAATGAATGGAGATATACAGTGGATATAAAAAGTCTACACACCCCTGTTCAAATGCCATGTTTTTGTGATGTAAAAAAATGACAGCAAGACAAATAATTTCAAAACTTTTTCCACATTTAATGTGACCTATAACCTGTACAATGCAATTGAAAAACAAACAGAAACCTTTACAGTTGAAAAATATTAAATAAAAAACTTAAAATAACCTGGTTGCATAAATATGCACACCCTTAAACTAATACTTTGTTGCAGCACCTTTGGCTTTTATTACAGCACTCAGTCTTTTTGGGTAGGAGCCTATCAGTGTGGCACATCTTGATGTAGCAATATTTGCCCACTCTTCTTTGCAAAACCGCTCCAAATCTGACAGATTGCGAGGGAATCTCCTGTGCACAGCCCTCTTCAGATCATTTCACAGATGTTCGATGGGATTCAGGTCTGGACTCTGGCTGGGCCATTCCAAAGCCTTAATCTTATTCCGGTGAAGCCATTCTGTTGTTGATTTAGATGTGTGCTTTGGGTCATTGTCGTGCTGTAAGATGAAGTTCCTTTTCATCTTCAGCTTTCTAACAGAAGGCCGAAGGTTTTGTGCCAACACTGACTGGTATTTGTAACTGTTCATAATTCCGTCCACCCTGACTAAGGCCCCAGTTCCAGCTGAAGAAAAACAGCCCCAAAGCATGATGCTGCCACCACCATGCTTCACTGTAGGTATGGTGTTCTTTTGGTGATGAGCAGTGTTGTTTTTGCGCCAAATATACCTTTTGGAATTATGTCCAAAAAGTTCAACCTTGGTTTCATCAGACCACAACACATTTTCCCACATGCGTTTGGGAGATTTCAGATGTCTTTTTGCAAAATTAAGCCGGGCTTGGATGTTTTTCTTTGAAAGATAAGGCTTCCGTCTTGCCACCCTACCCCATAGCCCAGACATATGAAGAAGACGGGAGATTGTTGTCACATGTACTGCACAGCCAGTACTTGTCAGAAATTCTTGCAGCTCCTTCAGTGTTGCTGTCGGCCTCTTGGCAGCCTCCCTGACCAGTTTTCTTTTTGTCTTATCATCTATTTTGGACGGACGTCCTGTTTTTGGTAATGTCACTGTTGTGCCATGGTTTCTCCACTTGATAATGACAGTCTTCACTGTGTTCCATGGTATATTTAATGACTTGGAAATTCTTTTGTAGCCTTCACCTGACTGATATCTTTGAATAATGAGATCCCTCTGATGCTCTGGCAGTTCTTTGCGGACCATGGCTTGTGCTGGAAGATGTGGCTACAAAAATGTCAGGACAAGCCTACTAGAACAGCTAAACTTTATTTGGGGTTGATCAGAGGCACTTTAATTGGTGACAGGTGTGTGCTGACTCCCATTTAACATGAGTTTGAATGTAATTGGTTAAATCTGAACACAGCCACACCCCCAGTTATAAAAGGGTGTGCACACTTATGCAACCACATTATCTCAGTTGTTTATTTTTAAATCACCTCCCTGAAAGGTTTCTGTTTGTTTTTCAATTGCATTGTACAGGTTATAGGTCACATTAAAGGTGGAAAAAGTTTTGAAATTATTTGTCTTGCTGTCATTTTTTTACATCACAAAAACATGGCATTTGAACAGGGGTGTGTAGACTTTTTATATCCACTGTATATATATATATATATATATATATATATATATATATATATATATATATATCCATCCATGGGGAAGGGGGTTCCACATCCCCATCCAGGGGAGAACGTGTTGGGCGCCGGGCAGATACACCCAGGACAGGGGGGCAAGCTATCGCTTGGCCCACACTCACTCACTCACACAGACACACTCTATATGGGGCAATTTGGAGACCTCAATTGACCTTAAATCCATGCTTTTGGGCTGTGGGAAGAAACCGGAGAACCCGGAGGAAACCCACGTGGACACGGGGAGAACGTGGAAACTCCACCCAGGTTGGGGTTCGAACCGGGAATCCCTAGTGCTGAGAGGAGAACATGCCAAACCACTAAGCCACAGTGCCGCCTACCAGAGAACATCCGTCCATTCATTATCTTCCACGTTATCTTGTAGTAGGGTTGCGTGGGGGGGGGGGGTTCCCCATGCCACAGGGGAGAACGTTTCAGGCGCCGGGCAGGGGGGCAATCTATCGCTGGACACACACTCACTCACACAGACACACTCTATATGGGGCAATTTGGAGAACTCAATTGACTTGATCCATGTTTTTGGATTGTGGGAGGAAACCGGAGAACCCGGAGGAAACCCACGCGGACACGGGGAGGACATGGAAACTCCACCCAGATGGGGATTCGAAGCGGGAATCCCTAGCGCTGAGAGGAGAACATGCTAAACCACTAAGCCTCTGTGCTGCCTACCATAGAACATCCATCTTCCACTTTATCCTCTACTAGGGTCGCGGGGGGGGTTCCCCATGTCACAGGGGAGAACGTTTCGGGCGCTGGGCAGATACACCCAGGACAGGGGGGCAATCTATCACTGGGCACACACTCACACACAAACTCTATATGGGGCAATTTGGAGAACTCAATTGACCTCGACCCATGTTTTTTTGGACTGTGGGAGGAAACCGGAGAACCCGGACGGAACCCACACGGACACGGGGAGAACATGGAAACTCCACCCGGATTGGGGTTCGAACCGGGAATCCCCAGCGCTGAGAGGAGAACATGCCAAACCACTAATATTAAATTCAATGGCGGTGTTATAGCTGAGGTACGCATCATAATGCGTTCGATATCTCGAGTCTGTAGGGTTCTACTTGGGTCCATGTGATGTAGATGTGGTCATCGGGGGGGTGGGGGGTGGGTGGGGGTGGGGGTGGGGCAAACTGCGCTCCGCTCGTGTCCATTAATGAGAATATGGATTTTTGGAGCCTTTCCCTGCATTTCTCATCACATGACACCCGCGTTCCGTCGCCTGCGCTGAGATTACTGGAGCGTGCTCGCGCCTCACGAGGGTATTTGTGCTGTTGCTGCGGGGGGGGGGTGGGGGCAATTCTGGAAGGCAATGCATGCTGGGATTTTTTCCGCTGACTTAACGATTTGTGACATCAGGCTTGTGTCTGCGTTTGTTTAAGTGTTGGATTGCGAGTATGGGCGGCTTAGTGGTTTGGCATGTTCTCCTCTCAGTGCTAGGGATTCCCGCTTCGAATCCCCATCTGGGTGGAGTTCCCATGTCCTCCCCGTGTCCGCGTGGGTTTCCTCCGGGTTCTCCGCTTTCCTCCCACAGTCCAACAACGTTTATCAAAGTCAATTGAAGGCTCCAAATTGCCCCATATAGAGTGTGTGTGTGTGTGTGTGTGAGTGAGTAGATAGATTGCCCCCCTGTCCTGGGTGTATCTGCCCAGCGCCCGAAACGTTCTCCCCTGTGACATGGGGAACCCCCCCCGCGACCCTAGTAGAGGATAAAGTGGAAGATGGATGTTCTATGGTAGGCAGCACAGAGGCTTAGTGGTTTAGCATGTTCTCCTCTCAGCGCTAGGGATTCCCGCTTCGAATCCCCATCTGGGTGGAGTTTCCATGTCCTCCCCGTGTCCGCGTGGGTTTCCTCCGGGTTCTCCGGTTTCCTCCCACAATCCAAAAACATGGATCAAGTCAATTGAGTTCTCCAAATTGCCCCATATAGAGTGTGTCTGTGTGAGTGAGTGTGTGTCCAGCGATAGATTGCCCCCCTGCCCGGCGCCTGAAACGTTCTCCCCTGTGGCATGGGGAACCCCCCCCCCCACGCAACCCTACTACAAGATAACGTGGAAGATAATGAATGGACGGATGTTCTCTGGTAGGCGGCACTGTGGCTTAGTGGTTTGGCATGTTCTCCTCTCAGCGCTAGGGATTCCCGGTTCGAATCCCAATCCGGGTGGAGTTTCCATGTCCTCCCCGTGTCCGTGTGGGTTTCCTCCGGGTTCTCCGGTTTCCTCCCACAGTCCAAAACCATGGATCAAGTCAATTGAATTGTCCAAATTGCCCCATATAGAGTGTGTGTGTGTGTCAGAGCGTTGGTGGAGGCACTAGAGCGTTTTATTCTCACCCATGACGATGTTCTCCTGTAATTACTGTCCTTACGCTTTCTCTCCGCCGTTCTGCGCGCGCTCTGTAATTACGCCAGCGTACGTGTGACACGCCGCCATATGTAGGCGGCGGATCTATAGTACTATAGTGACGGTTCTCGAGTTCTCTGAGCGGAGAACCGGCGCTGCCTGGAATCGCGTTAGGAACCGAGAGACGTGGAGAACTCGGGGGGGGGGGGGGTGAATTCCTCATATTCATTAGTTAATGCTGAGGGTGTGAGTGCTACACAGAGAACCTTTTGTCGCGAGGCCGCGAGGCCGCGAGCCGAGACGCAGGAGGGAGTCGTAAATTAAGAGCGGGCATTTTGGAACCTCGGGTTAAAGGGAAATGTTCCACGCGTGGCTTGCGCAGGTATAGAATGTTAAAAGGCGCAGGAATCGGAACTCCGACTGCAGGATGACCTGGCGTTGCGAGAGGGTTCCCCTTGTCCATCCAGGGAAGAACGTTTTGAGTGCTGGGTAGATACACACTGACACACTATATACTGTGAGGGCAATTTAGAGCAGCCGAATGACCTTAAATCCATGTTTTTGGACTGCGGAAGGAAAGCGGAGAACCCATAGTCTTCGTCATGTCCATATATGGTATTGTGGGCGTGTCTGGGGTATAAACGTCCTCCTTATTCAGAATGTACTTGCTCACAGACGCACACTATATAGGGGCAATTTAGAGCAGCTGAATGACCTTAAATCCATGTTTTTGGACTGTGGAAGAGAACCAGAGAACCCATAGTCTTCGTCATGTCCATATATGGTATTGTGGGCGTGTCTGGGGTATAAACGTCCTCCTTATTCAGAATGCACTTGCTCACAGACGCACACTATATAGGGGCAATTTACAGCAGCCGAATGACCTTAAATCTATGTTTTTGGACTGTGGAAGGAAACCAGAGGACCCAGCAGAGAACCCATAGTCCTCGTCATGCCCATATATGGTATTGCGGGCGTGTAAAAATGTCCTCCTTATTCAGAATGCACTCGCTCACATAGACACACACTATATAGGGGCAATTTAGAGCAGCCGAATGACCTTAAATCTATGTTTTTGGACTGTGGAAGGAAACCAGAGGACCCGGCAGAGAACCCACAGTCCTCGTCATGCCCATATATGGTATTGTGGGCGTGTAAAAATGTCCTCCTTATTCAGAATGCACTCGCTCACATAGACGCACACTATATAGGGGCAATTTAGAGCAGCCGAATGACCTTAAATCCATGTTTTTGGACTGTGGAAGGAAACCAGAGGACCCAGCAGAGAACCCACAGTCCTCGTCATGCCCATATATGGTATTGTGGGCGTGTAAAAATGTCCTCCTTATTCAGAATGCACTCGCTTACATAGACACACTATATAGGGGCAATTTAGAGCAGCCGAATGACCTTAAATCCATGTTTTTGGACTGTGGAAGGAAACCAGAGGACCCAGCAGAGAACCCATAGTCCTCGTCATGCCCATATATGGTATTGCGGGCGTGTAAAAATGTCCTCCTTATTCAGAATGCACTCGCTCACATAGACGCACACTATATAGGGGCAATTTACAGCAGCCGAATGACCTTAAATCCATGTTTTTGGACTGTGGAAGGAAACCAGAGGACCCAGCAGAGAACCCACAGTCCTCGTCATGCCCATATATGGTATTGTGGGCGTGTAAAAATGTCCTCCTTATTCCTCTTTTTTCGTCACAGAACCGCCAGCGTCTCTCGCCCCCCCGTGATTGGACCGTCGTCCTGACCCGGGTCACATGACTGTGTGTCAGCGGGGATCTATTTCTCCATTCTCCAGCCTTATTACCTGTGTGTATATATGTTTGTGTGTGTGTGTGTGTGTGTGTGTGTGTGTGTGTGTGTGTTGAGGCATCCCATAATTCATCCCAGCGACCTTACCGGGTGTGGTAAACGTTCTCTCCGCCTGTTAGTTGCCCTTTGTGTGTCCCTGGAACCACTGTACACACGTAGGTGTGGTTCCGCCGCACATACGCTCTCGAATAAATGCGCAACCTCAACCCCCCCTCCCCCTCTCCTCACCAGCCCTGTCAATTCCCGTCCTCTCTCTCCCTTTCTCCCCCACTACCACCCCACCCCCCCCCACATACCCCCCCCCCCACCGTCACATCTCCGCCCATCCCCCCACCCCAGGTCCACGGCGGGCGGGCACTCATGGAGGTCGTATCTGCAGAGAGATCTCTTTTGTTTGAGGGATGACGGAACCTCCTCGTGTGGGGTTCTCCTGCGGGGCAGGTGGAGAACCCCCGTTCTCCTGCGGGGGGGGGGGGGGGGGGTCTGTCGGGGAACGAGAGTGGTGCAAGACCTAAAAAACAACAACCCTCAACCTCAAATAGAGCTTATATAGAGGTCATTTAAGGAAAGCGGAGAACCCATAGTCCTCGTCATGCCCATATATGGTATTGTGGGCGTGTCGATGGTAGAAATGTCCTCCTTATTCGGTATGCACACACTATATAACTATATAGGGGCAATTCACAGCAGCCGAATGACCTTAAATCCATGTTTTTGGACTGTGGGAGGTCATTTAAGGAAAGCGGAGAACCCATAGTCCTCGTCATGCCCATATATGGTATTGTGGGCGTGTCTGGGGTAAAAATGTCCTCGCTCACACAAACACACACTACATAGGGGCAATTTAGAGCAGCCGAATGACCTTAAATCCATGTTTTTAGACTGTGGAACGAAAGCAAAGGACCCAGCAGAGAACCCATAAGTCCTTGTCATGCCCATATATGGTATTGTGGGCGTGCCTGGGGTAAAAATCTCCTCCTTATGCACTTGCTCACACAAATGCACACTCTATAGGGGCAATTTAGAGCAGCTGAATGACCTTAAATCCATGTTTTTAGACTGTGGAACGAAAGCGGAGGACCCAGCAGAGAACCCTTAGTCCTCGTCATGCCCATATATGGTATTGTGGGCGTGCCTGGGGTAAAAATCTCCTCCTTATGCACTTGCTCACACAAATGCACACTATATAGGGGCAATTTAGAGCAGCCGAATGACCTTAAATCCATGTTTTTGGACTGTGGAACGAAAGCAAAGGACCCAGCAGAGAACCCATAGTCCTTGTCATGCCCATATATGGTATTGTGGGCGTGCCTGGGGTAAAAATCTCCTCCTTATGCACTTGCTCACACAAATGCACACTATATAGGGGCAATTTAGAGCAGCCGAATGACCTTAAATCCATGTTTTTGGACTGTGGAAAGAAAGCAAAGGATCCAGCAGAGAACCCATAGTCCTCGTCATGCCCATATATGGTATTGTGGGCGTGTCCGGGGTAGAAATGTCCTACTTATGCACTTGCTCACACAGATGCACACTCTATAGGGGCAATTTAGAGCAGCCGAATGACCTTAAATCCATGTTCTTGGACTGTGGAACGAAAGCGGAGGACCCAGCAGAGAACCCTTAGTCCTCGTCATGCCCATATATGGTATTGTGGGCGTGTCCGGGGTAGAAATGTCCTACTTATGCACTTGCTCACACAGATGCACACTCTATAGGGGCAATTTAGAGCAGCCGAATGACCTTAAATCCATGTTCTTGGACTGTGGAACGAAAGTGGAGGACCCAGCAGAGAACCCTTAGTCCTCGTCATGCCCATATATGGTATTGTGGGCGTGTCCGGGGTGAAAATGTCCTCCTTATTCAGTATTCATGGACACAGTCGTGTCCCGCTCATCTTTAGTTAGAACCATATGACTCTGTTTGTCCGAAAGGTTGTTCCGCAGCAGTGACCTTCCTGTAAAGGTCGTGCCGTAATCTGTTCCGCGGTTGCCAGGCATTCCCGCATTCCCCCCGCCGCTGGTGCCGGAGTATTGACCGTTAAGCGAGTCAGTGTTCTGAGTGCTGAGTGTATATCGGTGTGATTTCACAGGACAGCCTGTTCCCCGTCCCCCGACTTTTCCGTCTCTCGTGCCGTCCCGGATCGCTCGCTAATTGCTGGAACCCTGCGGCGGGAACCGGAACCCTGCTGCTTCCGCGAGAAGTTTGAGTGATTAGAACCCACACACCTCCATCTAATACCATGGTGGGGGGGGGGGTTCCCCATGCCCATCCAGATGAGGGGAGAACGTTTCGGGCGCTGGGCAGATATACCCACGACAGGGGGGGCAATCTATCGCTGGGCACACACTCATTCACACACACAAACTCTATATGGGGCAATTTGGTGAACTCAATTGACCTTGATCCATGGTTTTGGACTGTGAGAGGAAACTTGAGAACCCGGAGGAAACCCACACGGACACAGGGAGAACATGGAAACTCCACCCAGATGGGTATTAGAACCAGGAATCCCTAGCGCTGAGAGGAGAACATGCCAAACCACTAAGCCACCGTGCCGCCCTACCATTTGCAGAATTCAATTCACCTTGAATCCATGTTTTTGGACTGTGGGAGGAAACCGGAGAACCCGGAGGAAGCCCACGCGGACACGGGGAGAACATGGAAACTCCACCCAGATTGGGATTCGAAGCGGGAATCCCTAGCGCTGAGAGGAGAACATGCCAAACACCATTGGGATGTATTGGAACGTCGCTCATCCCACATTAAGGCTCTGAGGACCTCCCAAACGTGTAGAACCTCGTGAGGTTCTGCAAACGGGCTGCCGACTTGGTTCGGGATGTTACGTAAGCTTTGGTGGGTGTACAGTGTGGGAGTTCCAATGCATTCCCCCTATGAGGGGGGGGGGGTTCTCCATGCCCATCCAGGGGAGAACGTTTCAGTCACTGGGCAGATACACCCAGAACAGGGGGGCAATCTATCGCTGGACACACTCACACACACTTTATAGGGGCAATTTAGAGCATTTAATTTACCTTGAATTCATATTTTGGCATTATGAGGGGGGGGTTCTCCATGCCCATCCAGGGGAGAACGTCTCGGGAGCTGGGCAGATACACCCAGGACAGGGGCAATCTATCGCTGGACACACACACTTTATAGGGGCAATTTAGAGCATTTAATTTACCTTGAATCCATGTTTTGGCACTGTGAGCGAGGGGTTCTCCATGCCCATCCAGGGGAGAACGTTTCGGGCGCTGGGCAGATACACCCAGGACAGGGGGGCAATCTATCGCTGGACACACTCACACACACTATATAGGGGCAATTTAGAGCATTTAATTTACCTTGAATCCATGTTTTGGCACTGTGAGCGAGGGGTTCTTCATGCCCATCCAGGGGAGAACGTTTCGGGTGCTGGGCAGATACAGCCAGGACAGGGGGCAATCTATCTCTGGGCACACTCACTCACACACACACACACTCTATATGGGGCAATTTGGAGAACTCAATTGCCCTTGATCCATGTTTTTGGACTGTGGGAGGAAACCGGAGAACCCGGAGGAAACCCACGCGGACACGGGGAGAACGTGGAAACTCCACCCAGGTTGGGATACGAACCGGGAATCCCCAGCGCTGAGAGGAGAACATGCTAAACCACCAAGCCACTATATATAGAAACGGCAATAATTAAAGGTTTTATCTGTGTAGTCCGCGTCGCTGTCATCTACAGACCCTGGCCTTCGTTCTCCTCCACCCTCGGCGTGAGAGCGTTAAATTTAGAACCTGATAAACCTGATTGCCCCCCGCCCCCGCGCCCCCCCCATTAGGACTGAAGATTAGAACGTCCCCCGCTCCGGTCCTCGCTTTCGGCTGAGAACCTCGTCAGACCTAACCTCGTTAGCGTTGATTCGATTACAGGAACCGGGACCCGGGGCATTCGGCCGCCATGTGACCGCGACTTTAACGCGACTGGAATGTGGCAGCAGTGAGGATGTGGAACGTCGTGGCGGGTTAGCGCGCTACGGGGCTTTATTACAACGGTAACGATGGTAGCTACGGTGTAGCTATGACACATACGATGGTATAGACATGTCTCATTTTTTTGATTTACTAGCGATTTTCCCGTAAATTAAAGGTTAAATTTCGAGGTAATTGCTCGTACTGCACCGTTGAAATAGCATTCCGCCAAAGTCAGAGTGCACCGGGCTCGCAAACGGAACAGCGAGTGACACGCTGATTGGTTTTATCGCACGTGAGGCCCAAAACACACTATGCGAGGTTCTCGGTTGAAGGCTAACTAAAGATAGCTAAGTTGAAGTGCCGTAAGGTGGTTCTTGAGGGTTCTAAAGGGTTCTAAAGGGTTCTGAAGGGTTCTAAAGGGTCGTAGTTTGATTGGTTTTATCGCACGTGAGGCCCAAAACACACTATGCGAGGTTCTCGGTTGACGGCTAGCTAAACCTAGCTAAGCTAAAGCCCCGTGAGGCGGTTCTTGAGGGTTCTAAAGGGTTCTAAAGGGTTCTAGTTTGATTGGTTTTATCGCACGTGAGGCCCAAAACACACTGCGAGGTTCTCGGTTGAAGGCTAGCTAAAGCTAGCTAAGTTAAAGCCCCGTGAGGCAGTTCTTGAAGGTTCTAAAGGGTTCTAAAGGGTTCTAGTTTGATTGGTTTTATCGCACGTGAGGCCCAAAACACACTATGCGAGGTTCTCGGTTGAAGGCTAGCTAAAGATAGCTAAGTTGAAGTGCCGTAAGATGGTTCTTGAGGGTGCTAAAGGGTTCTAGTTAGATTGGTTTTATCGCACATGAGGCTCAAAACACACTATGCGGTTCTAGCTAAAGCTAGCTAAGTTTAAGCCCTGTGAGGCGGTTCTTGAGGGTTCTAAAGGGTTATAGTTTGATTGGTTTTATCGCACGTGAGGCCCAAAACACACTATGCGAGGTTCTATGTTGGCGGCTAGCTAAAGCTAGCTAAGTTAAAGCCTTGTGAGGCGGTTCTTGAGGGTTCTAAAGGGTTCTAGTTTGATTGGTTTTATTGCACGTGAGGCCCAAAACACACTATGCGAGGTTGTCGGTTGACGGCTAGCTAAATCTAGCTAAGATAAAGACCGTGAGGTGTTTCTTGAGGGTCCTAAAGGGTTCTAGTTTGATTGGTTTTATCGCACGTGAGGCTGAAAACACACTATGCGAGGTTCTCGGTTGACGGCTAGCTAAAGATAGCGAAGTTAAAGCCCCGTGAGGTGGTTCTTGAGTGTTCTAAAGGGTTCTAGTTTGATTGGTTTTATCGCACGTGAGGCTGAAAACACACAATGCGAGGTTCTCGGTTGACGGCTAGCTAAAGCTAGCTAAGATAAAGCCCCGTGAGGCGGTTCTTGAGGGTGCTAAAGGGTTCTAGTTTGATTGGTTTTATCGCACGTGAGGCTCAAAACACACTATTCAAGGTTCTCGGTTGATGGCTAGCTAAAGATAGCTAAGTTAAAGCCCCGTGAGGTGTTTCTTGAGGCTTCTAAAGGGTTCTAGTTTGATTGGTTTTATCGCACGTGAGGCTGAAAACACACTATGCGAGGTTCCCGGTTGACGGCTAGCTAAACTAGCTAAGTTAAAGCCCCGTGAGGTGTTTCTTGAGGCTAAAGGTTCTTTTGATTGGTTTTATCGCACGTGAGGCTGAAAACACACTTGCGAGGTTCCCGGTTGAAAGGCCCCGAGAGGCGGTTCTTGAGGGTTTTAAAGGGTTCTAGTTTGATTGGTTTTATTGCACTTGGGGCCCAAAACACACTATGCGAGGTTCTCGGTTGACGGCTAGCTAAAGCTAGATAAGATAAAGCCCCGTGAGGCGGTTCTTGAGGGTTCTAAAGGGTTCTAGTTTGATTGGTTTTATCGCACGTGAGGCTGAAAACACACAATGCGAGGTTCCTGGTTGACGGCTAGCTAAACTAGCTAAGTTAAAGCCCCGAGAGGCGGTTCTTGAGGGTTTTAAAGGGTTCTAGTTTGATTGGTTTTATCGCACGTGAGGCTCAAAACACACAATGCGAGGTTCTCGGTTGATGGCTAGCTAAAGCTAGCTAAAATAAAGCCCCGTGAGGCGGTTCTTGAGGGTGCTAAAGGGTTCTAGTTTGATTGGTTTTATCGCACGTGAGGCTCAAAACACACTATGCAAGGTTCTCGGTTGATGGCTAGCTAAAGATAGCTAAGTTAAAGCCCCGTGAGGTGTTTCTTGAGGGTTCTAAAGGGTTCTAGTTTGATTGATTTTATCACACGTGAGGCTCAAAACACACTATGCGGTATGCGGTTCTAGGGTTCTAGCTAACTAAGTTAAAGCCCCGTGAGGCGGTTCTTGAGGGTTCTAAAGGGTTCTAGTTTGATTGGTTTTATCGAACGTGAAGCTCAAAACACACTATGCGAGGTTCTCGGTTGACGGCTAGCTAAAGATAGCTAAGTTGAAGCCCCGTGAGGCGGTTCTTGAGGGTTCTAAAGGGTTCTAGTTTGATTGGTTTTATCGCACGTGAGGCTGAAAACACACTATGCGAGGTTCCTGGTTGACGGCTAGCTAAACTAGCTAAGTTAAAGCCCCGAGAGGCGGTTCTTGAGGGTTTTAAAGGGTTCTAGTTTGATTGGTTTTATCGCACGTGAGGCTCAAAACACACAATGCGAGGTTCTCGGTTGATGGCTAGCTAAAGCTAGCTAAAATAAAGCCCCGTGAGGCGGTTCTTGAGGGTGCTAAAGGGTTCTAGTTTGATTGGTTTTATCGCACGTGAGGCTCAAAACACACTATGCAAGGTTCTCGGTTGATGGCTAGCTAAAGATAGCTAAGTTAAAGCCCCGTGAGGTGTTTCTTGAGGGTTCTAAAGGGTTCTAGTTTGATTGATTTTATCACACGTGAGGCTCAAAACACACTATGCGGTTCTAGCTAAAGCTAGCTAAGTTTAAGCCCCGTGAGGCGGTTCTTGAGGGTTCTAAAGGGTTCTAGTTTGATTGGTTTTATCGAACGTGAAGCTCAAAACACACTATGCGAGGTTCTCGGTTGACGGCTAGCTAAAGATAGCTAAGTTGAAGCCCCGTGAGGCGGTTCTTGAGGGTTCTAAAGGGTTCTAGTTTGATTGGTTTTATCGCTCGTGAGGCTCAAAACACACTATGCGGTTCTAGCTAAAGTTCTAGCTAAATCTAGCTATGTTGAAGCCCCGTGAGGCGGTTCTCGAGGGTTCTAAAGGGTTCTAGTTTGATTGGTTTTATCGCACGTGAGGCCCAAAACACACTATGCGAGGTTCTCGGTTGACGGCTAGCTAAAGCTAGCTAAGTTGAAGCCCTGTGAGCCAGACCTACGTCCAAATATAGAAAATGGAACCTGAAGAACATCAACATGACTCAACGTCCCCAATGGAACGTCTGTCCTCAGTGGAACAGGAAGTTCATCACATGGTCTTTATTTTGTTGGAACCACCTGAGTCACGGGACCGTCCGTCGTCGGTTCCGAAGCGTCTCGGCAGGCGCGGAACCCCCGGCCAGACGTCCGGCCGCGCCCTGTCCGCCGGTGAATTCGATCCGCGTGGGGTGCGATCGCTACCCGAGGCCGTTCTATGGAGGTTGCTCATTAGCATGTTCTCCCCGGGGTTCTATTGCTATTTGCGGACTCGGCTGTTCCGAGCTAAATGGGATCAAACTGATTTATTATTGATCCCGTTCCATCTCTCTTACCATCGTCGTGTCCTTGGCCCGCGCGCGTAAACACACTGTCTCGCGCTGGTAGCTAATAGCACGACGCTAATAGAATTTCCGACGTAAGTAGACGCCAGGGCTAACGTTCAAACCGCGCCGTATTTTAAAGTATATACTGTAAGGGGATTATGACATCACAGTAGCTATAAGATTAATAACAGGGTCGTTGGATGGTAGCTATGAGACCTAACCGCTAATATTTTACTTTATTTGTTTATTTTCTAAACCTGGAGCCTATCCCGGCAGTCATCAAATCGGAAACGGCTAGCTAATACGGTATTATTGCTATTATTATTATTATTACTCGAACCTATTTTATGTAATTAGTTTAATTTCTAAGCCTCTTATTCTGATATGGGTTAAGGAAGCTGCTGGGGCCTATCCCGGCTGTCATCAAATCGGAAACGGCTAGCTAATACAGTATTATTGCTATTATTATTATTATTATTATTATTACTCAAACCTATTTTACGTAATTAGTTTAATTTCTAAGCCTCTTATTCTTTGTATGGGTTAGGGAGTCTGCTGGGGCCTATCCCAGCAGTCATCAAATAGGAAAAAGCTAGCTAATACATTATTATTATTATTATTATTATTATTATTATTATTATTATTACTGTAACTTATTTTACTTAATTAGTTTAGTTTCTAAGCCTCTTATGCCGATCTGGGTTAGGGCTGCTGCTAGGGCCTATCCCGGCAGTCATCGAATAAAAAATGCTAGCTAATACACTATTATTATTATTATTATTATTATTATTATTATTTTTTTTTTTTTTTTTTTTTTTTTTTTTATTATTATTATCATTATTATTAATGATCAAATCATTAATAATCAAATCATTAATCATTAATAGCCGTCGTTATTATTAATGATCAAGGCCGTCATCAAATCGGAAACCGCTAGCTAATACAGTATTATCATTATTATTATTACTGTAACTTATTTTACTTAATGAGTTTAATTTCTAAGTCTCTTATTCTTTGTATGGGTAAGGGAGTCTGCTGGGGCCTATCCCATCAAATGGGAGAAGGCTAGCTAATGAACTATTATTATGATTGAACTATTATTATTACTCGAACTTATTTCACTTAATTAGTTTGGTTTCTAAACCTCATAGCTGCTGAACATGCTGGGGCCTATCCCAGCAGTCATCATATGGGAAAACGCTAGCTAATGCACTATTATTATTATTATTATTATTATTAATAATAGAACTAATTTTGCTTAATTAGTTTAATTTCTAAGCCTCTTATGCCGATCTGGGTAAGGGGAACATGCTGGAGCCTATCCCAGCAGTCACACATAGGAAAAGACATGACTGTAATAAAACAGTCAAAAAAAAAAAAAATCCCCTGGTAATGTCCCGAATGATACGATGGAAATTACCCCTGTTGTTTTTATCAGCTGCCCCCCCTCCTCCACCCCCCCCCCCCCCCCCCCCCGCCCGCCCATGTGCAGTACTTTTAGCCATTCCTTCTGTCTAAACAAGGCAGCACGCCTCCCGCTGGCGCAGTTACAGTTGTATCGGTTCGCACCGTACGGTCCACAGACCCCGATTTTTAAGGTTCCGATGTTCGGGAACCGACGCGACTTCCGGGAAAAGCATTCCTGGGCCGGTGATGATGTTGCCACATGTGCACACGGCAGCCCGCCGGTCCTCGGGCCAAAGCGGAAGGCCATCTGCACCGAGCCGGGGGAGGGTGGGGTGGAGAGGGGGGTGGGGGGGACGGGCGGGCGGGCGGGCGGGCGGGCGGGCGGGCGAGGAAGCAGAATGAGGAATGGACGCGTGGGGGTGGGGGTGGGGGTAGGGGGGGGAGGATGGGTTTTTACGACGATGAGGCTGCAGTGAGTCACACTCGCACTGAGATGTTATCCACACACACACACACACACACACACACACACACACACACACACACACACACACACAATCTGATTATACTATATATAGTAATATACACTTAGCAAACAAAGCGGCGCTATTAAGCTACCGACGCGCCGCTGAGAACTGATTTGCTTCAATAACGTTCTCCGCCTCCGGGGGGTTTGGCATTTTCTCCTCATTTAACCTCAACGACGGAGTATCGGGTTGCCCGGGGCGTGGTGCGGGGTCAGCGTGTACCGTACCGTCCCCTAAACCCAGGGAAACCTGCTCACTGTGTTGTGGCGTCAGCATTCACTTCAAAACGGATAATCGGGTTCTAAGGGGCACGCCGGAAAAAAGGTCGGGCGTCTGGTAAAGTGTTATCAAGTGGACTCTAGACCTCGGTTACTCCAGGAGTGCTGGAGTGGCTGAGAATTGCTTGCTGGGCAATTTACAAGGGGTTCTCCCCGTGTCCGCGTGGGTTTCCTCCGGGTTCTCCGGTTGACTCCCGCAGTCCAAAAAACATCCATCAAGGGCAATTGAATGCTCCAAATTACCCCATATAGAGTGTGTTTGTGTGAGTGAGTGTGTGCCCAGTGATAGATTGCCCCCCCTGTTCTGGGTGTATCTGCCCAGCGCCTGAAATGTTCTCCCTTGGATGGGCATGGGGAACCCCCCCTCCCCCCCGCGACCCTAATAGAGGATAAAGCTGAGGATTCCTGGTTCGAATCCCCATCTGGGTGGAGTTTCCATGTTCTCCCCGTGTCCGAGTGGGTTTCCTCCGGGTTCTCTGGTTTCCTCCCACAGTCCAAAATCATGGATCAAGGTGAATTGAATTCTCCAAATTGCCCCATATAGAGTGTGTGTGTGTGCTCAGTGATAGATTGCCCCCCCCGTCCTGGGTGTATCTGCCCAGCGCCTGAAATGTTCTCCCCTGGATGGGCATGGGGAACCCCCCCTCCCCCCACACAACCCTAATAGAGGATAAAGCGGAAGATAATGGATAGAGTGTTGCACGGTGGCTTAGTGGTTTAGCATGTTCTCCTCTCAGCACTAGGGATTCCCGGTTCGAATCCCCATCTGGGTGGAGTTTCCATGTCCTCCCCATGTCCGCGTGGGTTTCCTCCGGGTTCTCTGGTTTCCTCCCACGGTCCAAAATCATGGATCAAGGTGAATTGAATTCTCCAAATTGCCCCATATAGAATGTGTGTGTGTGTGAGTGAGTGTGTAACCAGTGATAGATTGCCCCCCTGTCCACCCTAGTAGAGGAGCGACAGTGGCAAGAAAACACACTCTGTTATTGTTGGTTTTTAAGGACGAACCTTTGTGAGGACCAGGCAGTGATCAGGTGACCATCCATCCATCCATTATCTTCCACTTTATCCACCACTAGGGTCGCAGGGGGGTTCCCCATGCCCATCCAGGCGAGAACGTTTCGGGCGCTGGGCAGATACACCGAGGACACGGGGGCAATCTATTACTCTCACTCACTCACACAGACACACTCTATATGGGGCAATTTGGAGAATTCAATTGAGCTTGATCCATGTTTTTGGAGTGTGGGAGGAAACCGGAGAACCTGGAGGAACCCACACGAACACAGGGAGGACATGGGAACCCAGATTGGGATGAACATGCTAAACCACTAAGTCACTACAAGTTCTCATTTGTTACTATTTACTGTTCTGTTTGGTTCTCGTCGTAGCCGCAGTGCTCTGATGATGTCATTAACGTCCCCCCCCCCCGTTTCTCTTTCTCAGATGGACCCTACACCGGAACCCCGCCGTCGTACGGTTACGACGCCGACCGCGCCGAGGAACAGAGGCGGCACCACGACATCCTGCCCTACATCGACGACTCCCCGTCGTCCTCCCCGTACCTCAGCTCCAAGAGCCGCAGCAGCAGAGACACGCTGTCCTCCGGTTCCCTCGAGTCGGCCAAGTCTGTGAGTCCTGCCACGGTTCTCCATGCCCATCCAGGGGAGAACGTCTCGGGCGCTGGGCAGATACACCCAGGACAGGGGGGCAATCTATCACTAGACACACAAACACACTCTTTATGGGCAATTTGCAGCAATTGACCTTGATCCATGTTTTTGGACTGTGGGAGGAGACCGGAGAACACGGAGGAACCCCACGCGGACACGGGGAGAACATGGAAACTCCACCCAGATTGGGATTCAAACCTGGAAACCCTAGCGCTGAGAGGAGAACATGCCAACCACTCTTCTGCTTTATCCACTATTAGGGTCGCGGGGTGGAGGGGGGGGGGGGGGGGGGTTCCCATTGCCCATCCAGGGGGGGAACGTTTCGGGCGCTGGGCAGTTACATCCAGGACAAGGGGGCAATCTATCACTGGGCTCACACTCACTCACATAAACAAACATACAGTAATATATGGGGCAATTAAGATGGGGCAATTTAAAGCCATCACTTCACCTTGAATCCATGTTTTCAGACTTGGAGGGGAATTTGAGAGCCCTGAGAAAAACACGTTTCGGGCGCTGGGCAGATACAACGAGGATAGGGGGGCAATCTATCACTGGGCTCACACTCACTCACATATACAAACATACAGTAATATATGGGGCAATTACGATAGACTTCAGATCACTTCACCTTGAAACCATGTTTTTAGACTCGGGGGGGAGGGGGAATTTGAGAGCACTGAGAAAAACACGTTTCAGGCGCTGGGCAGATACAACGAGGACAGGGGGGCAATCTATCACTGGGCACACACTCACTCACAAAGACACACACACTCTATATGGGGCAACTTGGAGAACTCAAATCCCAGATTCGAATTACCAAGTAGATGGGTCAGCGTTCCACGGGTGAGGAACCCAAAATATACCCCTTAGGTTCTAAATATCCTTTAACATTTGTCGATTTTTTGAGTGTTGGAGAGTTTCCTGTCAGTTCAATGGGGCATTCTTGCTGTTTTTAATTAGCGTTCTGTATTTAAGCTACTGGGTGGCAGTCCGTGAGATAACGGAACCCAAACTGGAAACGCAGCATTATTTTTAAAGTGGGGTCTTAAAGTCTTTCGTGTGGGCAGCAGGAATTCTTCTTATCTATGCAAATTTTTTAACGTAAGGCGTTCCAAACATGCGAAACTGGGCTGGTTGCATCCGACCAAAACCAAAATACCTGCCCTTCTTGCCCGGGCCGGTTCCTAAGGTACGGCCGTCGCCGTGGCGATTCGGTGAAAGATCCGCAGTGCGGTCAGCCGTTTCGCAATTACAGCTGCAATCGTAAAGGTGGCGGTGTCACAGCTAGCTAGCCTTACGAATTATTAACGGCGTTCTCAAGACCTGTGGTTGCCTCATTGTTACCGCCATCATCCATTATGTTTATCCTCTACTAGGGTCGTGGGGGGAGAACGTTTCGGGCGCTGGGCAGATCCACCCAGGACAGGGGGGGCAATCTATCACTGAACACACACTCACTCACACAGACACACTCTATATGGGGCAATTTGGAGCATCCAATTCACCTTGATCCATGTTTTTTGGACTGTGGGAGGAAACCGGAGAACCCGGAGGAAACCCACGCGGACACGGGGAGAAAATCCCTAGCGTTGAGAGGAGAACATGCTAAACCACTAAGACATTTTATCGTCTACTAGGGTCTGGGGGGTTCCCCATGCCCATCCAGGGGAGAACGTTTCGGGCGCTGGGCAGATCCACCCAGGACAGGGGGGGCAATCTATCACTGGGCACATACTCACTCACACACACAAACACACTCTATATGGGGCAATTTGGAGCATTCAATTCACCTTGATCCATGTTTTTTGGACTGTGGGAGGAAACCGGAGAACCCGGAGGAAACCCACGAGGACACGAGGAGGACATGGAAACTCCACCCAGATTGGGATCCGAACCGGGAATACCTAGTGCTGAGAGGAGAACATGCTAAACCACTAAGCCACCTTGCCGCCCACCTTGCCGGGGGGGGGGGGGGTTCCCCATGCCCATCCAGGGGAGAACGTTTCGGGCGCTGGGCAGATACACCCAGGACAGGGGGGGCAATCTATCACTGGGCGCATACTCACTCACACACACACAAACACACTCTATATGGGGCAATTTGGAGAATTCCATTCACCTTGATCCATGTTTTTTGGACTGTGGGAGGAAACCGAAGAACCCGGAGGACACCCACGCGGACACGTGGAGGACATGGAGACTCCACCCAGATTGGGATTCGAACCGGGAATCCCTAGCTGAGAGGAGAACATGCCAAACCACTAAACCACTTTATCGTCTACTAGGGTCGCAGGGGTGGGGGGGGGGGTCCTCAGGCACATCCACATACAGTATAGAACGTTTTGTGCACTGGGCAGATACACCCAAGACAGGGGGGCAATCTATCACTGGAGACACACTCACCCACACTCTATATGGGGCAATTTGGAGAACTCAATTGACCTTGAATCCATGTTTTTTACTCTAACAATAATAACGCGTCCTTAAAGCAGATCAAAGGGGAAGGTCATGTGACCGTCCAGACGTCCCTAATCCTGTTTGGCGCCGAGTCAGTTCCATCATCCAGTGGGTTCTAGAGCTGAACATGACGGGGGGGCGGGGGTAATGGGGGGGGGGGTGAGAATGTGGTTAACGTTCTATGTACGTCTGCGCTTTGCTTTTCAGGCGGATCTGGACATGGAGAAAGGCCTGGAGATGCGCAAATGGGTTCTATCTGCCATCCTGGCCAGTGAGGAGGTCTACCTTAGCCACCTGGAGGCACTGTTGCTGGTGAGAACTTAGAACCTTATCCTAAACTAGGGCCATGGGGGAGGAGGGGTTCCATATGCCCAAGGAAGAACGGCAGATACACCCAGGACAGGGCGGCAATCTATCGCTGGGCATACACTCACTCACACAAAGAAACATACTCTATGGGGCAATTAAGGTGGGGCAATTTCAAGCCACCACTTCACCTTGAATCCATGTTTTCAGACTCTGGGGGGGGGGATTTTAGAGCCCTGAGGAAAACACGTTTCCGGCGCTGGGCAGATACACCCAGGACAGGGGGGCAATCTATCGCTGGGCACACACTCACTCACACAAAGAAACATACTATATGGGGCAATTAAGGTGGGGCAATTTCAAGCCACCACTTCACCTTGAATCCATGTTTTCAGACTCTGGGGGGGATTTTAGAGCCCTGAGGAAAACACGTTTCCGGCGCTGGGCAGATACACCCAGGACAGGGCGGCAATCTATCATTGGGCACACACTCACTCACACAAACAAACATACTATATGGGGCAATTGAGATGGGGCAATTAAGATGGGGCCACCACTTCACCTTGAATCCATGTTTTCAGACTCTGGGGGGGATTTTAGAGCCCTGAGGAAAACACGTTTCGGGCGCTGGGTAGATACACCCAGGACAGGGCGCCAATCTGTCATTGGGAACACACTCACTCACACAGACAAACATACTATATGGGGCAATTGAGATGGGGCAATTTCAAGCCATCACTTCACCTTGAATCCATGTTTTTAGACTCTGGGGCGGGATTTTAGAGCCCTGAGGAAAACACGTTTCTGGTGCTGGGCAGATACACCCAGGACAGGGGGCAATCTATCATTGAGCACACACTCACTCACACAGACAAACATACTATATGGGGCAATTGAGATGGGGCAATTAAGATGGGGCCGCCACTTCACCTTGAATCCATGTTTTCAGACGTTGGGGGGAATTTTAGAGTCCTGAGGAAAACACGTTTCCGGCGCTGGGCAGATACAACCAGGACAGGGGGGCAATCTATCATTGGGCACACACTCACTCACACAAACAAACATACTATATGGGGCAATTGAGATGGGGCAATTAAGATGGGGCCGCCACTTCACCTTGAATCCATGTTTTCAGACGGTGCGGGGAATTTGAGAGCCCTGAGGAAAACACGTTTCGGGCGCTGGGTAGATAAACCCAGGACAGGGGGGCAATCT
>JAFMOC010000687.1:57500-100000 GCA_019802505.1 Corydoras sp. C115 | reverse complement strand
CAATTCAGTCAATTAGAAGCTACCTGCAGCGGGAGGGGGCGGGGCTTCAATGCACAGAAGCGGCGCAATTAAAATGCAAATGCGGCGGCTGTTGGGGAACGCGGGGGGGGAGGGGGGGTTCCGCACACAATGTCACCCTGAGCCATGCGCGCACACACGTGTACGCATGTATGTATGCTAATTTATGCGCCTCGCGCTCCCGCAGCGGAACATCTGGACAAAACGCCCAAAACGTTCTCCTCTGGGTGGGCATGGAGAACCAACCCCCCTCCCATGGCCCACCCGTGGAGGATTGAGTGGAAGATGATGGATGGATATTGGAGGATGATGGTGGCGCAGTGGTTAGCATGTTTAGCAGGTAGCGATTCAAGGTGAAGCTGCCTTAAATTGCCCCTATCCAAATTGCCCCATATAGTTTATATGGGAGTTGTGAGTGAGTGAGTGAGTGAGTGTGTGCCCAGTGTTGGATTGGCATCCTGGGTATCTACCCAGCGCCCGAAACGTTCTCCCCTGGATGGGCATGGAGAACCGAGAACCCCCCCCTCCCTTGACCCTCGTGGAGGATTCAGCGGAACATGATGGATGGATGGATATTACGGGATGGTGGTGGTGCAGTGGTGAGCACGTTTGCCTCTCAGAGCTGGGGGATCCTGTTTCGAGTGGAGTTTCCGTGTTCTCTCCGCACTCCAAAGACAGGGATTCAAGGTGAAGCTGCTCGAAATTGCCCCTATCCAAATTGCCCCATAGAGTTTATATGTGTGTGGGAGTCAGTGCACCCAGCAATAGGTTGGAACCCATCCTGGGTGTATCTACCTGGGTGGAACCCATCCTGGGTGTATCTAGACCAGTTGAAAGGACCCCACTGACCTTTGGAGATGAACTAGAATGCAGACTGTGAACCAGGTCTCCATGTCCACCATCGGTGTCTGACCTCTGAAATGCTTATATATATATATATACTGTATATATGGCGGCACGGTGGCTTAGTGGTTGGCACGTTCGCCTCTCAGCATTAGGAATTCCCGGTTCGAATCCCCATCTGGGTGGAGTTTCCATGTTCTCCCCGTGTCTGCGTGGGTTTCCTCCGGGTTCTCCGGTTTCCTCCCACAGTCCAAAAACATGGATCAAGTCAATTGAATTCTCAAAATTTCCCCATATAGAGTGTGTCTGTGGAAGTGAGTGTGTGCCCAGCGATGGATTGGCGCCCTGTCCTGGGTCTATCTGTCCAGCGCCCGAGACGTTCTCCCCTGGATGGGCGTGGGGAACCCCACCGCGACCCTAATAGAGGATAAAGCGGGAGATAATGAATGAATGAATGAAAGGATATATATATATATATATATATATATATATATATATATATATATATATATATATAGGCACAGTGGCTTAGTGGTTAGCACGTTCGCCTCTCAGCGCTAGGGATTCCCGGTTCGAATCCCCATCTGGGTGGAGTTTCCATGTTCTCCCCGTGTCTGCGTGGGTTTCCTCCAGGTTCTCCGGTTTCCTCCCACAGTCCAAAAACATGGATCAAGTCAATTGAATTCTCAAAATTTCCCCATATAAAGTGTGTCTGTGGAAGTGAGTGTGTGCCCAGGGATGGATTGGCGCCCTGTCCTGGGTCTATCTGCCCAGCGCCTGAGACGTTCTCCCCTGGATGGGCATGGGGAACCCCACCGCGACCCTAATAGAGGATAAAGCGGGAGATAATGAATGAATGAAAGGATATATATATATATAGGGCGGCACGGTGGCTTAGTGGTTTAGCACGTTCGCCTCTCAGCACTAAGGATTCCCGGTTCGAATCCCCATCTGGGTGGAGTTTCCATGTTCTCCCCGTGTCTGCGTGGGTTTCCTCCGGGTTCTCCGGTTTCCTCCCACAGTCCAAAAACATGGATCAAGTCAATTGAGTTCTCCAAATCGCCCCATATAGAGTGTGTTTGTGTGAGTGAGTGTGTGCCCAGCGATGGATTGGCGCCCTGTCCTGGGTGTATCTGCCCAGCGCCCGAAACGTTCTCTCCTGGATGGGCATGGGGAACCCCACCGCGACCCTAATAGAGGATAAAGCGGGAGATAATGAATGAATGAATGAAAGGATATATTTCTTCAGTTGGAACAAAATTGGGAGCAATTAGACGAGGCTGCCTTTGTTGGCTTGGCGCTGGAGGCGGGCTTCGCAAAAATGTCATCTGATGTGCGGAGACAGCTGGGGTGATGAGCACTCGAGAAGAAACCGGGGCGGCGTGTGGAACCGATTCGGTGGACGCGTCTCAGCACAGAGGCTCCGGCGGAGGCTGAATGGACTCGTGGGCTCACGTCGTGCTTTTTCCTCTACTAGGGTGGTGGTGGTGGTGGGGGGGGGGTTCCCCACGCCCATCCAGGGGAGAACGTCTCGGGCGCTGGGCAGATACACCAATCTATCACTGGGCACACATTCACTCACTCACACACTCACTCTATATAGGGCAATTTGGAGCCTTCAATTGACCTTGATCCATGTTTTTGGACTGTGGGAGGAACCCGGAGAACCCGGAGGAAAGCCACGCGGACACGGGGAGAACATGGAAACGCCACCCAGATTGGGATTCGAACCTGAATCTCTAGCGCTGAGAGGAGAACATACCAACCATGCCACCCACTCATATCATCCATCCATTGTCTTCCGCTTTATCCTCTATTAGGGTCGCGGGGGGGGGTTCCCCATGACCATCCGGGGGCGAACGTTTCGGGCGCTGGGCAGATACACCCAGGACAGGGGGGCAATATATTGCTGGGCACACACTCACTCACTCACACAGACACACTCTATATGGGGCAATTTGGAGCCTTCAATTGACCTGATCCATGTTTTTGGACTGTGGGAGGAAACCGGAGAACCCGGAGGAAACCCACGCGGACACGGGGAGAACATGGAAACTCCACCCAGATTGCGATTCGAACCTGAATCCCTAGCGCTGAGAGGAGAACATGCTAAACCACTAAGCCACCGTGCCGCCCCCTACCATAACTAATTAAAATAAATGCTCATTTAGACCTATAAGTAACTATTAAATTGATTTACGCTCACGGCGTTCTCCGGCTCTTACCGTTACATAATCCCGTTGTAGTCGATGGTCCTGCCTCATCCTCACACCCCCTCACACCCCCTCACACCCCTCACACCCCTCACACTCGGGGGGGGGGGGGGGGGGGGGGGGGTATCGCTCCATAATCCCGTATAACGCCATTATCTAACGTCGGTTAACACCGTGCACCTAGCGGTCAGAAGCATCGTGCCGGAACAGCAACCAGGCCACGTTTTCTGGCCGATGATGTCATCGCCATCCACATGGTTCCCCGCCGTGGCGCCGTAGGTGGATTTCCCCCGAACGGGGTATTAATGGCGTTTGAATGGTTCGTCTGCGTGCGATCTGCGTCGCATTAATCACCCCGAGAGCGGCCGAGCTGCGGGGAAATGGGATCGCCGTGTAATTTCCCTTTCAATTACCCCGCCGCCGCAGTTTCGGGGGTTGTAATTGTGCGGCGCGGTGGTCGGACGAGGCGAGAACCTTTAAGCGCCGTGCATTGTGTTCTCCGCCGTCCTCCTCGGCGTGCCACGAGTCCCGCTTGGTCCCAGGCAAACCGAGAACACACGCTGACACACTGCGGCTGCAGTATGAGCATCTCCTGGGATGCTGTGTGTATGTGTGTGTGTGTGGAGAGGGGGGGGGGTATCGCATTCATCATGCTGTGGGGACCGGACATGTTTACACGCAATGTCCATCCAACGTACAGCCACCAGCGTTGAGTAGAACGACTGATTTGGGGTCAGTGGTAAATGGTCAATGGTATACCCCATGGTATGGTAGAGTATGGTATGGTGGTGAGGGTTGGTGGCTCGAAGGTCCTCACGAGGCACGAGGACCCGTTTGTGTTACTGCACTAATATAATTCGGGCTTCCGATGACACACCGTCTCGGAAAACGTGGGGGTGACTGCCGAGCTGGGACGCATCCCATTGGCCGGGCTCTTTGTGATGTCACCTTTTGTTGCCCCTCTGCAGGGGTGACGTGATGCTCCGAGAGGGAGAGTGCCGTGGCTTCTGGCTGCAAAATGCTTTTAATATGCGACTTATTATTAATTTATTGTTAACTACCTACGTAGTTTCCTGGCACACTCGTTGGAATCGGATTATTAGACCCGAAATTAAGGAGAACCTGCTGGAAATGGGCTGTTTGTACACAAAGGCCTCCATATAAACGGTTCGGTGCACAACACTGACACCTTGTGGACGGTCTCGGTTTTTCTATGATACGCTGTATGAAATTGTCTGATTTTTCTGTCTGTATTCCACATTTGGTTGTGTTTGGGTTCTCCTAACGTCACGCCGTCGTCTACGCAGAACCGGCAGCTGCTGAAGGACAGTTTCATGGTGGAGCTGGTGGAGGGAGCCCGCAAACTGCGCCACATCTTCCTCTTCACCGACCTGCTGCTCTGCGCCAAGCTCAAGAAGCAGATCGGAGGGTGCGTAGCCAATCGGACGGCGTTCCGTCTGTGGGGGGGGACGTTGTTGACGCGACGCTTCCTTCCCGGGAGAACGTGTATGATGATTGATGGATGTAGATCATGATGACGAGGCAGTTTTCTGATGGTTGGGACTTAAAATAGTCCCGAGGCACGCAAGGAGGCTCAAACTGAGAGCTGATTGGCTAGTTGAAATGGTAAATAGATTAGCCGAACATCTAATCTAGCCAACCCAGCTGACTAAAAATGACCTATCTTGGCGGCGATTGGTCAACGCAGGTCCAACGCCATCGTCCAACATCAACCCCCCCATCAATGTAAGAGATACAATTTTGAGCCAAGAGGAGAAGGTTCTCCATCCAGTGGAGAACGTTGCGGGCGCCGGGCAGATCCACCCAACGTGGCGCCAATCCATCACGGGGCGCCTAGTGGTGGATTGGCGCCCCGTTGGGTGGATCTGTCCAGAACCTCCCAGAACCCAAAGCGTTCTCCATATGCCAATCTAGAGCATTGCATTTACCTTGAATCCATGTTTTTGGACTGTGGGAGGAACCCGGAGGAAACCCATGGAGACAAGGTAAAGGCAATGCTCTAAATTTGCATCCATACAGTATAGTGTGTATCTGAATGAGTGAGTGTGTGGCCTAGTGGTGGATTGGCGCCCCGTTGGGTGGCTCTGCCCAGAACCCAATGTGTTCTCCAAATGCCAATCTAGAGCATTGCATTTACCTTGAATCCATGTTTCTGGACTGTGGGAGGAACCCGGAGAACCTGGAGGAAACCCATGGAGACAAGGTAAATGTATAATGTGTAATGGTGTGTATCTGAGTAAGTGAGTGTGTGTGTGGTCTAGTGATGGATTGGTACCCCGTTGGGGGTAACCTGCCCAGAACCTACCCAGAACCCAAAACGTTCTCCAAATGCCAATTTAGAGCATTGAATTTACCTTGAATCCATCTTTTTGGACTGTGGGAGGAACCCGGAGGAAACCCATGGAGACAAGGGGAGAACATGCAAACTCCCCTCAGATCGGGATTCCAATCCAAACGAAAAGGAAATCTTGGTTCTGTAGCTAGAACTAAACATCTGGGACGCCTGGATCGGTTGACAGGCAGATCGAACCCATCAGGTCAATGTCCCCTCATTGTGTTCCGTTGGACACGGTAAAACGGGAACCCAGCACAGACCCTCGAGCACACTCACGGCCTGGACCTCCGTCTCGGGTTCCGCTGTAATTCGATTCGCTCCCCCTCACCCTCGGTTCCTCGTTCTCTGGTGTTTCAGGAAGAGCCAGCAGTACGACTGTAAGTGGTACATCCCTTTGTCGGAGCTGACCTTCCAGGCGGCGGAGGAGAGCGAGAACGTCCCCATCCCGCAGGTCCCCGATGAGGAGCTGGACGCTGTCAAGGTCAAGATCTCGTCCCTCAGGAACGAGGTCCAGAGAGAGAAGGTAGTGTAGTGCACACAGCTTCATTAGAACCACCCTCCGGCTGACGGGATAGGTCCACCTGATGCCATATTATTACAACACCTATGACGGATGTAGGCGGGGTTGCCATGTTGGTTTACTAGCTACTTTATTAGGGACACGCCCCCCTTTTGGCCCAACTTGTAGTCCATCGTGTCAGTTCCACGTTCTAAATTCTGTAGTCCGTCTGCTTGTGGGCGGTACACACAGTACTCGGTGTACTCTATTCTAGGACCCCCACAGAGCAGGTACTATTTGCCCGGGGCAGCACCATGGCACCCCCTCACCCCATCAGTGTCACTGCACACCATAACCCACCACCCAAATTATACCTCTATAATATCTGTGATGGTCCTGATAATACCACCACCACCAATAGTACCCCCACAGAGCAGGTATTATTTGCTTGGGGCGTTATTCCTATCCCGGCAGTTTCACTGAGGTATTTAAATGGAACTACAGCACCACCACAACCCCCCAACCCATCAAACCCACCATTCAAATGATACCTGGGTAGTATCTCTGATAGTCCTGACAATACCACCCCCCACAGAGGAGGTGGTATTTGGGTGGTGGTTGAGAACCCGCTTCAGTTCTAATACTTTGTAACCTCCCTCCTTCAGAGAGCCAACAAGGGTTCCAAGGTGATCGAGAGGCTGAAGAAAAAACTGTCCGAACAAGAGTCCCTGTTGCTCCTCACCTCCCCCCACATGCCCCTGCGGATTTACAACCGGAACGGCAAGGTGAGCTAGAACCCCGCTGTGGAACTCCACCACGGCGCCCCGAATGCACTGACCCGTTAACTTCCCGTTCCAGAGCTACATGTTCCTGATCTCGTCTGATTACGAGCGCGCTGACTGGAAGGACATCATTCGGGAACAGCAGAAGAAATGTGAGTGTCCATGTTTTCGAGGGACTAGATTCCAGACTCGAGAACTGTAAACTTAGAACCCCTTGCTCTGTGATCTGCCTCCAGGTGTTCGGAACGTCTCCCTGACCTCCATGGAACTGCAGATGCTCACCAACTCCTGCGTGAAGCTCCAGACCGTCCACCACATCCCGCTGACCGTTAATAAAGAAGGTGAGCTTGCGGAACAGGGTCCCGGGTGTTGTCAGAGTGCCGGGGCCTATACCAACACTCTCCGAGGGGAGAACGTGTCGGCCGTTGGGCGACAACCAGTGGAAGGCGCCAAATTATTGCTGGGCAAAATCCACGTGGACACAGGGAGATGGTCGAACCCGGACCCACCGCACTGAGGTTCCTTGTTAACAGTTCCGACACTAGAACCAGCTACCAAATGTTGACCAAATGTTGTGTTTCCGCAGAGGACGAAACTCTGGGGCTGTACGGCTTCTGAACGTCATCATCCACTCCGCCTCCGGACTCAAACAGAGCTTAAGTGGGTCCCTTTTATTTTGGTAGCTTGTTTTGTTGGTAGCTACCCCGGCTTCACTTACGCATTTTATTGCTCATCCCGTTGCAGATCTGTACTGCACCATGGAGGTCGATTCGTTCGGATTGTTCGTAAACAAAGCCAAGACGCGCGTCTACAGGTACACCACCGAACCCAAGTGGAACGAGGTGAAGCGACTATAACAACGCGAGTTACAAAATTGTAATGCTAGGTTTAGAAAATAGGGAAATGTAATCGATATACGAAACAATCAGACGCTTTTCGATTGACTGCAGGAGTTTGAAATCGAGCTGGAGGGATCGCAGACGCTGAGGCTGCTCTGCTACGACAAGAGCTACAACAAATCAAGAACCAACAAGGACGACGTGGAGAGCACCGATCGCATCATCGGCAAAGGACAGATTATGGTACGTTAGAACAATTTTCACCTAAATGTCGGTATCATCGTTAAAAGTGTGTGTGCACATCCACATTTAACATACTTTCTCTTTAGGACCCTGAGGAGGTGTATATACTCTTTATATATCGTAGCTATCGTTAGCGGGTTTTGTCAACCGCGTACTTCGCAATTTGATTGCGGGTGGTCAGTGAGTCTTCGCAATCGCACCAACATTCGTGGGTGTGTTTGGGGCGTCACGTGCGATAAACCAGTCAGCAGGTCATTTGTCGTTCCCTTAACGAGCCAATGTAATCGACCAATCACGCATAATTTAGCACTTACGATGTAATTTTCACTTAAAAATTGGTGAAAAACATCTGTATTTAACATACTTTCTCTTTAGGACCCTGAGGAGGTTTATGTACTCTTAACAAATGGCTCAACGAGCTTTATCGTAGCGATCGTTAGCGGTTCTGTCAACCGCGTACCCCGCAACTTGATTGAGGGCGTGTCAGTAAATCTTCGCAATCGCAACAGCATGATTCGTCGGTGTGTTTTGGGCGTCACGTGCGGTAAACCAGTCAGCAGGTCGTTTGTCGTTCCCTTAAGGAGCCAATTTAATTGAGCAGTCATGCGTAATTTAGCACTTACACTAACGTAGCGCCTCCCCGTGTTTGTTGACTCTTTGGAACCATCATGGATCTCGTACACAGTGATGCTCTCTGAATAACACACGGCCATTTTCTTTTTGTCTGGTTCCAGCTGGACCCCCAGATGCTTCAGGGGAAGGACTGGCAACGGACCGTCATTCCGATGAACGGGGTGAGTTGGACCGGTTTGGGTTCGAGGTGCACTTGTCCGGTCCTGGAAGAGTAAGGAGCCCCCCCTAGATCAGACAATTGTAGACCGTAATATATTATTACGTAATTAGAGCCTTTAAGAGTCTGGTGCAGTCTGACTTCGGCAGATTGCTATTTAAATTGCGTAAAACAAGACAGTTTGCATGAGCCAGTTCCAAGCTTCTAGTCCTCTACCAGGTTCGGCAGATGGGGGTTCCCTATTTCCATCCCGGGGAGAACATTTCGCAGATACACCAAGATGAGGGCGCCAATCAAATTAAGGAACACACATATAACATAGGGGCAATTTAGATAGGTGTTATTAGACCGTGGAGAACCTGGGGAAAACCCACACGGGCATGGACGGGGAGAACGTTCCAACCACTACCACTACTCTTGTTGTCTTCCTTCAGATAGATAACAAGGGTTCTAAGGTGACCTCTAAGGAAGTTGAAGAAGAAACTGTCAGAACAAGAGTCCTTGCTGCTTCTCACCTCCCCCAACAGGAACGTCAACAGAACCAACCTGGAGCACGCCCCCCTAGATCATACAATTCTAGACCGTATTGAGTTATTACGTAATTAGAGCCTTTAAGACCCTGGTGCAGTCTGACTTCGGCAGATTTCTATTTAAATTGTTCGAACGTGGAACGTGCAAACCACTACCCCCACTCTAATTAGCAGAAAAGGGACCTGTTGAGTAACCAAGACCTCGGTACCGATGGGAGAGGTTCTGATTCTGATTTCTGACGCAGATTGAAGTCAAGCTGTCCATGAAGTTCACCAGCAGAGAGTTCAGCCTGAAGAGGACGCCCTCGAGTAAACAGATGGGGGTGTTCGGGGTGAAGATCTCCACCGTGACCAAGTAAGTGAACCATTAGAACCAGATTTCTTTCTCGCCCAACGTAAATGGGATTGAGAACAAATGGAACTTGGGCAAAGGGGTGCCCAAGGAACCAAACATACAACCCCCACGGTCAAGTATACCAAAGGACGTGTGTTTGGGACTGTGTTCTACCAACTTATTCGGTTCGTTGAACATTCTATATTCTTAAAAACGCTTTACTGACCCTTAACTTTGGTTCTGCGGCACAGGCGTGAGCGCTCGAAGGTGCCCTACATTGTCAGGCAGTGTCTTGAGGAGATCGAGAGGAGGGGAATGGAGGAGATCGGCATCTACCGTGTCTCCGGCGTCGCCACCGACATCCAGGCGCTAAAAACCGCCTTCGATACAAGTGAGTGAGCCCGTCGTAAACATTGTCCTACCATCACTGGCATAGCTTAGAACTAGGAGGGTGGTGGAACCCATCCCAGAGCTTATGGGGCCAAATGTGAGGTGACCTCCTTGGACACTCCGGTCCCAAGAACGTAACAGGAAACCCATTAATGGGCATTGAAGCCAAGGTTATGTTGTTGGTGTAATTTGGTATAAGGTCGTCAGCCAATCAGATCCTAGAATTGCTTGATGGTTAATGTTAAAATAAATGTTTATTTTCGCTGACCGCACACAGATAATAAGGACGTCTCGGTGATGATGAGCGAAATGGACGTCAACGCCATCGCCGGCACTCTGAAGCTCTACTTCCGCGAGCTGCCGGAGCCGCTGTTTACCGACGAGCTGTACCCCAACTTCGCCGGAGGCATCGGTCAGTGAGCCCGCAACGTATTTACTTCACTTTTCATTTTAAAATTGTATTAATGTAGCTTAAAACAGCTGTTCTGAGCTAGCGCCTTAATTTTAGTGACGAGGGAACTGGAGGTGATGGTTGGGGTAAGGATGTTGGTGCCAGGGGTCCCCTCTTGGTCTTCCCAGAAGTGGTGGGCGTCCTAGAATTTTCTGCGTTGGCGCAATTGCTGCCACCATCCTCTTGCCCCGCCCCCTCCACTATTCCTTTCCCCGTCACTGAAATCCTGAGAGAGAGAGAGGCCCACAGGGGGTCGCTCTAACACTGTTTGACGTCTTTTTCTTGGGTTCTTGGGTTTGGTCGCTGGGAAGCATGGTGGCTTAGTGTTTAGCATGTTCTCCTCTCAGTGCTAGGGATTCCCAGTTGGAATCCCAATCTGGGTGGAGTTTCCATGTTCTCCCCGTGTCCCCGTGGGTGTCCTCCGGGTTCTCCGGTTTCCTCCCACAGTCCAAAAACATGGATCAAGGTCAATTGAATGGTCCAAATTGCCCCATATAGAGTGTGTTTGTGTGTGTGAGTGTGCGCCCAGTGATAGATTACCCCCCTGTCCTGGGTGTATCTGCCCAGCGCCCGAAACGTTCTCCCCTGTGGCATGGGGACCCCCCCCCCATGACCCTACTAGACGATTAAGTGGAAGATAATGGATGATTTTGGTCGCCATAGTTTTCTTGTTACCCTGAGGGGCATTTAAGCTTCAAAATGGCGGCTCTTTAACCATGAGTATCTCTGTGAAGCTCTCTCCGACAGTGTGGCCAAGGAGAGCTGCATGCTGAACCTCCTGCTGTCGCTGCCGGAACCCAACCTGGTGACGTTCCTCTTTCTGCTGGATCACCTGAAGAGGTAAACCCGTCCCCCCCGCCGGAGACGTGATTAACATGTGACCTCGTTATGCGTAGAGCGTCACTCTGTCCTCTTCTTCTTCCTCACGCCCTCCCTCAGGATCGCCGAAAAGGAAAGCGTCAACAAGATGTCCCTCCATAACCTGGCCACGGTGTTCGGACCGACCCTGCTGCGGCCGGCCGAGAAGGACAGCAAGATTCCCACCAACCCCACTCAACCAATCAGCATGGGGGACAGCTGGTCCCTCGAGGTCATGTCCCAGGTAGAACTTTCGGAATTTACTTAACTTACGATTATGACATTTGACGTTTTGACTTTTCAGGACCCTGAGGAGGTCTATATACTCTTTTTAACCACCAAGACACGGCTATATTTTAGCGGTCTTTAGCTAGTCGTCAACTGCGCGCCTCACAGCTTGATTTAGGGCGTCTCCGGGGGTCTTGTGTGGGTGCGTTTTGGGCGTCACGTGCAATAAACCAATCAGCATTCTCATAGAACACCTGCCGTTTCCTTTAAGAGCCTGGTGCACTCTGACTTCGGCAGATTGCTATTTAAATTGCGCAATTTTGCGTATAAAAACGCAGGAAACGTCATCACAAGCTAGCCAAGCGTCTAGTCCTCTACCAGGTTTCGCAGATGTGGGTTCCCCATGTCCATCCAGGGGAGAACGTTCCGTGTACTGGGCAGATCCACCCAGACAAGGGCGCCAATCTAATTGCTGGGTACACGGTCACTAACTCAGACACACACGTTTTTGGATACCCGGAGACAACCAACACGGACATGAACGGGGAGTTTGGCTTATGGGTTCTATGTCCCAACGTTCTTTCTGCGTCGTCTTTTCTAGGTGCAGGTTCTGCTGTACTTTCTCCAGCTGGAGACCATCCCCACACCCGACAGTAAGCGCCAGAGCATCCTGTTTTCCACCGAGGTATAGACAAGATGGAGGCTTCGCGTCCCAGACTCTCGTGAGTGCTTTGCCTCTCCCTCGCAGTTCACTCGAAGCCACTTAGGGGGCAGCGTTGGCACCTGCAGACCATTAACCCAACACCCAGTAGTTTAAACGCCGGTTCTCGGCGTGGGTAGCGGTGCCGTGACTTTGCACAATCGTCAAGGAGAGTACCCGCAGGCCGCCGGTCCACTGCTCTCCATGACCCGTTCCTCGTTCCCCGCGCCGCCGCCCCTTTCGATCCCATTCCGGTTCCCCGTGCTGTTTGCTGCTACTACGGGTGGTGGATGCATGTGGTTCTACGCCTCGAACGCACCCATGGATTGATCCGGGTTGCTGTCGGTGTTCCTGTTGGAGACCTCCAGCCTCAACCCAAGCAATACTGACGCACCTGTACACCGACGCACCTGCTGGCCGACGACGGGATTGCGGACGCCCCGTTTTCTACTCGTTTTTAAACAAACTGCTCGAACCCCGAAGACTCCGGAACTCTGGAACTTCTCGGTGTCGCTCCATCGGGGTTTTCGGACCCCGGCATCCGTCCTCGTTTCCTCGCAGTAGGTTATTTTTGGTATTTATGAAAAGCTTAGCACAAATAGGTATGTACATAATTTGACGAATCGAGGTTTTTGGGGTTTAAATAGTTCTTCGAGATTATTCCGATTATTTATTTTGTAGGCTTTCGTTTGCTTTTCGAGGTTTTTGAGGAAGCCCGGCAGCCTCAAGTCCTTTATTCCAATAGGCTACAGTGACTCCGCCCGTCCATCTGTGGCCCCCATTCTCAGAATCGGTTCACTCTGCTGTAAGGGTTCAGCCAAAAATGAAATCAAACCTCGTTTCTACGGTTACTGACCATGACAACAGCGCCACCTACCATAAAGATGGACTTTGTGGTTGTACACTCACAAAGTTCCTCTACATCCTTTAAGTAAGTCACCTTCGTCACGTCGTCTAATGATAAGACCCCCACATAGCTTCTGATTGGACCGTCATGGCTCCACCCTGTGGATGGAAATCTAAGTCAATGGGGCATTGTTGCTTCATCGCCACCTACAGGATGCTGGTGGATGTCCAGTTTTGATGGGTGGACTATACATAGGACCCACAATGAACCCGTCAGCCTCACGTCCTTAATTCCGATAGGCTACAATGACTCTGTCCGTCCATTTGTTACGGTTACTGACCATGACAACAGCGCCACCTACCATAAAGATGGACTTGGTGGTTGTACACTCACAAAGTTCCTCTACATCCCTTGTAAGTCCCCTTCGTCATGTCGTCCCCCACATAGCGAGTATTATTTGGGTGGTGGATGGTTCTCAGGGGTCTTGGGGTAATAGTATGAGCTGGGCTTCTGATTGGCTCGTTTTTAAACCCGTCGTGGCTCCACCCTGTGGATGGAAATCAAAAGTCGATGGGGCAGTTCTTGCCAACCAGCTTCACCGCCACCTACAGGATGCTGGTGGCCACAATGAGGTACTTTTGAGGTAAAATTCCAGCAAGCACACTCTGCTGGGTATCATCCACCACCCACATCGTATCTGATCCATGGGGTTCTACGAAGGTCCCGCCCATTATGCAGGAGAACATCATAAAGTGCATCTATATGGTTGGTAGAACTCAAAACAAGGACAAATTGGGTTGTTGGGTGCTAGACTGGGGGTTCTTGGCTGAACTCTAATCCTTAATCCGAGTCCTCGGTTCTGTTCTGATCTGTGTTCCGCGTCGTGTGCGTCGTGTTTCCTTCTGTCTGATATTAAAGTGACTGTCTGTGTTAAACCCACTCGTACCCTGGACCAAAGGCGAGGACGGGGCTCCTCCCACGTGTGTGCTTTGGTTCGAACCTGCGGGCGTGTTGTCTCGTACCCCTCGAACGAAGAAGTGAAACGACGGAGGTCCGAAATTCCGAAAACTTACGAAAAATCTTGCTATTCATTTAAAACTTTGACTTTAATCTGATGGTTTTTATTGGTTTGTTGGGGGGGGGGTTGTCCATGCCCATCCGGGGGAGAACGTCTCAGGCGCTGGGCAGATACACCCAGAACAGGGGGGCAATCTATAGCTGGGCACACACTCCCTCACACAGACACACTCTATATGGGGCAAATTGGTACATTCAATTCACCTTGATCCATTTTTTTTGGACTGTGGGAGGAAACCGGAGAACCCGGAGGAAACCCACACGGACACGGGGAGAACATGGAACCTCCACCCAGAGCTAAAGGCTAAAGGGGACTAACAAAGTACACAGAGAACCCATTGGACTACAATCTGTAATTAAAACTACAAATTCCGTCTTTATGATATAAATATACGAATGTACAACGCAAGGCTGTACTTAATAAAGTGGCCACTAGGGGTATAAATATCCGACCTCGGAAGTGAAAATCTATATAGTTTTGTCGCGACGCTCAAATAGTTTTGCTATTTTGCGATGTTCCGTGTTCCGTGTCGTCTACATCCGTACAATCGTTGACTTGTTGCGTTTTAGATTTGGCGGATCCACTGTCGGGGTGACGAGGATTTAATTTGCGATCGCTGCGATCACATGGTTACGTCACAGAGGGACTTTTATACTATAGCAAGTAATACGACTTAAAGAAGTTTACAGGTCTTATCGATACTTAGCTACATACAACGTATATGTTACAATTGTAAATTTGGTAATGGTGACACAAAAACTATTGTTAAAATTTATCAAAAAGTAGAAATCATATTTTAAAATGACCGTATTACAATAGTTACGTAACGCGACTAAAAACTAACTTACTAAATTCAACCAACTTAAATAATTTAATATAGCTACATATAGCTAAAAACATGAAAACCGATGGACCACGGTTTATAATCGTAAAACTACGTTGTCCATCTATATAGTAAGCCAGAAGAGGCGTGTCCTAACGTTTAATTGGTACTGTAGACGAATAATGACAATAAACGACAATATAACCGACAATAAAATTGACGATAGACGTCTTACCATCCGCACCGAATGTTTATCAACGCAAACAATCAGCCTTGACAATTTGCGTCAGCGACGACGTGTTACGCTGTTAGAACGCTAGGATTAAATTTAATTTATTATCCTGTCCGTCGCTAACTTTAGCCACGGCGGTTAATGATTGGCTGCGACGAATCATTTATTTATTATTAAGTTACGTTGTGTGCTACTTCAGTACCATGATTACGTTTCTCCTCAGTCAGCCCTCCGGTAGAGTTCCGCGAACACGTGTTCGGAACCCATTCCCAGTTCTTCGCGGAGACGTTTTTCTACCAATGGCAGCACAGGCCCATCGATGATGTCTCTTTTTAACGGCCTCTTTTCTCGCTTTTGTAACGCTAGAATCGCTAATCGTGTATCGCAGCGGAGAACGTTTGTGTTCGTTCCGAGAGGTCCTCGGTTGGCGGAACTACTCGCCCCGACCAAAGTGGAGCTTTCCGGGGCCGTGCGGCGTTTCGGCCTGTCCCGTCGTTCGTGAACCTCGATAACCTGGCCTCCGGACGTGCTGGTTATCCGGAACCCGGAAAGGAGAACCGAACGCGGGGTTCTGCACACGGAAGATTGAAATGTTGGGAAGACGTTCGTGGCCTCTGTTTGTACAACCGACGAATAAAACCTTTATCTATGGAATCCGTCCACTGTGTCTGTCCTACCTTTAAAAGCGCCGCGTTCTGCAGGTGAAAGACCCATGTTTTCAAGAACCCAACCTCTCACATAGAAATTTCAACGGTTATGAAGCTACTTAGTGGTTGGCATGTTCTCCTCTCAGCGCTAGGGATTCCAGGTTCGTATCCCAATCTGGGTGGAGTTTCCATGTTCTCCCCGTGTCCTCGTGGGTTTTCCTCAGGGTTCTCCGGTTTCCTCCCACAGTCCAAAAAAAACCGTGGGAGGAATGGATCAAGGATCATCTTATGCTTTTTCCTCTACTTTGGACGGGTTCCCCATGCCCATCCAGGGGAGAACGTCTCGGGCGCTGGGCAGATACACCCAGAACAGGACGCCAATCTATTGCCGGGCACACACACACTCTATATGGGGCAATTTGGAGAACTCAATTGACTTTGATGCATGTGTTTGGACTGTGGGAGGAAACCGGAGAACCCGGAGGAAACCCACGCGGACACGGGGAGAACATGGAAACTCCACCCAGATTGGGATTCGAACTGGGAATCCTTAGTGCTGAGAGGAGAACTTGCTAAACCACTAAGCTACCCTATCAAGGTCAATTGAATTCTCCAAATTGCCCTATATAGAGAGTGTTTGTGTGTCTGTGTGATAGATTGCCCCCTGTCCTGGGTGTAACTGCCCAGTGCCTGAAACGTTCTCCACTGGATGGACATGGGGAACCGCCCCTCCTGCCCCTCTGGTAGAGGATAAAGTGGAAGACAATGGATGGATGGCCAAGATATACAGCTAGACGGCACGGTGGCTTAGTGGTTTAGCATGTTCTCCTCTCAGCGCTGGGGATTCCTGGTTCGAGTCCCAATCTGGGTGGAGTTTCCATGTTCTCCCCGTGTCTTTGTGGGCTTCCTCCGGGTTCTCAGGTTTCCTCCCACAGTCCAAAAACATGGAACAAGTCAATTGAATGCTCCAAATTGCCCCATATAGAGTGTGTCTGTGTGAGTGAGTGTGTGCTCAGCAGTAGATTGCCCCCATGTTCTGGGTGTATCTGCCCAGCGCCCGAAACGTTCTCCCCTGGATGGACATGGGGAACCCCACCCCCCGCACCCTGGTGGAGGATAAAGCAGAATATAATGGATGGATATACAGATAAATGTAAGTACCTTTTCTAAGCTATTCAAACCGCACAACGCTGACACTGGTGATTATAGTGCCCTCTGGTGGTTACTGAAAACACGGTAGCACGTTATTTTGAAACCTTTTTGTACCATAACTCTTAGAATAATGAATATTTAAAGTAATATTTGAAGTAGCTGCAGCTGAAAGCTAATGCTAACGGCATATCTGGCGCTTTACACGGCTGCAATGTTGCAGTGCGACCACACGGTGGCAGCAATGTCTATCACTTGCAGTTTAATAGATAAATATATTGAAAAACGGTTTGTAAACGAGATTAAAGACGTTTTTGTTGACATGGCGACAACAATATTTGGGAAAGTCGAGTTGGTTTGATGGTAAATGTGATAACTGGCTGAAAAACGCACTGCCTCATGGTTCTCCAGTCAAAAGCAGAAGAAATCAGGTGTTTTTTGGGTTATTTTTTTCAACAGAACCCTGGTTCTAACATCATGTCCGTCTCTGATTTGGATTGGACTGATAAACACACCGAGGAAGGTTCTAGAAGTGGCTTTATTTTTATTTAAAATCATAAAAGAATAGTTTAGGTGGCACGGTGGCTTAGTGGTTGGCATGTTCTCCTCTCAGCACTAGGGATTCCCAGTTTCCATGTTCTCCCCGTGTCCATGTGGGTGTCCTCCGGGTTCTCTGCTTTCCTCCCACAGTCCAAAAACATGGAACAAGACAGTTGAGTTCAGATTGAGTTCTCCAAATTGCTCCATATAGAGTGTGTGTGTGTGTGTGTGTGTGTGAGTGTGTGTCCAGTGATAGATTGACACCCTGTCCTGGGTGTATCTGCCCAGCGCCCGAGACGTTCTCCCCTGGATGCACATGGGGAACCCCCCCACCCCACCCCCCGCGACCCTAGTGGAGGATAAAGCAAAAGATAATGGATGGATGGAAAATAACAGCACTATCTTAATGGTTCCATCCATCCATCCATTATCTTCTGCTTTATCCTCTATTAGGGTCGTGGGGGGGGGGGGGGGGGTTCCCCATGCCCATCCAAAGGAGAACGTCTCGGGTGTTGGGCAGATACACCCAGAACAGGGCGCCAATCTATTGCTGTGCACACACTCACTCACACAGACACACTCTATATGGGGCAATTTTGAGAATTCAATTGACCTTGATCCATGTTTTTGGACTGTGGGAGGAAAGCGGAGAACCCGGACAAAACCCACGCGGACACGGGGAGAACATGGAAACTCCACCCAGATTGGGATTCCAACCAGGAATCCCCAGCACTGAGAGGAGAACATGCCAACCACTAAGCCACCGTGCCGCCTATCATAGACCATCCATCCATCCATCCTTCCATTACCTTCTGCCTTAACCTCTACTAGGGTCACGGAGGGGGGGTTCCCCATGCCCATCCAGGGGAGAACATTTTGGGCGCTGGGCAGAGACACCCAGGACATGGTGGGCAATCTATCACTCGATACACAAACACACTCTATATGGGGCAATTTGGAGCCTTCAATTGACTTGATCCATGTTTTTGGACTGTGGGAGGAAACCGGAGAACCCGGAGGAACCCCACGTGGACACGGGGAGAACATGGAAACTCCACCCAGATTGGGATTCCAACCTGGATTCCCTAGTGCTGAGAGGAGAACATGCCAACCACTAAGACCACCGTGCTATGTTAATGGTTGAAAAACCAATTCTGGACGCCTTCCGATTGTTTTGATTAAATTCAGACGCAGGAATTTATTTTTAGTCATGTGACCAAGCAGTTCACGCATCTCGTAGCATGTGTCGCGCCAAACGATGATAAGGAGACGCGACTTCCTGGTTCTCTGCGCAGAACTCTGAAGAGGAAAGGGACGCGGAACATATGGAAGGAGGAAGCGGCGTCCTGGGCAGTGCCAATCTGCGGCGTCGGGGTTGTAATTAGAGAGAGGAGGATCTGCGCCGAGGGTCCTGCTGCTCTCTGATTATTCGCGCTCACGGTTCTATCTCGGCGTTCTAGCCGGAGCTCCGCCCTAAACCCGGCTGGCTGGTCTGACCGTTAGCGCCTGCCCCGGGGCAGATAAGGCTATCGGTCTGCGAGCGTCTGGAGGCCGCCACGTTCCAGATTTCACTCTGTCGCAGTCGGGGAGTCATCCGGCGTTCTCTCGTTCTCTCGTTCTCTCGTTGACATGGAGGCAACAATATTTGAGAAAGTCGGGTGTTCTCCTCTCATCGCTAGGGATTCCTGGTTCGAATCCCAATCTGGGGGGAGTTTCCATGTTCTCCCTGTGTCTGTGTGGGTTTCCTCTGGGTTCTTGGTTTCCTCCCACAGTCCAAAAACATGGATCAAGTCAATTGAGTTCTCCAAATTGCCCCATATAGAGTGTGTCTGTGTGAGTGATAGATTGCCCCCCTGTCCTGGGTGTGTCTGCCCAGCGCCCGAAACGTTCTCCCCTGGATGGGCATGGGGAACCCCCCCCCCCATGCGACCCTAATAGAGGATAAAGCAAAACATAACATAATGGATGGATGGAAATCAGGGGAGGCACGGTGGCTTAGTGGTTTAGCATGTTCTCCTCTCAGCGTTGGGGATTCCCGGTTCGAATCCCAATCTGGGTGGAGTTTCCATGTTCTCCCCGTGTCCGTGTGGGTTTCCTCCGGGTTCTCCGGTTTCCTCCCATAGTCCAAAAACATGGATCAAGTCAATTGAGTTCTCCAAATTGCCCCTTATAGAGTGTGTCTGTGTGAGTGATAGATTGCCCCCCTGTCCTGGGTGTATCTGCCCAGTGCCTGAGACGTTCTCCCCTGGATTGGCATGGGGAACCCTTCCCCCCCCCGCGACCCTAATAGAGGATAAAGCAAAACATAACATAATGGATGGATGGAAATCAGGGGAAGCACGTTGGCTTAGTGGTTTAGCATGTTCTCCTCTCAGCGTTGGGGATTCCCGGTTCGAATCCCAATCTGGGGGGAGTTTCGTGTTCTCCCCGTGTCCGCGTTGGGTTTCTTCGGGGTTCTCCGGTTTCCTCCCACAGTCCAAAAACATGGATCAATTCAATTGAGTTCTCCAAATTGCCCCATATAGAGTGTGTATGTGTGAGTGATAGATTGCCCCCCTGTCCTGGGTGTATCTGCCCAGCGCCTGAGACGTTCTCCCCTGGATGGGCATGGGGAACCCTTCCCCCCCCGCGACCCTAATAGAGGATAAAGCAAAACATAACATAATGGATGGATGGAAATCAGGGGAGGCACGGTGGCTTAGTGGTTTAGCATGTTCTCCTCTCAGCGTTGGGGATTCCCGGTTCGAATCCCAATCTGGGTGGACTTTCCATGTTCTCCCCGTGTCCTCGTGGGTTTCTTCGGGGTTCTCCGGTTTCTTCCCACAGTCCAAAAACATGGATCAAGGGCAATTGTGTTCTCCAAATTGCCCCATATAGAGTGTGTCTGTGTGAGTGATAGATTGCCCCCCTGTCCTGGGTGTGTCTGCCCAGCGCCCGAAACGTTCTCCCCTGGATGGGCATGGGGAACCCTTCCCCCCCCGTGACCCTAATAGAGGATAAAGCAAAACATAACATAATGGATGGATGGAAATCAGGGGAAGCACGGTGGCTTAGTGGTTTAGCATGTTCTCCTCTCAGCGTTGGGGATTCCCGGTTCGAATCCCAATCTGGGTGGAGTTTCCATGTTCTCCCCGTGTCTGTGTGGGTTTCCTCCGGGTTCTCCGGTTTCCTCCCACAGTCCAAAAACATGGATCAAGGGCAATTGTGTTCTCCAAATTGCCCCTTATAGAGTGTGTCTGTGTGAGTGAGTGTGTGTCCAGTGATAGATTGCCCCCCCTGTCCTTGGTGTGTCTGCCCAGCGCCCGAAACCTTCTCCCCTGGATGGGCATGGGGAACCCCACCTGCGTCCCCAGTACAGGATATAGTGGAAGATAATGGATGGATCGTCAATGAAGGTGGCACGGTGGCTTAGTGGTTTAGCATGTTCTCCTATCAGCGCTGGGGATTCCGTTCGAATCCCAATCCGGGAGGAGTTTCCATGTTCTCCCCGTGTCCGCGTTGGGTTTCTTCGGGGTTCTCCGGTTTCTTCCCACAGTCCAAAAACATAGATCAAGGGCAATTGTGTTCTCCAAATTGCCCCATATAGAGTGTGTCTGTGTGAGTGAGTGAGTGAGTGTGTGTCCAGTGATAGATTGCCCCCCTGTCCTGGGTGTGTCTGCCCAGCTCCCACAGTCCAAAAACATGGCTCAAGGGCAATTGAAGGCTCCAAATTGCCCCATATAGAGTGTGTGTGTGTGAGTGAGTGTGTCCTGGGTGTATCTTTCCAGCGCCTGAAACGTTCTCCTCTGGATGGGCATGGGGAACCCCCCCCCCCCCCACACACACACAACCTTAGTAGAGGATAAAGCAGACGATGGATGGGAATCAAACCGGGAACCTTCAGGTCGCAGGAGTCACGAGCTAACGGCTAGCTCTCCCTCAGGCTAACGCTGTTCCGCTAGCGAGTGACGATGCAAATTCACTCTGCAAATCGCGTCTGTAAAGCAAACGGTCGCAGCGGAACGTTAAACAACACGCCGGTTACTGTCTTGTCAAAGTTCGGAGCTCACACTGCTGTTCTCGGGGGAGGGGCGCAGGCTAGCTGCAGGCTAATCCGACTGACTAACTGCCGCGGGGTCGTTTGGAACGCCACGCAGGTGCAATAAACGCCGAAAAACTGTGGTTAAAAGGACGCGAGGTGGTTTTTAAACGCGGGGTATTTCAAATCAGCATTGGTATGTAATCAGAACGTTTGCTGGGGGTTGATTTCTTTTTTGTTTATTATTTTTCGGGGGACGGCGAGTAATTTAATCCTCGATGGCCCTCGCGGCGATAAGAACTCAAACCCGCCCGACTGCCTCCGACTAAATCCACCTATTCAGCAGAAGGCCCGCCAGCCTGGTTTGCATACGGCTCATTTGCTTACCAAATATCTCTCTCTCTCTCTCTCGCTCGCTCGCATCGCTCTCGTCACGTCATCGGCCCTAACGTTATTTTAATGAAATTAGCAAAATAAAACGTACGTAATGGACGTGACGCCATTATTTCAGCATTTTTCCCAAAGTCCACTCGCCGTGGACGCTATTTCGGGCTTTTTGGACTCCCCCCCCCCATCCCCCCCCCTCGGTGTCATGACCTCACGCCTGTGTCCCGAGGCCGTAACTGTTCTTGGCACTTCTGCCTTAAATAAAAAAAAAAAAAAAAAAAAAAAAAAAAAAAAAAAAAAAAAAAGGAACTCATTTTCGTTCTATTGATTTAATCTGGATTTTAAATCTCCGTCATTTCAGATTTTATTTCTTATCGTACAGATTTTTTATATATATATATATATATATATATATATATGGGGGGGGGGGGGTTCCAGGGGGTTCCCCATGCCCATCCAGGGGAGAACGTATCGGGCGCTGGGCAGATGCACCCAGGACAGGGCGCCAATCTATCACTGGTCACACACTCCCTCACACATACACACTCTATATGGGGCGATTTGGAGAACTCAATTGACCTTGATCCATGTTTTTGGACTGTGGGGGAAACCCACGCGGACACGGGGAGAACATGCAAACTCCACCCAGATTGGGATTCGAACCGGGAATCCCTAGCGCTGAGGAGAACATGCCAATCACTAAGCTTTGTGCCGCCTACCATAGACCATCCATTCATTATCTTCCACTTTATCCTCTACTAGGGTCACGGGGTTGGGGGGGGGTTCCCCATGCCCATACAGGGGAGAACGTTTCGGGCGCTGGGCAGATACATCCAGGACAGGGGGGTGATGTATCACTGGGTTCACACACTCACTCACACTTACACACTCTATATGGGGCAATTTGGTGAAATCAATTCACCTTGATCCATGTTTTTGGACTGTGGGAGGAAACCGGAGAACCCGGAGGAAACCCACGCGGACACGGGGAGAACATGGAAAGTCCACCCAGATTGGGATTCGAACCGGGAATCCCCAACGCTGAGAGGAGAACATGCCAAACCACTAAGCCACCGTGCCGCCTACTATAGACCATCCATCCATGAGGAGGGGGGGTTCTGTATGCCCATCCAGGGGCGAACATTTGGGTCGCTGGGCAGATACACCCAGGACAGGGGGGCAATGTATCACTGGGTTCACACACTCTATATGGGGCAATTTGAAGCCTTCAATTGACTTGCTCTATGTTTTTGGACTGTGGGAGGAAACCGGAGAACCCGGAGGAAACCCACGCGGACACGGGGAGAACATGGAAAGTCCACCCAGATGGGGATTCGATTCCAGCGGCGAGAGGAGAACATGACAACTACCAAGCCACCGTGCCGCCCACTACCGCTTCTCGTTCTTCCTTATCTCCTTATCTACCCCGCTCACGTTCTAGCTACTCCCACCCGGCCGAGTCGCACCCCGTCACCTGCCCCCTGTGGGGGGTTGTGATTTGATCTGCGACTGCACCAGGATGCAGCCCTAACTGTCTGCCGTCAGACCCGGGTGCAGGGCTGGAAGTATAAACATGGATTTGCATTGGCACCACAGATTTGTTTACTGCCAAAGCGCAGAACGCACTCGGTTCCTTATCCCCCCCACCCCCACCCACCCCCCACCCCCCGCACACTGATTTTCAACCTTTCAGTTACGAGCACCAAGACAAAACACACAACAAACACACAACACTTAATAAAGATGTGCTCTGGAACATCGAAATAGATTCATAACAACTTTGGCCTCATTCATATCCTATGGGGCAATTAGGCATATCGGTGTGAACTGCTATATCTGACTCAGAACTACATCTGACGTCGTTACAGAAATTTTTTTATATAATGCAGGGTTTTTATTTCCGTTCTTTTGCTTTAAATCAAAGCAAAACCACCAAAACCCCTTGAGATGAATTAGAACTACGATTGTGAGTCAGGTCGTCTTGTCCAACATCGTCGTCTGAGCTCAAGAATAGCCAAACATGCACTCCAAAATGCATTTTCAGCCAATGGAGAACGTTTCAGGCGCTGGGCAGGTACACCCAGGACAGGGGGGCAATCTATCACTCACGCACACACTCTATATGGGGCAATTTGGACATTTCATTTGATCTTGCTCCATGTTTTTTGGACTGTGGGAGGAAACCGGAGAACCCGGAGGAAACCCACGCGGACACGGGGAGGACATGGAAACTCCACTCGGATTGGGATTCGAACCGGGAGTCCCCAGCGCTGAGAGGAGAACATGCTAAACCACTAAGCCACCATGCCACCGTCCCCAATCCCAACCATTCATCCATTATCTTCCACTTTATCCTCTACTAGGGTCGGGGGGGGGTTCCCCATGCCCATCCAGGGGAGAACGTTTCGGGCGCTTGGCAGATACACCCAGGACAGGGGGGCAATCTATCACTCACACACATACTCTATATGGGGCAATTTGGACATTTCAATTGATCTTGCTCCATGTTTTTTGGACTGAGGGAGGAAACCGGAGAACCCGGAGGACACCCACGCGGACACGGGGAGGACATGGAAACTCCACCCAGATTGGGATCCGAACCGGGAATCCCTAGCACTGAGAGGAGAACATGCAAAACACTAATCCACCGTGCCGCCCTCCCTAATCCCCTTCCGCTTGATCCTCAACTAGGGCCGTGGTGGGGGTTCCCCATGCCCATCCAGGGGAGAACGTTTCGGGCGCTGGGCAGACACACCCAGGACAGGGGGGCAACCTATCACTCACACACATACTCTATATGGGGCAATTTGGACATTTCAATTGATCTTGCTCCATGTTTTTTGGACTGTGGGAGGAAACCGGAGAACCCGGAGGAAACCCACGCGGACACGGGGAGGACATGGAAACTCCACCCGGATTGGGATTCGAACCGGGAATCCCTAGCGCTGAGAGGAGAACATGCTTAACCACTAAGGAACCTTGCCACCCTTACTAATTATCTTTCGCTTTATCCTCAACTAGGGTCGTGGGGGGGGGGGTTCCCCATGCCCATCCAGGGGAGAACATCTCGGGCGCTGGGCAGACACACCCAGGACAGGGGGGCAATCTATCACTCACACACATACTCTATATGGGGCAATTTGGACATTTCAATTGATCTTGCTCCATGTTTTTTGGACTGTGGGAGGAAACCGGAGAACCCGGAGGACACCCACGCGGACACGGGGAGGACATGGAAACTCCACCCAGATTGGGATCCGAACCGGGAATCTCTAGCGCTGAGAGGAGAACATGCCAAACACTAAGCCACCGTGCCGCCCTCCCTAATCCCCTTCCGCTTTATCCTCAACTAGGGTCGTGGTGGGGGTTCCCCATGCCCATCCAGGGGAGAACGTTTCGGGCGCTGGGCAGACACACCCAGGACAGGGGGGCAATCTATCACTCACACACACACTCTATATGGGGCAATTTGGACATTTCAATTGATCTTGCTCCATGTTTTTTGGACTGTGCGAGGAAACCGGAGAACCCGGAGGAAACCCACGCGGACACGGGGAGGACATGGAAACTCCACCCAGATCGGGATCCGAACCGGGAGTCCCTAGCGCTGAGAGGAGAACATGCCAAACCACTAAGAAAACTTGCCACCCTTACTAATTATCTTCCGTTTTATCCTCAACTAGGGTCGTGGGGGGGGGGGGGGTTCCCATGCCCATCCAGGGGAGAACGTCTCGGGCGCTGGGCAGATACACCCAGGACAGGGGGGCAATCTACACTCACACACATACTCTATATGGGGCAATTTGGACATTTCAATTGATCTTGCTCCATGTTTTTTGGACTGTGGGAGGAAACCGGAGAACCCGGAGGAAACCCACGCGGACACGGGGAGGACATGGAAACTCCACCCAGATTGGGATTCGAACCGGGAGTCCCTAGCGCTGAGAGGAGAACATGCCAAACCACTAAGGAACCTTGCCACCCTTACTAATTATCTTCCGCTTTATCCTCAACTAGGGTCGTGGGGGGGGGGGTTCCCCATGCCCATCCAGGGGAGAACATCTCGGGCGCTGGGCAGACACACCCAGGACAGGGGGGCAATCTATCACTCACACACATACTCTATATGGGGCAATTTGGACATTTCAATTGATCTTGCTCCATGTTTTTTGGACTGTGGGAGGAAACCGGAGAACCCGGAGGACACCCACGCGGACACGGGGAGGACATGGAAACTCCACCCAGATTGGGATCCGAACCGGGAATCCCTAGCACTGAGAGGAGAACATGCCAAACACTAATCCACCGTGCCGCCCTCCCTAATCCCCTTCCGCTTTATCCTCAACTAGGGTCGTGTGGGGGGGGTTCCCCATGCCCATCCAGGGGAGAACGTTTCGGGCGCTTTGCAGACACACCCAGGACAGGGGGGCAATCTATCACTCACACACATACTCTATATGGGGCAATTTGGACATTTCAATTGATCTTGCTCCATGTTTTTTGGACTGTGCGAGGAAACCGGAGAACCCGGAGGAAACCCACACGGACACGTGGAGGACATGGAAACTCCACCCGGATTGGGATCCGAACCTGAGCTGGAGGAGAACATGCCAACCACTAAGACACCTGTCGCAGAACCATTGATTGATTGATTGTAAGGTGCTTTAATGTGCCCCTCCATCCCAAAAAAAGAGGGAAGGCTGGGTAAAAAAAAAAAAAAAGCCCAACAGCAGTCCAAACAAAGGACCAGGAAGCGCGGGTTCTGTAAGAGAACGTGTCGTGTGAGTGCGGGAGTTTCCTAACTGTCTCTTTTGTTTGCAGACGTCGGCGTGTGCGCATCGCTGTCAAGCAAAATTTGTTTGTCAAAGCAGTCGAGACCGGATTGAGGGGCGTGGCCGTAAATCTCGCCCCTCTGTTGCCTAACCGTGACCTGAATCTCCCCCCGGATCTCTGGGCAGGGTCACATGACGTGGATCCCCCACATGACCGGTCCCCAGGCTCTCCGTCGGTTCTCCAGCTCCCAAACCTGCTCGACGGGTGCTCCGCCTGCGCAGTCGCAGGTACACATGTGAGAGGAGAGATTTGCAGCGCGCCTCGGGCTAAAAAACAAGCAGCGCACCCGCCGAGCCAACGGGAACTGAGCATCCGGATCCTCCACGGGGCGGACATGCCGAAAGCAAACAGAGCCGGGGCGACTGCGCAGACCCGGCTCGGGTTTCAGGACGGAGAACCCTGAGCGTTCCTTAATGACTTGCGACATGCGGCGGTTTGACTTGTAGACAATTTAGTGGTTGGCTTAGTGGTTGGCATGTTCTCCTCTCACTCTGGGTGGAGGTTCCGTGTTCTCCCCGTGACCTCCGGGTTCTCCGGGTTCTCTGGGTTCTCCGGGTTCTTCCCACAGTCCAAAAAACATGGATCGTTGAATTCAATTGAAGGCTCCAAATTGCCCCATATAGAGTGTGTGTGTGTGATAGATTGCCCCCCTGTCCTGGGTGTATCTGCCCAGCGCCCAAAACGTTCTCCCCTGGATGGGGATGGGGAACCCCCCCCCCCCGCGACCCTAATAGAGATTAAAGTGGAAGATAATGGATGGATGGACCAGATAGACAGCTTAGTGGCACGGTGGCTTAGTGGTTGGCATGTTCTCCTCTCAGCGCTGGGGATTCCAGGTTGGAATCTCAATCTGGGTGGAGGTTCCATGTTCTTCTCGTGACCTCCGGGTTTTCCGGGTTCTCTGGGTTCTCCGGTTTGCTCCCACAGTCCAAAAAACATGGATCGTTGAATTCAATTGAAGGCTCCAAATTGCCCCATATAGAGTGTGTGTGAGTGATAGATTGCCCCCATGTCCTGGGTGTATCTGCCCAGCACCCAAAACGTTCTCCCCTGGATGGGCATGGGGAACCCCCCCACCCCCTTCGACTCTAGTAGAGGATAAGATAATGGATGGATAGACCAGATAGACAGCTAGGTACGGTGGCTTAGTGGTTGGCATGTTCTCCTTCCAGCGCTGGGGATTCCAGGTTTGAATCTCAATCTGGGTGGAGTTTCCGTTCTTCTCGTGACCCCGGGTTTTCGGGTTCTCTGGGTTCTCCGGTTTGCTCCCCACAGTCCAAAAAAAGGATCGTTGAATTCAATTGAAGGCTCCAAATTGCCCCATATAGAGTGTGTGTGTGAGTGATAGATTGCCCCCATGTCCTGGGTGTATCTGCCCAGCACCCAAAACGTTCTCCCCTGGATGGGCATGGGGAACCCCCCCACCCCCTTCGACTCTAGTAGAGGATAAGATAATGGATGGATAGACCAGATAGACAGCTAGGTACGGTGGCTTAGTGGTTGGCATGTTCTCCTTCCAGCGCTGGGGATTCCAGGTTTGAATCTCAATCTGGGTGGAGTTTCCGTGTTCTCCCCGTGTCCACGTGGGTTTCCTCCAGGTTCTCCGGTTTCCTCCCACTGTCCAAAAATATGAAGGCAATTGAATTCTCCAAATTGCCCCATATAGAGTGTGTTTGTCTGTGTAAGTGTGTGTCCTGTGATGGATTGCCCGCCTGTCCTGGGTGTATTTGCCCAGTGCCCGAAACGTTCTCCCCTGGATAGGCATAATATCTGTGATGGTTCTGACCAATAGAGAACCGACATAGAACCAATAGTAAACAAAAACAAAGAAAACAATGATGATGACGTTACAATTTGAACTTTGGGAGAATATCGATCTTTATTCTGTGAATTTGCTGACAAGGACAAACTGTCGTGGTGGTGTAACGCCAGAAATGTATCCAAGCACACCTCGTTTCGAGATGACCACGCCTACTTTGGTAGCTATATTCCCATGTAGCGTTGCTATTTAAACGATGAAGGTGGAAGTCATGTAGCTAGCCCGTCAGCGGGGTGTGAGATAGCTACGGTAGGTCTTTTTTTAGTCAGTAATACGCCAGAAATGTATCTAAGAACACCTCGTTTCGAGTCGGCCACGCCCACATGGGTAGCTATATTCACATGTAGCGTTGCTATTTAAACGATGAAGGTGGAAGTCGTGTAGCTAGCCCGTCAGCGGGGTGTGAGATAGCTACGGTAGGTCTTTTTTTAGTCAGTAATACGCCAGAAATATATCTAAACACACCTCGTTTCGAGTCGGCCACGCCCACTTGGGTAGCTATATTCACATGTAGCGTTGCTATTTAAACGATGTAGTTGGAAGTCGTGTAGCTAGACCGTCAGCGGGGTGTGAGATAGCTACGGTAGGTCTTTTTTTAGTCAGTAATACACCAGAAATGTATCCAAGCACACCTTGTTTTGAGATGACCACGCCCACTTGGGTAGCTATATTCACATGTAGCGTCGCCATTTAAACGATGTAGGTGGAAGTCGTGTAGCTAGCCCGTCGGCGGGGTGTGAGATAGCTACGGTAGGTGTTTTTTTTAGTCAGTAATACGCCAGAAATGTATCCAAGCACACCTTGTTTCGAGATGACCACGCCCCCTTGGGTAGCTATATTCACATGTAGCGTTGCTATTTAAACGATGTAGTTGGAAGTCGTGTAGCTAGCCCGTCAGCGGGGTGTGAGATAGCTACGGTAGGTCTTTTTTTAGTCAGTAATACGCCAGAAATGTATCTAAACACACCTCGTGTCGAGCCGGCCACGCCCACTTGGGTAGCTATATTCACATGTAGCGTTGCTATTTAAACGATGAAGGTGGAAGTCGTGTAGCTAGCCCGTCGGCGGGGTGTGAGATAGCTACGGTAGGTGTTTTTTTAGTCAGTAATATGCCAGAAATGTATCCAAGCACACCTTGTTTCGAGATGACCACGCCCCCTTGGGTAGCTATATTCACATGTAGCGTTGCTATTTAAACGATGTAGTTGGAAGTCGTGTAGCTAGACCGTCAGCGGGGTGTGAGATAGCTACGGTAGATATTTTTTTTAGTCAGTAATACGCCAGAAATGTATCTAAACACACCTCGTTTCGAGCCGGCCACGCCCACTTGGGTAGCTATATTCACATGTAGCGTTGCTGTTTAAACGATGAAGGTGGAAGTCGTGTAGCTAGCCCGTCGGCGGGGTGTGAGATAGCTACGGTAGGTCTTTTTTTAGTCAGTAATACGCCAGAAATGTATCCAAGCACACCTTGTTTTGAGATGACCACGCCCACTTGGGTAGCTATATTCACATGTAGCGTCGCTATTTAAACGATGTAGGTGGAAGTCGTGTAGCTAGCCCGTCGGCGGGGTGTGAGATAGCTACGGTAGGTGTTTTTTTTAGTCAGTAATACGCCAGAAATGTATCCAAGCACACCTTGTTTCGAGATGACCACGCCCACTTGGGTAGCTATATTCACATGTAGCGTTGCTATTTAAACGATGAAGGTGGAAGTCGTGTAGCTAGCCCGTCGGCGGGGTGTGAGATAGCTACGGTAGGTCTTTTTTTAGTCAGTAATACGCCAGAAATGTATCCAAGCACACCTTGTTTTGAGATGACCACGCCCACTTGGGTAGCTATATTCACATGTAGCGTCGCCATTTAAACGATGAAGGTGGAAGTCGTGTAGCTAGCCCATCGGCAGGGTGTGAGATAGCTACGGTAGTTGTGTTTTTTAGTCAGTAATACACCAGAAATGTATCTAAACACACCTTGTTTTGAGATGACCACGCCCCCTTGGGTAGCTATATTCACATGTAGCGTCGCTATTTAAACGATGAAGGTGGAAGTCGTGTAGCTAGCCCGTCAGCGGGGTGTGAGATAGCTACGGTAGGTCTTTTTTTAGTCAGTAATACGCCAGAAATGTATCTAAACACACCTCGTTTCGAGCCGGCCACGCCCATCAGGGTAGATATATTCACACGTAGCGTCGCTATTTAAACGATGAAGGTGGAAGTCGTGTAGCTAGCCCGTCGGCGGGGTGTGAGATAGCTACGGTAGGTCTTTTTTTAGTCAGTAATACGCCAGAAATGTATCTAAGCACACCTCGTTTCGAGCCGGCCACGCCCACTTGGGTAGCTATATTCACATGTAGCGTCGCTAAACGATGAAGGTGGAAGTCGTGTAGCTAGCCCGTCGGCGGGGTGTGAGATAGCTACGGTAGGTCTTTTTTTAGTCAGTAATACGCCAGAAATATATCCAAGCACACCTTGTTTCAAGATGACCACGCCCACTTGGGTAGCTGTATATTCACACGCAGCGTGGCTATTTAAACGGCGTGTAGCTAGCCCGTCGGCAGGGTGTAAGATAGCTATGAGCATCGCGACGCCCCCTGCGCAGGGTGTAATAGCACGGCGTCGTAATTAGATTCTCCCATTAATTAAAAAAAAAGGTCTAATAGTTAAGTTTAGGATAAATATATTAATCCCGCTCCGTTTCCGCGCCGCCGACATTGCAACATAATTAAATTACATTCAATTTAAAGTCATCCAACGTAAACAAACAACATGATGATGGAGAGCGGCGACGCCCACTTTGACGCCCACGTCCCTGTAGGAATATGGTGATGGTGAGGTTGCGACCCATCCGTCGGAAACCCTCCATCGAAAAAAGTCCGTGGTGCCCACAGTCGGGGTCCCGATTCGTGTCACTTCAGGCTGTGCTGGCTCTCGTGGTGCCGCCGCAGGTCCACCTTCCTCTGGAAGCCCTTGGCGCAGATCTCGCAGCCGAACGGCTTGAAGCCGGTGTGCTTGCGGCTGTGCGTGATGAGGTTGGAGCTCTGGCTGAAGGCCTTCCCGCAGACCTGGCACTTGTGCGGCTTCTCACCTGCCGACGAGAGAACACGGCGCTCGGTTAACCCGCACATCCAGGGGAGAACGTTTCGGGCGCTGGGCAGATACACCCAGGACAGGACGCCAATCCATTGCTGGACACTCACTCACAGACACACTCTATATGGGGCAATTTGGAGAACTCAATTGACTTGATCCATGTTTTAGGACTGTGGGAGGAAAGCGGAGAACCCGGAGGAAACCCACGCGGACACGGGGAGGACATGGAAACTCCACCCAGATAAGGATTTGAATTGGGAATCCCTAGCGCTGAGAGGAGAACATGTCAAACACTAATCCCAACCATCCATCCATTATCTTCCGCTTTATCCTCTATTAGGGTCGTGGGGGGGGGGTTTCCCCATGCCCATCCAGGGGAGAACGTTTCGGGCGCTGGGCAGATACACCAAGGAGAGGGAGGCAATCTATCGCTGGGCACACACTCACTCACACAGACACACTCTATATGGGGCAATTTGGAGCCTTCAATTGGCCCTGATTCATGTTATTGGACTGTGGGAAGAAAGCGGAGAACCCGGAGGAAACCCACGTGGACACGGGGAGAACATGGAAACTCCACCCAGATGGGGATTCAAACCGGGAATCCCTAGTGCTGAGAGGAGAACATGCTAAACCACTAAGCCACCGTGCCACCCTCTATCCATTATCCACCGCTTTATCCTCTATTAGGGTCGCGGGGGGGGGGGTTCCCCATGCCCATCCAGGGGAGAACGTTTCGGGCGCTGGGCAGATACACCCAGGACAGGGGGGCAATCGATCACTCACACAGACACACACACTCCATATGGGGCAATTTGGAGAACTCAATTGACTTGATCCATGTTTTTGGGCTGTGGGAGGAAAGCGGAGAACCCGGAGGAAACCCACGCGGACACGGGGAGAACATGGAAACTCCACCCAGATGGGGATTCGAACCGGGAATCCCTAGCGCTGAGAGGAGAACATGCCAAACCACTAAGCCACCTTGCCACACTCTATCCATTATCTTCCACTTTATTCTCTATTAGGGTCGTTATTATTAGGGCCTCTATTAGGAGAACGTTCCGGGTGCTGGGCAGATAGACCCAGGACAGGGGGGCAATTTATCGCTGGGCACACACTCACTCACACAGACATACTCTATATGGGGCAATTTGGAGAACTCAATTGACTTGATCCATGTTTTTGGACTGTGGGAGGAAACCGGAAAACCCGGAGGAACCCCACACGGACACGGGGAGAACATGGAAACTCCACCCAGATTGGGATTCGAACCGGGAATCCCTAGCGCTGAGAGGAGAACATGCCAAACCACTAAGGCAGCGTGCCGCCCTTCTGATTCAAATCATGGTACGAAATCAACACACAGGAAAGATTTGCGTGCGCTCTCTGATTTGCACGGGTTTCTGCGAAAGGCCCACGGCGTGGAACCGGAAGCTCGGCGGCGCCGGCGGCCCGAGCAGGAACATCAGATATGCAAAGCAGTCCTGTGTTTACTTACTTCTTTTTTTTATTATTTATTTATTTCTTATTCCTGGAACCCGGGCTTAGTGGTTTGGCATGTTCTCCTCTCAGCGCTAGGGATTCCCGCTTCGAATCCCCATCTGGGTGGAGTTTCCATGTTCTCCCCGTTCCTCCCACAGTCCAAAAAACATGGATCATGTCAATTGAGTTCTCCAAATTGCCCCATATAGAGTGTGTGTGTGTGTCTGTGTGAGTGATCGATTGCCCCCCTGGTTCGAATCCCCATCTGGGTGGAGTTTCCATGTCCTCCCCGTGTCCGCGTGGGTCTCCTCCGGGTTCTCCGGTTTCCTCCCACAGTCCAAAAAACATGGATCATGTCAATTGAGTTCTCCAAATTGCCTCATATAGAGTGTGTGTGTGTGTCTGTGTGAGTGATAGATTGCCCCCCTGGTTCGAATCCCCATCTGGGTGGAGTTTCCATATTCTCCCTGTGTCTGTGTGGGGATCCTCCGGGTTCTCCGGTTTTCTCCCACAGTCCAAAAACATGGATCAAGGACAATGGAATGCTAAAATTTGCCCCAATAGAGAGTGTGTGGGTCTGTGTGAGTGATAGATTGCCCCCCTGGTTTGAATCCCAATCTGGGTGGAGTTTCCATGTTCTCCCCGTGTCCGTGTGGGTGTCCTCCTGGTTCTCCGGTTTCCTCCCACAGTCCAAAAACATGGATCGAGGTCAATGGAATGCTAAAATTTGCCCCATATAGAGTGTGTGTGTCTGTGTGAGTGATCGATTGCCCCCCTGGTTCGAATCCCCATCTGGGTGGAGTTTCCATGTCCTCCCCGTGTCCGCGTGGGTTTCCTCCGGGTTCTCCGGTTTCCTCCCACAGTCCAAAAACATGGATCAAGGACAATGGAATGCTAAAATTTGCCCCATATAGAGTGTGTGTGTCTGTGTGAGTGATAGATTGCCCCCCTGGTTCGAATCCCCATCTGGGTGAAGTTTCCATGTCCTCCCCGTGTCCGCGTGGGTCTCCTCCGGGTTCTCCGGTTTCCTCCCACAGTCCAAAAACATGGATCAAGGACAATGGAATGCTAAAATTTGCCCCATATAGAGTGTGTGTGTCTGTGTGAGTGATAGATTGCCCCCCTGGTTCGAATCCCCATCTGGGTGCAGTTTCCATGTCCTCCCCGTGTCAGCGTGGGTTTCCTCCGGGTTCTCCGGTTTCCTCCCACAGTCCAAAAAACATGGATCATGTCAATTGAGTTCTCCAAATTGCCCTATATAGAGTGTGTGGGTCTGTGTGAGTGATAGATTGCCCCCCTGGTTCGAATCCCCATCTGGGTGGAGTTTCCATGTTCTCCCTGTGTCTGTGTGGGGATCCTCCGGGTTCTCCGGTTTCCTCCCACAGTCCAAAAAACATGGATCATGTCAATTGAGTTCTCCAAATTGCCCCATATAGAGTGTGTGTGTCTGTTTGAGTGATAGATTGCCCCCCTGGTTCGAATCCCCATCTGGGTGGAGTTTCCATGTCCTCCCCGTGTCCGCGTGGGTTTCCTCCGGGTTCTCCGGTTTCCTCCCACAGTCCAAAAAACATGGATCATGTCAATTGAGTTCTCCAAATTGCCCCATATAGAGTGTGTGTGTGAGTGAGTGTGTGCCCAGCGATGGATTGGCGTCCTGTCCTGGGTGTATCTGCCCAGCGCCCGAAACGTTCTCCCCTGGATGGGCATGGGGAACCCCCCCCCCCCGTGACCCTAATAGAGGATAAAGCAGAAGATAATGGATGGACGGAACCCTGGACGGAGCCCTCACCTGTGTGGATGTAGGTGTGCTTCTTCATGTCGGATTTCTGATGGAACCTCTTCCCGCAGAACTGGCAGGGGTACGGCCGGGTGTCCGAGTGGATCAGCAGGTGGGTGGACAGGGTGGAGGAGCGCTTGAAGGTCTTGCCACACATTTTGCACTCGAAGCTCCTCTCCTGCGGAACGTCCCGGTCACACGGGCAGACGGTTAGATAAGATCTGAACGTTCTCCAAGGCTAACGTTGGGGACGGAACAGTGAACCGTGAACCGTTTCTCTACCTGCGAGTGGATGTTCATGTGCTGCTCTAGGCTGACCGCATGGCCGAAGGTCTTTCTGCAGACGCTGCAGCCGAACGGCCGCGTGCCGCTGTGGGAACGCCGGACGTGGACCTCCAGACCATGAGGGGTGGAGAACACCTGGGGACGAGGTGGAGCAGGTAGAATGAACATGTTACTTACAATCTAGTGTTCTCTCATTATGTTCCGCTTAATCCATTATGAGCGTCATGGGGGGTGGGGGAGGGGGGGGGGGGTTCCCCATGCCTATCCAGGGGAGAACGTTTCGGGTGCTGGGAAGATACACCCAGGAACAGGGCGCCAACCCATCACTGGGCAGACACTCCCTCACACAGACACACTCTATATGGGGCAATTTGGACCATTCGATTCCCCTTGAATCCATGGTTTTGGTCTGTGCGAGGAAACCAGAGAACCCAGAGAACCCAGAACCGACAACAATCCACCCCCAAATGATACCTGTATAATATCTGTGATGGTCCCAACAACAGGCGGTACAGGCTTAGTGATTGGCATGTTCTCCTCTCAGCGCTAGGGATTCCCGTTTGGAATTCCAATCTGGGCTGAGATTCCATGTTCTCCCCATGTCCCCGTGGGTGTCCTCAGGGCTCTCCGATTTGCTCCCACAGTCCAAAAAGATGGGTCAAGGTCAATTGGAGGCTCCAAATTGCCTCATATAGAGTGAGCATGTGCCCAGTGATAGATTGCCCCCCTGTCCTGGGTGTATCTGCCCAACACCCAAAACGTTCTCCACTGGATGGGCATGGGGAACCCCATCGCGACCCTAAAAGAGGATAAAGTGGAAGATAATGGATGGATGGAAGGTCAATTGAAGGCTCCAAATTTCCCCATATAGAGTGTGAGTGAGTGTGTCCCCAGTGTTGGGTTGGCGCCCTACCCTAGTTCCCCATGCCCATCCAGGGGAGAACGTTTCGGGCGCCAACTCGAAACGTTCTCCCCTGGATGGTCATGGGGAACCCTAGTTCCCAAGTAGTGGATAAAGTGGAAGCTAATGGGTGGATGGATGGGTCCTGACAATAGAGAACCGAGAATCAACAGGGGACTCTGTGATTGGGGACCCAATTGGGGACGGGGGTGTTCCGCACTGACCTTGTCACACGTTATGCAGTGGTAGGTGTCCGAGGTGGGCGAGTAGTGGGTGCTGCAATCCAGCGGCTGCGAGGCCTCGGCGTTCTGCTTGAAGTCGGCGCCGTACAGGTTGAGGCCGTTGGCGTGCTGCAGGAGAGACGAGTGGAACCCCATTTGCCGGAAGTCATAGGGAGACGCCAACGACTCCCAGACGTACGCCGGCTTATAGAAGGGTGGGTACTCGGCCATCTGAGGTTCTAAAGAAGACAGTAGGAGATAAGAGGCCTGTGTTTGTTGACACCTATGTTTGGCTAAGGCGGGTGCTCACATGACGTTAATGCAACAGAAACAGTTTTGCTGGCTCGGCAAAAACACCGGCAGCCTGCAAAGGAGCGCAGAGGTCACCAACCTGGTAGATAATACGGCCGTCCGGCCGCCACCGGCTGCTCCGGGCGGCCGGGCGCCGGGCATTTGGTCTCGTCCTCACACTTCACGTAAGGGTAGGGGTCCCTCTGGATGGCTTCCGGAGGGGCATCTTGAAAACGGCCCTCGGGAGAAGCCGGTTCCTTCGTTTGGCATGGGCTCGGCTCGGTTTCCATGGAAACTGAATTAATAAGAATTAATATTATCACAAAAATTAAAAATCGATAGACGTGTCGGTGTTTTGATCGGTTTTTAATGCAGATCCAGTGTGTAAAGCATTGATCAAAAAAAAAAATTTTTTTAATCCCCTCCCATATTTTTTTTTTAAATACACTATATAGCCATATAGGGTTGTGACGTCACAACGTCCATGCTTTTTGAAAGGCGCCCTGATTTCAACGTGTATCTGGAAAAAAAATTATTTCTCCAGAAAAGGCATTTACGATAAATTGAACAGATCTAAGACACTATAACCTGGGGTTCTAGCTCTGTTCTTTGGTCACGTGGTCGTGCATCATGCCCTTATGCGTTTATTTGCTTTGCGCTCTTGGGTATGGTTCTGCTGGTGGCCTTCCCCAAACTGTTCCCACAAAGTTGGAACCATACTGTTCCTTAAAAACCTTCAAAAAGGTTATCCTAATACGCGTTTTCACTCAAACCTCAATACTTATGATCGTATAATACAACTTAATCAATTAAAATTATTATTATAATACATTTTGGCGGACGGATCTATGCATACATAGCGTTTTGCATAACATTTCGTACCTTTAAAAACATTTTTAACACTTGCTTAGAGTATAATTTTTGCGTATGATATCCTATATTACAATTTTTATTTATATATACATTTTTAACTATTAACGAATTCACCCAGAATTAACCCGTTCTAACTGGACTAACGATTAAACTCGGTATTTTAGTCCCACATGGGATGTAATTCTATAAAAACAATAACTATGATATAAAGAAAACCGATTGGAATAAGTTTATTGTTGTAAAGCGCGATGCGTAACTGGCGCGTAAAGTGGAGCGCAGCTAGTAATCAATTAAAATGAAATAAATTCATCATAATGGGCTTCGCTTTAATATCGTATATTTATGGTGTATATATTATCGTACATACCCGGCAGAAGCTCTTTGGCCGCGTTTGGATCGTCCTCTGCAAAACGGTGCGCGTTATAAAACGAGCACTTCTTACTTTTCACCAAAAAAGAGCGCGGCATGTTTGATCTGTGAGGGAAATAAAAAGAGATTTAATGCATTTGTTCGTTCAGGCTTGCTTTTAAATGGAATGAAATTATTTTCATTGAACTAGACTAGAATATAATCCACTGTGGTTCCTGAAAAAGGCCTTTTTTTTAAAAGAACTCTAAGACGTTCCTTAATTCGAAGGTTCCTCAAAACACTTAGATAGCTTCCATTTAGTGAGAAACTAACTGGAAAGGTTCAGGGATGTTGTAGCTGTAACTGTGTAACTGAGCATTTTGCATAACCGTCTCCAAACCGGCACCGCAGCTTTAAAATCCAGCCGTGAGTTTGGATTAAAGGACCTAAAAGTTGTTTTCAGAATCATAACATTAACCTAAAACACTCGTGATGTCATTTCTTAACTAAAAAAAATACTACAATTTACTTTCAAAGTAAAAAAAAACACCTCTATAATATTTTTCTATATTATTTGCGCACAAACTGTACGCTATTTATTAAATGATGACGATGTTTTTGGTCGAGCTAGTTGTATTTGGCACCTTTAATTTGAATAATAATGATGATAATAATAATATTAATAATAATAAATAGCATGCACCCTATAATCTATAAATTATAACCTATTATCATGATTTTAAATAATGATAAGTATATATGACAACATCTGGCCTGTAAAACTCCTTTAAAACTATAAAACTAATTTCATTAAGTTATTAGTTTATTCTATACGTTTATTGAATTGTCATTAACATGTTCTCCCCCCCTCCTCAAATATAAAGGGGACAAAATAAAACTCACCCTTAAAGTTCTTCTTTTCTGTCGCTCGTTTTAAAGTGGCCTGCCAGTTTTACTCACAGAGTTCGTGTGTGTGTGTGTGTGTGTGTGTGTGTGTGTGTGTGTGTGTGTGTGTTATGGGACTCTGCGTCTCCCTGATTTTCAATCCGATAATGTTTTTGCTGAATCTGACTCTCGGCCGATCAGCGCATGCGCACACGGCGGCAGCGGACTGCGTGGCTGACGCACCTCTGCACGAGGACTTTCAGTAAAGAAAATAATAATTAGCGTTGTTAATTAAAATAATTAATTAGGAACAATCCCCGTGTTCCCACTTTTAAGGAGCTGAGAACACTACATCCTATCCCAGCACCCACTGGAACCAGTGCAAAATGTTTGTTGTGCACACTCACTTACTCTTATATATATATATATATATATATATATATAGGGGCGGCACGGTGGCTTAGTGGTTTGGCATGTTCTCCTCTCAGCGCTAGGGATTCCCGGTTCGAATCCCCATCTGGGTGGAGTTTCCATGCTCTCCCCGTGTCCGCGTGGGTTTCCTCCATGTTCTCCGCTTTCCTCCCACAGTCCAAAAACATGGATCAAGTCAATTGAGTTCTCCAAATTGCCCCATATCGAAAGTGTGTGTGTGTGTGTGAGTGAGTGTTTGCCCAGCGATGTATTGGCGCCCTGTCCTGGGTGTATCTGCCCAGCGCCCGAAACGTTCTCCCCTGGATGGGCACGGGGAACCCCCCCCCCCCCCCCCCGCTACCCTAATAGAGGAAAAAGTGGAAGATAATGGATGGATAGTCAATGAGGGTGGCAAAGTGGCTTAGTGGTTTGGCATGTTCTCCTCTCAGCGCTAGGGATTCCCGGTTCGAATCCCCATCAGGGTGGAGTTTCCATGTCCTCCCCGTGTCCGCGTGGGTTTCCTCCGGGTTCTCCGCTTTCCTCCCACAGTCCAAAAACATGGATCAAGTCAATTGAATTCTCCAAATTGCCCCATATCGAATGTGTGTGTGTGTGTGTGTGTGAGTGTGTGCCCAGCGATGGATTGGCGTCCTGTCCTGGGTGTGTCTGCCCAGCGCCCGAAACGTTCTCCCCTGGATGGGCACGGGGAACCCCCCCCCCCCCCCCGCTACCCTAATAGAGGATAAAGTGGAAGATAATGGATGGATAGTCAATGAGGGTGGCAAAGTGGCTTAGTGGTTTAGCATGTTCTCCTCTCAGCTCTAGGGATTCCCGGTTCGAGTCCCAATCCGGGTGGAGTTTCCATGTCCTCCCCGTGTCCGCGTGGGTTTCCTCCGGGTTCTCCGCTTTCCTCCCACAGTCCAAAAACATGGATCAAGTCAATTGAATTCTCCAAATTGCCCCATATAGAGTGTGTAAGTGTGAGTGTGAGTGAGTGTGTGCCCAGCGATGTATTGGCGCCCTGTCCTGGGTGTATCTGCCCAGCGCCCGAAACGTTCTCCCCTGGATGGGCACAGGGAACCCCCCCCCCCGACCCTAATATGGGACAAAGTGGGAGATAATGAATGAATGAAACAATAAATAAAAATAAAAATAAATAAAAATAAAGCAAAGCAATGCATCAAAATTCAAGATCGCAAGCCTTTTGCAAAATCCTGAGTCATATCAGCACGCAGTGTCACCACACAGCCTCCAGGGGTAATTATGTACTTCAGAAAGCACACACACTAAGCACAGCTAATTAACCCTTCTATCCCAGCCACCGGTGTTTGTTCTGGAAGCCGGAGGCCTCTGCCTCTGGTCTCGAGCGGCCCCCGTCGTTGGGACCGTAGGTTCGCGTTGCGATTCCCAACCCGCCGAGCTGTCAGTCGTCTGTACGGAGATTAAAAAAGGACACGGCGCGGGATGAACGCACCTCTTAAGCACACACGCCAAACCTGAAGTGCTGGAGTGCGCCGTGTTTAACCGTGTTCCCGGTGTTTGCTCAGACTACAGTTAATCAAGGCACGAGCCTTCCTCAAAGACTCCCACAATCAAAACGACATGATTTGTTGAGTGGAGTGGCTCTTTAAGAAGACGCTCGAGTGGGAAACGCTGTTTACTCCAGTGAAGGAGAAGGAAAATAACCATTTAGCACATTAGAACCCATTAACGCATAGTGGTTAACACACGCTGGCTTAGTGGTTGTCATGTTCTCCTCTCAGCGCTAGGGAATCCCGCTTCGAATCCCCATCTGGGTGGAGTTTCCATGTTCTCCCCGTGTCCCCGTGGGGTTCCTCCGGGTTCTCCGTTTTCCTCCCACAGTCTAAAAACCATGGATCAAGTCAGTTGAGTTCTCCAAATTGCCCCATATAAAGTATGTGTGTATCAGTGTAAGTGATAGATTGCCCCCCTGGTTCGAATCCCAATCTGGGTGGAGTTTCCATGTCCTCCCCGTGTCCCCGTGGGGTTCCTCTGGGTTCTCCGGTTTCCTCCCACAGTCTAAAAACCATGGATCAAGTCAAATGAGTTCTCCAAATTGCCCCATATAAAGTATGTGTGTATCAGTGTAAGTGATAGATTGCCCCCCTGGTTCGAATCCCCATCTGGGTGGAGTTTCCATGTTCTCCCCGTGTCCGTGTGGGTTTCCGCCGGGTTCTCCGGTTTCCTCCCACAGTCTAAAAACCATGGATCAAGTTAGTTGAGTTCTCCAAATTGCCCCATATAAAGTATGTGTGTATCAGTGTAAGTGATAGATTGCCCCCCTGGTTTGAATCCCAATCTGGGTGGAGTTTCCATGTTCTCCCCGTGTCCCCGTGGGGTTTCCTCCGGGTTCTCCGGTTTCCTCCCACAGTCTAAAAACCATGGATCAAGTCAGTTGAGTTCTCCAAATTGCCCCATATAAAGTATGTGTGTGTCTGTGTAAGTGATAGATTGCCCCCCTGGTTCGAATCCCAATCTGGGTGGAGTTTCCATGTCCTCCCCGTGTCCCCGTGGGGTTCCTCTGGGTTCTCCGGTTGCCTCCCACAGTCTAAAAACCATGGATCAAGTCAAATGAGTTCTCCAAATTGCCCCATATAAAGTATGTGTGTATCAGTGTAAGTGATAGATTGCCCCCCTGGTTCGAATCCCCATCTGGGTGGAGTTTCCATGTTCTCCCCGTGTCCCCGTGGGGTTTCCTCCGGGTTCTCCGGTTTCCTCCCACAGTCTAAAAAACATGGATCAAGTCAGTTGAGTTCTCCAAATTGCCCCATATAGAGTGTGTGTGTCTGTGTAAGTGATAGATTGCCCCCCTGGTTCGAATCCCAATCTGGGTGGAGTTTCCATGTTCTCCCCGTGTCCCCGTGGGGTTCCTCCGGGTTCTCCGGTTTCCTCCCACAGTCTAAAAACCATGGATCAAGTCAGTTGAGTTCTCCAAATTGCCCCATATAAAGTATGTGTGTATCAGAGTAAGTGATAGATTGCCCCCCTGGTTCGAATCCCCATCTGGGTGGAGTTTCCATGTTCTTGTGTCCGCGTGGGTTTCCGCCGGGTTCTCCAGTTTCCTCCCACAGTCTAAAAACCATGGATCAAGTCAGTTGAGTTCTCCAAATTGCCCCATATAAAGTATGTGTGTCTGTGTAAGTGATAGATTGCCCCCCTGGTTCGAATCCCAATCTGGGTGGAGTTTCCATGTCCTCCCCGTGTCCCCGTGGGGTTCCTCTGGGTTCTCCGGTTTCCTCCCACAGTCTAAAAACCATGGATCAAGTCAATTGAGTTCTCCAAATTGCCCCATATAAAGTATGTGTGTATCAGTGTAAGTGATAGATTGCCCCCCTGGTTCGAATCCCCATCTGGGTGGAGTTTCCATGTTCTCCCCGTGTCCCCGTGGGGTTCCTCCGGGTTCTCCGGTTTCCTCCCACAGTCTAAAAACCATGGATCAAGTCAAATGAGTTCTCCAAATTGCC
>JAFMOC010000687.1:37500-52500 GCA_019802505.1 Corydoras sp. C115 | reverse complement strand
TGTGGGGACAGGTAGGTGTCAGGGTGGGGCGCTGTGGAATGGGACAGTGTCGGGACAGGGACTGGTGGGTCGGGCGGGTGTAGGGATGGGGTGGTGTCGGGACAGGCAGGTGTCGAGGTGGGGCACTGTGGGGACAGGTAGGTGTCAGGGTGGGGCGCTGTGGAATGGGACAGTGTCGGGACAGGGACTGGTGGGTTGGGCGGGTGTAGGGATGGGGTGGTGTCGGGACAGGCAGGTGTCGAGGTGGGGCACTGTGGGGATGGGGCACTGTGGGGACAGGCAGGTGTCGAGGTGGGGCACTGTGGGGACAGGCAGGTGTCAGGGTGGGGCGCTGTGGAATGGGACAGTGTCGAGACAGGGACTGGTGGGTCGGGTGGGTGTCTGGATGGGTTGGTGTTGGGACAGGCAGGTGTCGAGGTGGGGCACTGTGGAGACAGGTAGGTGTCAGGGTGGGGCGCTGTGGTGGAATGGGACAGTGTCGGGACAGGGACTGGTGGGTCGGGCGGGTGTAGGGATGGGGTGGTGTTGGGACAGGCAGGTGTCGAGGTGGGGCACTGTGGGGATGGGGCACTGTGGGGACAGGCAGGTGTCGAGGTGGGGCACTGTGGGGATGGGGCACTGTGGGGACAGGCAGGTGTCGAGGTGGGGCACTGTGGGGACAGGCAGGTGTCGAGGTGGGGCACTGTGGGGACAGGCAGGTGTCGAGGTGGGGCACTGTGGGGACAGGTAGGTGTCAGGGTGGGGCGCTGTGGTGGAATGGGACAGTGTCGGGACAGGGACTGGTGGGTCGGGCGGGTGTAGGGATGGGGTGGTGTTGGGACAGGCAGGTGTCGAGGTGGGGCACTGTGGAGACAGGTAGGTGTCAGGGTGGGGCGCTGTGGTGGAATGGGACAGTGTCGGGACAGGGACTGGTGGGTCGGGCGGGTGTAGGGATGGGGTGGTGTTGGGACAGGCAGGTGTCGAGGTGGGGCACTGTGGGGATGGGGCACTGTGGGGACAGGCAGGTGTCGAGGTGGGGCACTGTGGGGATGGGGCACTGTGGGGACAGGCAGGTGTCGAGGTGGGGCACTGTGGGGACAGGCAGGTGTCGAGGTGGGGCACTGTGGGGACAGGTAGGTGTCAGGGTGGGGCGCTGTGGTGGAATGGGACAGTGTCGGGACAGGGACTGGTGGGTCGGGCGGGTGTAGGGATGGGGTGGTGTTGGGACAGGCAGGTGTCGAGGTGGGGCACTGTGGGGATGGGGCACTGTGGGGACAGGCAGGTGTCGAGGTGGGGCACTGTGGGGACAGGCAGGTGTCATGGTGGGGCGCTGTGGTGGAATGGGACCGTGTCGGGACAGGGACTGGTGGGTCGGGCGGGTGTCTGGATGGGGTGGTGTTGGGACAGGCAGGTGTCAGGACAGGGCATTGTGGGATGGGACTGTAGGGACGGGATAGTGTTGGGATGGGGACTGAGCTAGGCACTGTGGGATGGGACTGTAGGGACGGGACGGGGAACTGTGGGGACAGGTAGGTGTCAGGGTGGGGCGCTGTGGTGGAATGGGACAGTGTCGGGACAGGGACTGGTGGGTCGGGCGGGTGTCTGGATGGGGTGGTGTTGGGACAGGCAGGTGTCAGGACAGGGCATTGTGGGATGGGACTGTAGGGACGGGACGGGGAACTGTGGGGACGGGATAGTGTTGGGATGGGGACTGAGCTAGGCACTGTGGGGTTGGGACTGTAGGGATGGTCCTCTGACGGCGGTCCCTGTCTCCCCGCAGCATCTGTTCGATAAGATGAACGAGTGCATGTCCCGACAGTCCTGCCGGCTGCCCACCCTCAACCTCCTGGGGCACGTGGTGCGCAAACAGCCCTCCTGGATCCACAAGATCACCCGCTACCCCCTGCTGCTCACGCTGCTCAAGTGTCTCAAGGTAGACGTCCGGTTTGGGTCGTGTCCTCAGGTGATGCTTCGTCACCCCTTGCTGCCGTCCATCACAGAATATATTAATGTCCTCAACAGACCGACACCGACGTGGTGGTCCTCATCACCGGAGTCCTGGTCCTGGTCACCCTGTTACCCATGATCCCTCAGGCCGGAAAACAGCATCTGTACGAGTTCTTCGATGTCTTCGGACGCCTGGCCTCCTGGTACCTGAGGAACCCGGGTAAGGGAGGGAGGCAGGGAGCCCGTTAGAAAAAAAAAAGATTGGCTCCGCCCATTGAGGGCCAGGACACTGACACGGACCTCTATTTTTTTTTTTTTTTTTTTTTTTTAGGACACGTCACGGAGGTGTTCCTCGTCCACCTGCACGCCAGCGTCTACTCGCTCTTCCACCGGCTGTACGGCATGTATCCCTGCAACTTCGTCTCGTACCTGCGCTCCCATTACAGCATGAAGGAGAACATGGACACCTTCGAGGAGGTGGTGAAGGTACGGTATGAACGCAAGCGGTCCGAGGCGTGAGCCCGCCATACGAACGGTGGAATTCACACTGACACCGGTTTCCTCTCCTGCTACTTTTCGCCCCCGTAGCCCATGCTGGAACACGTCCGCGTCCACCCCGAGTTAGTCACCGGAACCAAGGATCACGAGCTGGACCCTACGAGGTGCGGCGCCTGCGCAGACGTTTGCAAGCGTGCTTTATGAAGAGATAAAAAGAACGTAGGAAGGTCAATGCGGCTTTGCTGTTTGCCAACAGATGGAGGAGGTTCGAGATCCACGACATTGTGATCGAATGCGCCAAAGTGTCTCTGGACCCGAGGGAGGCGTCCTGCGAGGAGGGCTACGCCACGCTGCCCGAGCATTTCTGCAGCAACCTGCACATGCGGCCTTCCGATTGCACCGCCAGTCCTTACGCTGACCTGCACAGCAGCTACGGTGGGTTCTATATCAAAACGATGATGTACCTGAGGGCGTGGCTAATTGATAGCTGTGGGTAGAGGGGGGGTTCCTCATGCCCATCCAGGGGAGAACGTCTCGGGTGCTGGGCGGATACACCCAGGACAGGGGGGCAATCTATCACTGGGCACACACTCACTCTATATGGGGCAATTTGGAGACCTCAATTGATCTTGAGCCATGTTTTTGGACTGTGGGAGGAAACCGGAGAACCTGGAGGAAACTCTGCTTTATCCTCTATTAGGGTCGCGGGGGGGGGGGTCCCCATGCCCATCCAAGGGAGAATGTTTCGGGCGTTGGGCAGATACACCCAGGACAGGGGGGCAATCTATCGCTGGGCACACACTCACTCTATATGGGGCAATTTGGAGAACTCAATTCACCTTGAGCCATGTTTTTTGGACTGTGGGAGGAAACCGGAGAACCCGGAGGAAACCCACGCGGACACGGGGAGGACATGGAAACTCCGCCCAGAGGGGGATTCGAACCGGGGATCCCTAGCGCTGAGAGGAGAACATGCTAAACCACTAAGCCACCATGCCGCCCCTGTTAAATATTATCCATCCATTCGTTATCTTCTGCTTTATCCTCTTATTAGGGTCGCGGGGGGGAGGGGGGGTTCCCCATCTAGGGGAGAACGTTTTGGGTGCTGGGTGGATACACCCAGGACAGGGGGGCAATCTATCGCTGGGCACACACTCACTCACACAGACACACTCACTCTATATGGGGCAATTTAGAGAATTCAGTTGACCTTGAGCCATGTTTTTTGGACTGTGGGAGGAAACCGGAGAACCCGGAGGAAACCCACGCGGACACGGGGAGGACATGGAAACTCCACCTAGATTACGATTCAAACCGGGAGTCCCTAGCGCTGAGAGGAGAACATGCCAAACCACTAAGCCACCGTGCCGCCCCTGTTAAATATTATCCATCCATCCGTTATCTTCTGCTTTATCCTCTATTAGGGTCACGGGGGGGAGGGGGGGTTCCCCATCTAGGGGAGAACGTTTTGGGTGCTGGGCGGATACACCCAGGACAGGGGGGCAATCTATCGCTGGGCACACACTCACTCACACAGACACACTCACTCTATATGGGGCAATTTAGAGAATTCAGTTGACCTTGAGCCATGTTTTTTGGACTGTGGGAGGAAACCGGAGAACCCGGAGGAAACCCACGCGGACACGGGGAGGACATGGAAACTCCACCTAGATTACGATTCAAACCGGGAGTCCCTAGCGCTGAGAGGAGAACATGCCAAACCACTAAGCCACCGTGCCGCCCCTGTTAAATATTATCCATCCATCCGTTATCTTCTGCTTTATCCTCTATTAGGGTCACGGGGGGGGGTTCCCCATGCCCATCCAGGGGAGAATGTTTCGGGCGTTGGGCAGATACACCCAGGACAGGGGGGCAATCTATCGCTGGGCACCCACTCACTCACACAGACACACTCTATATGGGGCAATTTGGAGAACTCAATTCACCTTGATCCATGTTTTTTGGACTGTGGGAGGAAACCGTAGAACCCGGAGGAAACCCACGCGGACACGGGGAGGACATTCGAACCGGGAATCCCTAGCGCTGAGAGGAGAACATGCCAAACCACCAAGCCACCGTGCCGCCCCAACACTTACAAACACACTATAATAAAGAAAACAAGGTTGGGTTCCGCGGCACGGTGGCTTGGTGGTTTAGCATGTTCTCCTCTCAGCGCTAGGGATTCCCGGTTCGAATCCCCATCTGGGTGGAGTTTCCATGTTCTCCCCGTGTCCGCGTGGGTTTCCTCCGGGTTCTCCGGTTTCCTCCCACAGTCCAAAAACATGGATCAAGTCAATTGAGGTCTCCAAATTGCCCCATATAGAGTGTGTCTGTGTGAGTGAGTGTGTGCCCAGCGATGGATTGGCGCCCTGTCCTGGGTGTATCTGCCCAGCGCCCGAGACGTTCTCCCCTGGATGGGCATGGGGAACCCCACCGCGACCCTAATAGAGGATAAAGCGGGTGATAATGGATGAATGGATGAAAGGTTGGATTCCTAAATGCGTTTATTGGAAACCAATTCGTTCATTTTGATTGAATCTAGTCCGGTTTGTAAAGCGAACACCGAGCTTAATGCCATCTAGTGGCCAAATTAGAGAACAAGTCTGTATTTTATGATTTAAAATAATATAACTTGTTTCACGCATTGATACGAATGTGAAGCGCTCCGAGGTGTGTGTTATTGTTAATAATGTTATTGTCTCGTTATAGGAAGCTCGTCGTCCACCCAGTATTACACCCCTCGTCAGTCCACCCTTCCTCCCCTGCCGTTGTCCTCGACATCTCGTCAAAGTCCGCCTTGCACTCAACAGCCGGTATAATAAACACTTCACCCTGTTCCTCTGCATTTACATTGTGTGTAATATATATATATTATTATGTTTATATATAATAAAGCAATAAGGTACGAGAGGGCGTGGCATTATTATAAATTAATCACAGGACAAGGTGTAGTGACGTACCGTTACACCTCTTTCCCGTCATTTATTCCCCATAATACACAACCTCGCGTGCTTTCCTGCTTTTAAATAACAGTTACAAACACACTATAATAAATAAACTATATTTGATTCATAAATTCATTTATTAATTATCACAAAAGCATTAATAAATCTTCTGCAATGTACTGTAATGTAGTCTGGTTTTAACGGGCAAATGGCGGCCTCTAGCGGCCAAAGTGCAGAACGCAGTTAATATAATTAAAAAAAACATCTGGAAAATAATGTATATCGCACATTTATACAAATGTGTAACCCTCAGAGGTTTGTGTTTTAACGGGAAAATGGCGGCCTCTAGCGGCCAAAGTGCATAACGCAGTTAATATAATAAAAAAAAACTTCTGGAGAGTAATGTATATTATGCATTTATACAAATGTGAAGCTCTCAGAGGTTTGTGTTTTAACGGTCAAATAGCGGCCTCTAGCGGCCAAAGTGCAGAACGCAGTTAATATAATAAAAAAACAGCTGTAAAATAATGTATATTATGCATTTATACAAATGTGAAGCTCTCAGAGGTTTGTGTTTTAACGGTCAAATAGCGGCCTCTAGCGGCCAAAGTGCAGAACGCAGTTAATATAATAAAAAAACAGCTGTAAAATAATGTATATTATGCATTTATACAAATATGAAGCTCTCAGAGGTTTGTGTTTCAACGGGCAAATGGCGGCCTCTAGCGGCCAAAGTGCATAACGCAGTTAATATAATAAAAAAACACCTAGAAAATAATGTATATTATGCATTTATTCAAATGTGAAGCGCTCAGAGGTTTGTGTTTTAACGGTCAAATAGCGGCCTCTAGCGGCCAAAGTGCAGAACGCAGTTAATATAATAAAAAAACAGCTGTAAAATAATGTATATTATGCATTTATACAAATATGAAGCTCTCAGAGGTTTGTGTTTCAACGGGCAAATGGCGGCCTCTAGCGGCCAAAGTGCATAACGCAGTTAATATAATAAAAAAACACCTAGAAAATAATGTATATTATGCATTTATTCAAATGTGAAGCGCTCAGAGGTTTGTGTTTTAACGGTCAAATAGCGGCCTCTAGCGGCCACAGTGCAGAACGCAGTTAATATAATAAAAAAAACATCTGGAGAATAATGTATATTATGCATTTATACAAATGTCAAGCACTCAGAGGTTTGGGGTTTAACGGGCAAATAGCGGCCTCTTGCGGCCAAAGTGCAGAACGCAGTTAATATAATAAAAAAACTTCTGGAAAATAATGTATATCGCACATTTATACAAATGTGAAGCGCTCAGGTTTGTGTTTTAACGGTCAAATAGCGGCCTCTAGCGGCCAAAGTGCAGAACGCAGTTAATATACTAAAAAAAACATCTGGAGAATAATGTATATTATGCATTTATACAAATATGAAGTACTCAGAGGTTTGTGTTTTAACGGGCAAATAGCGGCCTCTAGCGGCCAAAGGGCAGAACGCAGTTAATATAATAAAAAATCACCTAGAAAATAATGTATATTATGCATTTATACAAATATGAAGTACTCAGAGGTTTGTGTTTTAACGGGCAAATAGCGGCCTCTAGCGGCCAATAGTGCAGAACGCAGTTAATATAATAAAAAATCACCTAGAAAATAATGTATATTATGCATTTATACAAATGTGAAACTCTCAGAGGTTTGTGTTTTAACGGGCAAATGGCGGCCTCTAGCGGCCAAAGTGCAGAACGCAGTAAATATAATAAAAAAAAACATCTGGAGAATAATGTATATTATGCATTTATACAAATATGAAGTGCTCAGAGGTTTGTGTTTTAACGGTCAAATAGCGGCCTCTAGCGGCCAAAGTGCAGAACGCAGTTAATATAATAAAAAAAACAGCTGTAAAATAATGTGTATTATGCATTTATACAAATATGAAGCTCTCAGAGGTTTGTTTTTTAACGGGCAAATAGCGGCCTCTTGCGGCCAAAGTACAGAACGCAGTTAATATAATAAAAAATCACCTAGAAAATAATGTATATTATGCATTTATACAAATGTGAAGCTCTCAGAGGTTTGTGTTTTAACGGGCAAATAGCGGCCTCTAGCGGCCAAAGTGCAGAACGCAGTTAATACAATCAAAAAAGCTGTAAAATAATGTATATCACACATTTATACAAATGTGAAGTACTCAGAGGTTTGTATTTTACGGTCAAATAGCGGCCTCTAGCGGCCAAAATGCAGAACGCCTAGAAAATGTGTCAATAAAAAATATGTATATAAAAATTGTATATTATGCATTTATACAAATATGAAGCACTCAGAGGTTTTAGTTAATGTCGGTAATGTTACAGCCGGACAAACGGCTCAGCCAATCAGATCTAAGGAGCGGAACTACCCTGTTTTATAATTGTAAATAACACTAAATGCAGAGACATGTAGCTTCGGTCTTATTATTTTTAATCTGCATGAGAAATTCAGTCCCATTGCCGAGTGTGGATCAACTGATGGTTTTGATTCTGGTGTAAACAGTTTGGGGAAGGACCCGACCTCTATCCCAGACCTCTATAGGTTTGGATTGAATTAGAATGGATCGTCTTTACCGTTGCTCATCTATTGGATAAGTTTTGCACATTCAGCAATTGATTGGTTTTGCTCTTGTTGTCGTTGCCCGATTGAAGGATTCCCACTGTGAACTGACCTTCACCCAGGCTTTTAAGGACAGCCTCTGGAGCCCCGCCTCCCTGTGCGGCATGGCCACGCCTCCGTCTTCGAGAGGGATATCGCCGAACCCCGAGCCGTCTCACGCGTCGGGGCGCTTTCACAGCACCCCAGGTAGATCTGTTCACCACCTTAAATATCATTGCCAATCGTCAAGTCCGGTGGGGTGTGTAACGCTCTGACGTCATGTCGTGTCTGTGTTGTTATTTTTTTAAGAAGGAGGTAAAGCCACGCCCTGTTCCAGCACCCCCGCTACGGCCTCTCCTCCACCCAGCCTTTCAGAGGAGCTGCCGTCGTCATCGCTGACCTTCAGCACCCCAAGTGCATCATGCAGGGTATTTATCTATGGGGTTATAGGTTCTTGGGGTCCGTGATTTGGCGCAGCAGACAAATTAAATAAATAGCGCTAGGGGTTCCCGATTCGAGTCCCAATCTGGGTGGAGTTTTCATGTTCTCCCCGTGTCCGTGTGGGTTTCCTCCGGGTTCTCCGGTTTCCTCCCACACTCCAAAAAACATGTATCAAGCTCAATTGAATTCTCCAAATTGGAGGGCGGGGGGGGGTTCCGCATGCCCATCCAGGGGAGAACGTTTCGGGCGCTGGGAAGATACACCCAGGACAGGGGGGTAATCTATCACTGGACACACACTCACTCACACATACAAACTTTATATGGGGCAATTTGGAGAATTCACTTCACCTTGAATCCATGTTTTTGGACTGTGGGAATAAACCGGAGAACCCGGAGGAAACCCATGCGGACATGGGGAGAACATGGAAACTCCATGCCGTCCTATATCCATTATCTTCCGCTTTATCCTCTATTAGGGTCGTGGAGGGGGGTTCCCCATACCCATCCAGTGGAGAACATTTCTGGCACTGGGCAGATACACCCAGGACAGGGGGGCAATCTATCGCTGGGAACACACTCACTCACACACACAGACACACTAACACACTCTATGGGGCAATTTGGAGAATTCACTTGACCTTGAGTCCATGTTTTTGGACTGTGGGAGGAACCCGGAGAACCCGATGGAAACCCACGGGGACACGGGGAGAACATGGAAACTCCACCCAGATGGGGATTCTAACTGGGAATCCCTAGTGCTGAGAGGAGAACATGCCAACCACTAACCACTTTATTATTATTATTAATTAATTAATTAATTTATTTATTTTCAGGATGGCCGGTCCAACGACCCCAAACCCCCGCTGCTCCGACAAGAACCCATTAAAGAACCGGACAAGTCGGGACCCGAGCCGAACAACCATAAAGGTGAAGGAGTCGTCTGGACGACGTATCATCCGTCTGAATCGGATGAGTCGCTTACGAATGATTCCTTTGTGTGATTCAGACGGCGCGGACATCGTGTCCATGACCTTGACGGAGCTGTCGGCCTACATGAAGGAACAAGAGCAGCAGCGCCTGGGCAAGGAACGGGAGGAGGGTACGGTCACGGGATGGCTGCGACATTCCTGATTATTATGGGCTGGATGGGGTTATATATATTTTAGGGGTGTCTTCAACTAAGGATTTTCATAGTCGAATCTGATTCGTCGACTGATAGTCGAATCAGTTAAAATTTCACCACAAGATGGCGCTATAAGTGTGGTTTTTAAAAAATATTAAAAAAAAAATATTTTACTTGTTTTTCTAGAGCACCGTAAATGGGATTCTGGACTTTTTTCCACTTCAAAGGAAAAACCTAAAACACTCAGATCGATGAGTTTTATTTGACAAAAGGCTATATATAGAACGAAAACAAAGACGTTTCATGTAAAAACTAATGCTTAGCAGCAGCCATGGGCGCCCCCATGTGGTCAAAATGGTGCATTCGACTATGAGGTTCATAGTCGACTACGGTTCTCCGCGCCTGCACAGTCAGATCCGGCAGCTGCAGCTCGACCGCGACGACTACTACACCAAATACCAAGAGTTACAGGTGGCTCCTCCCACAGAATTAACAATGGCGGGTTTTCGGGGCGACTGCACTTTTTAGACGCTCCCTAACCGCCGAGATTCGGCTGCAGTGATTATTATTATTATTAATATTATTAATTAGGGGTGTATTCAACTAAAGATTTTCATAGTCGAATCTGATTCGTCAGATTTGTCCCCTATAGTCGACTGATAGTCGAATCAGTTAAAATTTCACCACAAGATGGCGCTATAAGCGTAGTTTTTAAAAAAACGAATTTTTTTGATATTTTACTTGTTTTTCTAACAAAAGAAAACCTTTTTTTTTGTTTTTTCTTTTTTCTAGAAATTAGGATGATTTTATTTGACAAAAGGCTATATATATAACGAAAACAAAGACGTTTCATGTAAAAACTAATGCTTAGCAGCAGCCATGGGCGCCCCCATGGCGGTTTTTTTTCGGGGGCGACTGGTCAAAATGGTACATTCGACTATGAGGTTCTTAGTCGACTACGGTTCTCCGAATCGAATCGTCGAATCAGCGAATATTGCAGCTCACCTCTAATATATTTATATTTATATATGATTCTTAGCTGCCATCACAGAGGAGCTGCCCCGGGACCCGCCCCCCGGCGCCTCCACTCCCGATTGCAAAGCCCCGAGCGGCCACACGCAGCCCGGGAGGCAGACGTGGGCCGTGCAGTCCCTCTTCACCCCGATCCACGCCCGCCGCCACACCCCCGAGGAGGACGTCCTCAAGGCGGCGCCGGCGTCGCCCTACGAGGCGCTCCTCGAGCTGGCGCTGCCCCGGACGGCCTCGCATCACCTGAATCACGGGCTGGAGAGAGCCGGGGGGCGGGCTGCCGGGGCAGCGCCGGAGGACGGGCACGGAGTGGCCGGGGTCTCGCCGCTGGAGGTCCTCGACCGCATGGTGCAGCAGGGACGCGAGGCCCACGAGCGAACGCTGAGGAGGTGAGAGGGACGCCGACCGAAGGTCGGAAACTATTTGGGCCTATCCCGGGGCTGAGGGGGTCGTGTGGCTTTGTGGGGATGGGGCGTGGTGCGCGGGGCGGTTTTGCTGATCGCGGCGTTTTTATCATCTGTCTCAGGTTACCCCTGCCGAGCAAGTCAGCTGACTGGAGTCACTTCGGAGGTAAACACACACACACACACACACACACACACACAGGGGGACATACACGGGGATTGGGACACACACATATACACGGGGGCTGGGACTGACACACACACACACACACACAAAGAGTGGGACAGGGACAAACATGAGGCGGGGACAGGGACACACACACAGACACGGGGGGTGGGGTGGGACACACACAGGGGGACTGGGACACACGCACAAGGGGGTCAGGGACGGTTGGACAGACACACAGTTGAGGACTGGGACACACAGACACACACACAGGGGGGACTGGGACACACACAAATACACACACACACAGTCTGACGGACAGGGACTGACACACACACAAACAGTGGGACAGGGACAAACACAACACACGAGGCGGGGACAGGGACACACACTCACACACAGTGGGACAGACACACAGACACACACACGGGGGTGGGGTGGGACACACAAAGACACACACAGGGGGACTGGGACACACGCACAAGGGGGTCAGGGACGGTTGGACAGACACACAGTTGAGGACTGGGACACACAGACACACACACAGGGGGGACTGGGACACACACAAATACACACACACACAGTCTGACGGACAGGGACTGACACGCACACAAACAGTGGGACAGGGACAAACACAACACACGAGGCGGGGACAGGGACACACACTCACACACAGTGGGACAGACACACAGACACACACACGGGGGTGGGGTGGGACACACAAAGACACACACAGGGGGACTGGGACACACGCACAAGGGGGTCAGGGAAGGTTGGACAGACACACAGTTGAGGACTGGGACACACACACACACGGTCTGACGGACAGGGACCGACACACACACACACACAAACAGTGGGACAGGGACAAACACAACACACGAGGCGGGGACAGGGACACACACTCGCACACAGTGGGACACACACACACACGGGACACACACACACACACACACACACAAACAGTGGGACAGGGACAAACACAACACACGAGGCGGGGACAGGGACACACACTCACACACAGTGGGACAGACACACACACGGGACACACACACACACACACACACACACACACACGAGGGGGGGTGGGACACACACACACACAGACACACACACAGGTGGACTGGGACATACACAGACACACAGTTGAGGACTGGGACACACACACAGACACACACACAGGTGGACTGGGACACACACACACACAGTCTGACGGACAGGGACTGACACACAAACAGTGGGACAGGGACACACACGAGGCGGGGACAGGGACACACACACACAGTGGGACAGACACACACACACGGGGGGGGGTGGGACACACACACAGGTGGACTGGGACACACACAGACACACATTTGAGGACTGGGACACACACACACACACACACACAGGGGGGTCAGGGACGGATGGACAGACACACACACACACACACACACACACATAGGGGAACAGGGACACATACAGGGACATGCATATACACATAAGGACACACAGGGATGTGCGCACACACACAAGGACACACACACACACAAACTCAGGGACAGTGTGTGTGTGTGTGTGTGTGTGTCCATTTGCATGCGTCCGCGTCTGTGTCGTCTCCTCTGTCCGCGTGTTCCGCAGACGTCAGCTGAACGAACGGTTGCATCGATTCCTTCTTCAAAAATGTCCACGGTCGTCCTCAGGTTCCGTCCCGCTGGACGAGCTGCAGACGCTGCGCTGTCAGCTGGTGCTGCTGCAGAACCAGCTGCTCTACGAACGGAACAAGCGCGAGCAGCACGCGGTGCGAAACCGCCGCCTGCTGCGGCGCATCATCAACGCCACCGCGCTGGAGGAGCAGAACAACGCCATGGTAACCGCCTCGCCCCGCCCCGCCCCGCCGCACACGCTCGCAGGACACGTTCCGCAGCGTTCTGATCCTCTGCCGTGGTGTGACCGCAGAAGGACCAGCTGAACTCGCAGTGCGTGGACATCGTCTCCATGCACGAGAGCCTGCAGGTGGAGCAGCAGCGCTACAGGCAGCTGTGGGAGGAGCGGCAGAAGGTGGTGACGCGCCTGCACAGTCAGATCCGGCAGCTGCAGCTCGACCGCGACGACTACTACACCAAATACCAAGAGTTACAGGTGGCTCCTCCCACTCAATTAATATGCCGGGTTTTCGGGGCGACGGCACTTTTTAGACGCTCCCTAACCGCCGAGATTCGGCTGCAGTGATTAATTATTATTATTATTATTATTAGTATTATTAATAAATAAAAACATGGCTCAAGTCAATTGAGTTCTCCAAATTGCCCCATATAGAGTGTGTCTGTGTGTGTGAGTGTGTGCCCAGCGATGGATTGGCGCCCTGCCCAGCGCCCGAGATGTTCTCCCCTGGATGGGCATGGGGAACCCCACCGCGACCCTAATAGAGGATAAAGGCGGGAGAGAATGAATGAAATTTATTATTATTATTATTAATATTATTAATTAGGGCTGTATTCAACAAAAGATTTTCATAGTCGAATCAGTCAAAATTTCACCACAAGATGGCGCTATAAGCGTAGTTTTAAAAAAAAAAAACGATTTGAATCGTCGAATCAGCGAATATTGCAGCTCACCCCTATTATTATTGGCGGCACGGTGGCTTAGTGGTTAGCACGTTCGCCTCTCGGCGCTAGGGATTCCCGGTTCGAATCCCCATCTGGGTGGAGTTTCCATGTTCTCCCCGTGTCTGCGTGGGTTTCCTCCGGGTTCTCCGGTTTCCTCCCACTGTCCAAAAACATGGCTCAAGTCAATTGAGTTCTCCAAATTGCCTCATATAGAGTGTGTCTGTGTGAGGGAGTGTGTGCCCAGCGATGGATTGGCGCCCTGTCCTGGGTCTATCTGCCCAGCGCCCGAGATGTTCTCCCCTGGATGGGCATGGGGAACCCCACCGCGACCCCAGTAGAGGATAAAAGCGGGAGATAATGAATGAATTATTATTATTATTATTATTATTATTATTAATATTATATTATTAATTAGGGGTGTATTCAACTAAAGAGTTTCATAGTCGAATCTGATTCGTCAGATTTTCCCTATAGTCGACTGATAGTCGAATCAGTTAAAATTTCACCACAAGATGGCGCTATAAGCGTAGTTTTTAAAAAAGATTTAAAAAAATATATTTTACTTGTTTTTCTAACAAAAGAAAACCTTTTTTTTTTGTTTTTGTTTTTTCTTTTTTTTCTTCTAGAAATTAGGATGATTTTATTTGACAAAAGGCTATATATATATATAACGAAAACAAAGACATTTCATGGAAAAACTAATGCTTAGCAGCAGCCATGGGCTCCCCTATGTGGTCAAAATGGTACATTCGACTATGAGGTTCATAGTCGACTACGGTTCTCCGAATCGAATCGTCGAATCGGCGAATATTGCAGCTCACCCCTATTATTATTATTAGTATTATTATTATTGGCGGCACGGTGGCTTGGTGGTTAGCACGTTCGCCTCTCGGCGCTAGACATTCCCGGTTTGAATCCCCATCTGGGTGGAGTTTCCATGTCCTCCCCATGTCTGCGTGGGTTTCCTCCGGGTTCTCCGGTTTCCTCCCACAGTCCAAAAACATGGCTCAAGTCAATTGAGGTCTCCAAATTGCCCCATATAGAGTGTGTCTGTGTGTGTGAGTGTGTGCCCAGCGATGGATTGGCGCCCTGCCCAGCGCCCGAGATGTTCTCCCCTGGATGGGCATGGGGAACCCCCCCACGACCCTAATAGAGGATAAAAGCGGGAGATAATGAATGAATGAATTATTATTATTATTAATATTATTAATTAGGGGTGTATTCAACTAAAGATTTTCATAGTCGAATCT
>JAFMOC010000687.1:0-27500 GCA_019802505.1 Corydoras sp. C115 | reverse complement strand
TTCTTATTATAAGGAAATGAATCACTATAAGGTTTGTAGATTGGCATGTTCTCCCCATCTTTTTTCTGCACTCCCATGTTTTTGTTTTCCATTATTATAAGTATATTCTTATTTTATAAGTAACATTTTTTTTTCTTATAAGGAAATGAATCACTATAAGGTTTGTAGATTGGTATGTTCTCCCAAAAAATATTTGTTCTTTTTTTTTTTTTTTTTTGCATTCCCATGGTTTTTTCCCCCCATTCCAGCTTCACGCCGGGATTCCTTTGTGGAAATTCTTCCCGATAATGAATTCAGTTAGAAAACAAAACTCGACTTTCAGTCCCTGACGCCAAACAGACGCCGCTGCGCTCGCAGGTGTCGGGATTCATTTGCATCACCCGGGTTTCCTTCCCTCCATTATTCACGTTTGCAATCGTCTTCACTAAGCACGCTGTCGCCTTTGCTTCACGTCGTGTTCTCTGATATTCCTGAATCAGTTTTTTTTTTCCACAGTGGACAAATTACACCATATTTCATTCCTCGCGCATTTGCCCCGCCCTGAGCCTTTGAGCCTTTTCTATACCTTTAATTTGCAAGTCAACGAGTCTGACATCAAAGCTTTGCTGTAAAGGAGTGCTGTCATCCATTGCAGGTTCTCCATGTTCCTTTATTGATTTATTGTTCTAGTAACTGTGGATCGATTTATATTATTATACTATTCAGAGTCGTTTAGATAAATTAAATTTGGCACGGATTCGATTCGTAACATTAGAGTATTTCTTATATGATGCCTTTGCATGACGTTATTAATATAGCCGACCACAAATTATTCTTATATAATTCATCCATCCATTATCTTCCGCTTTATCCTCTATTAGGGTCGCGGGGAGGGGGGGGGGTTCCCCATGCCCATCCAGGGGAGAACGTTTCGGGCGCTGGGCAGATACACCCAGGACAGGACGCCAATCTATCACTGGACACACACTCACACAGACACACTCTATATGGGGCAATTTGGAGAACTCAATTGACTTGAACCATCTTTTTGGACTGTGGGAGGAAACCGGAGAACCCGGAGGAAACCCACGCGGACATGGGAAGGACATGGAAACTCCACCCAGTTGGGGATTCGAACAGGGAATCCCTAGTGCTGAGAGGAGAACATGCTAAACCACTAAGCCACCGTGCCACCCTTGTTATATAATGTTTACTTAATTTACGCAACCTCGTAAACTTCTTTAGATGGGTACGTTACCCACGGACCGTTTGAATTTAACACCTTAACGTTTTTTTTTTTTTTTACTATAGTAAAGCTTTGCAGTGTTCCGTGTCTGAACCTCTAACGAGCACGACAAAGTGGCAGTGGCAAGAAAAAACTTCGTATAGTTATGTTTTAAAGGAATACACCTCGAACTAAGAATTAAACGAGGGAAGATACGTCAGGTTACTTAGTCGCAAGGGCTCCCTGTTATAGAATAGCATCGTTTCGGAACCACACTCTGCGAATGATCAGCACAGACTGATCCCAGATCGCCAACCCAACACGTTAATGCTGCGAGCTGCACCTTTAGCTACGAGGAGTTACTTAAACGTGAAAGTAAATAACGTTGGACAAATTGTGATGTGTTTTGGATCCTTGTTTCGCCATAATCGCCGTCTGCTCTAAGTGACAGTGGCAAGAAAAAACTTCGTATAGTTATTTTTTTTTTTTCTGCTCAAAGTGACAGTGGCAAGAAAAAACTTTGTATAGTTATTTTTTAAAGGAATAAACCTGGAACTAAGAATTAAAAGGGGGAAGATGCGTCAGGTTACTTAGTCGCGAGGGCTCCCTGTTATAGAATAGCATCGTTTCGGAACCACGGTCTGCTAATGATCAGCACAGACTGATCCCAGATCGCCAACCCAACACGTTAATGCTGCGAGCTACACCTTTAGCTACGAGGAGTTAATTAAACGCAAAAGTAAATAACGTTGGACAAATTGCGGTGTGTTTTGGATCCTTGTTTCGCCATAATCGCCATCTGCTCTAAGTGACAGTGGCAAGAAAAAACTTCGAATAGTTATTATTTAAAGGAATAAACATCGAACTAAGAATTAAAAGGGGGAAGATACGTCAGGTTACTTAGTCGCGAGGGCTCCCTGTTATAGAATAGCATCGTTTCGGAACCACGGTCTACGAATGATCAGCACAGACTGATCCCAGATCGCTGACCCAGCACGTTAATGCTGCGAGCTACACCTTTAGCTACGAGGAGTTAATTAAACGCAAAAGTAAATAACTTTGGACAAATTGCGGTGTGTTTTGGATCCTTGTTTCGCCGTAATCGCCGTCTGCTCTAAGTGACAATGGCAAGAAAAAACTTCGTATAGTTATTTTTATTTTTTCTGCTCAAAGTGACAGTGGCAAGAAAAAACTTTGTATAGTTATTTTTTCAAGGAATAAACCTGGAACTAAGAATTAAAAGGGGGAAGATACATCAGGTTACTTAGTCGCGAGGGCTCCCTGTTATAGAATAGCATCGTTTCGGAACCACGGTCTGCTAATGATCAGCACAGACTGATCCCAGATCGCTGACCCAGCACGTTAATGCTGCGAGCTGCACCTTTAACTACGAGGAGTTACTTAAATGTGAAAGTAAATAACGTTGGACAAATTGTGATGTGTTTTGGATCCTTGTTTCGCCATAATCGCCGTCTGCTCTAAGTGACAGTGGCAAGAAAAAACTTCGTATAGTTATTTTTTCAAGGAATAAACCTGGAACTAAGAATTAAAAGGGGAAAGATACGTCAGGTTACTTAGTCGCGAGGGCTCCCTGTTATAGAATAGCATTGTTTCAAAACCATGGTCTGCGAATGTTCAGCACAGACTGATCCCAGATCACCAACCCAACACGTTAATGCTGCGAGCTACACCTTTAGCTACGAGGAGTTAATTAAACGCAAAAGTAAATAACGTTGGACAAATTGCGGTGTGATTTGGATCCTTGTTTCGTCGTAATCGCCGTCTGCTCTTCATCCTCCTGTCTGGATTCAGGTGGAGGTCTGAGGAAGAGGAGGAGGAACCGATACCTTTCACGTCAGGACTTTACGTTAGTATCTTTTTCAGAGGTCGTTCACAAAGCCGTTTCTACGTTATTCAGGGCACCAGCGTTTTTTTTTTTTTCTCTGTACTCTCTACATTAATCTACTGATTCCTCTGGGTTGGTCCTGATTGGACAGCGACTTCCGTGGTGACCACATGGTCTCGGCGTAGCGCCTTTCGAGTGGCTCTTGGGGCTCCATTTCTCGTGATTGCCTCTGAATGAGGCCCCTGTCTGCGGCTGGCTGACGGTCCTCCGTTGTGCTTCTTGTTTTCGAACGAAACAATTTACACCAACAATCGGCGTAAAATTGGAACGATAAGAAACTGGGATGGCGTTAGCGGTCACGCCAATTTCTGCAATATCCCCCGGGGGTTAATAAAGTATTCTGATTCTGAATAATACAGCACTCCCACTGCAGGGACGATGATGAAACCATGAGCACACGGCGGTTCGCTGAAAAACCTGGTGCTGGGTGGAGGTTCTCAAACTCGGCACTGTGAAGAACGTTGGATTGGCGTCTTAATTTAGTTTGCTGTTTGTTTTCTCTACTCGTGAAAATGCCACTCAGACCCGAGATGGTTCCTACCTAGACGACTATAAAGGCCCTATTTTAACGATCGTAAGGCAGCGGTAGGTAGCTACGTGGTGAGGTAGCTACGCCAACGAAACGGCAACCTTCCAAAGTCAGACTCGTCAAGAGAACGGCACTCGCGGATTGGTTTGTTTTTGATGCTGCCCGACCAACCAAGGTGGAGATGTCCCCCCTGAGCCTTGGGGGGGGGGGGCAATTAAACCGAGGTTTTGTCTTGTCTCTGTCGCCGCCCTGAATCAAGCCGTGATCCTTAAAATAGGGCCTTTATAGTCGTCTAGATCACACATGTAAGGCGTACCCTTCCCGTCGTTACGATGGTAAAGATGCCCCATGCCCATTGACATCCAGGGGAGAGCGTTTCAGGCTCTGGGCAGATACACCAAGGACAGGAGGGCAATATATCACTGGACACACACTCACACACACACACACCCTATATGGGGCAATTTGGAGCCTTCAATTGACCTTAATCCAGGGTTTTGGACTGTGGGAGCAAACCGGAGAACCCAGAGGAAAGACAAGTGGACACGGGGAGGACATGGAACCTCCACCCAGATGGGGATCCAAACCGGGAATCCCTAGTGCTGAGAGGAGAACATGCCAACCACTAAGACACCGTGCCGCCCCTACCATAGACCATCCATCCATCCATTATCTTCCGCTTTGTTCATCTACTAGGGTCACGGGGGTGGGGTTCCCCATGCCCTTCTAGGGGAGAACGTTTCGGGCGCTGGGCTAGATACACCCAGGACAGGGGGGCAATCTATCGCTGGGCACACACTCACTCACACACACACTCTATATGGGGCAATTTGGAGCACCCACAGAGACACGGGGAGAAGACGGAAACTCCACCCAGATTGGGATCCGAACCGGGACTCCCTAGCGCCGAGAGGAGAACATGCCAATCACTAAGGCAGCGCGCCGCCTGGCAGCCAAGCGCCTTCCGCCGTGGGTTCCGTCGGTGGAGGAAACGCGCGAGTTGTTGAGCGAGCGAGTGTGATTAGTTTATCAAACGTGAGCATGTGTAGCTCCTGACTGAGTCAAAAAGCTCTCATCATTAATTGACCGCCGCCCGGAGGGTCCGGCAGCCTGATGCGCCGTAATTGGACGCTCTGGGACTCGGCGGCGATCTGTCTTCTCGTGCCGCACTCGAGAAATTAGATGTCGGTGCGAATGCGAAATCGTTCCGCCGCGTTCTCAAAGACGGCATGAAAATTTAAGCGGAAGTCTTAAGGATTCCGCGCACAGGGATCTGCCGTACATTCCCCGCGTCCCAACGCCTTCCCGGGGATCCACCGTACGTTCCCCGCGTCCCGACGCCTTCGCGGGGATCCACCGTACGTTACCCGCGTCCTGGCCCTGTGTCCCGACGCCTTCACGGGGATCAGCCGTACGTTCCCCGCGTCCCGACGCCTTCCCGGGGATCCACCGTACGTTACCCGCGTCCCGACGCTTTCACAGGGATCCGCCGTACGTTACCTGCGTCCCAATGCATTTGCGGGGATCCACCGTACGTTCCCCATGTCCCGATGCCTTCACAGGGATCCACCGTACGTTACCCGCGTCCTGGCCCTGTGTCCCGACGCCTTCACGGGGATCCGCCGTACGTTCCCTGCGTCCCGACGCCTTCACAGGGATCCGCCGTACGTTCCCTGCGTCCCGACGCCTTCACAGGGATCCGCCGTACGTTCCCTGCGTCCCGACGCCTTCACAGGGATCCGCCGTATGTTACCCGCGTCCCGACGCGTTCGCGGGGATCCACCGTATGTTCCCCATGTCCCGACACCTTCACAGGGATCCGCCGTACGTTACCCGCGTCCTGGCCCTGTGTCCCAACGCCTTCACGGGAAACCGCCGTAAGTTCCCCGCATCCCGACGCCTTCACAGTGATCCGCCGTACATACCCCACCTCCCGACACCTACACAGGGATCCGCCGTACGTTACCCGCATCCTGGCCCTGTGTCCCGACACTTTCACGGGGATCCGCCGTACGTTACCCGCATCCTGGCCCTGTGTTCCGACGCCTTCGCGGGGATCCGCCGTACGTTCCCCGCGTCCCGACGCCTTCACAGGGATCCGCCGTACGTTCCCCGCGTCCCGACGCCTTCCCGGGGATCCACCGTACGTTACCCGCGTCCCGACGCTTTCACAGGGATCCGCCGTACGTTACCTGCGTCCCAATGCATTTGCGGGGATCCACCGTACGTTCCCCATGTCCCGATGCCTTCACAGGGATCCACCGTACGTTACCCGCGTCCTGGCCCTGTGTCCCGACGCCTTCACGGGAAACCGCCGTAAGTTCCCCGCATCCCGACGCCTTCACAGGGATCCGCCGTACATACCCCACCTCCCGACACCTACACAGGGATCCGCCGTACGTTACCCGCATCCTGGCCCTGTGTCCCGACACTTTCACGGGGATCCGCCGTACGTTACCCGCATCCTGGCCCTGTGTTCCGACGCCTTCGCGGGGATCCGCCGTACGTTCCCCGCGTCCCGACGCCTTCACAGGGATCCGCCGTACGTTCCCCGCGTCCCGACGCCTTCCCGGGGATCCACCGTACGTTACCCGCGTCCCGACGCTTTCACAGGGATCCGCCGTACGTTACCTGCGTCCCAATGCATTTGCGGGGATCCACCGTACGTTCCCCATGTCCCGATGCCTTCACAGGGATCCACCGTACGTTACCCGCATCCTGGCCCTGTGTCCCGACGCCTTCACGGGGATCCGCCGTACGTTCCCTGCGTCCCGACGCCTTCACAGGGATCCGCCGTACGTTCCCTGCGTCCCGACGCCTTCACAGGGATCCGCCGTACGTTCCCTGCGTCCCGACGCCTTCACAGGGATCCGCCGTACGTTCCCTGCGTCCCGACGCCTTCACAGGGATCCGCCGTACGTTCCCTGCGTCCCGACGCCTTCACAGGGATCCGCCGTATGTTACCCGCGTCCCGACGCGTTCGCGGGGATCCACCGTATGTTCCCCATGTCCCGACACCTTCACAGGGATCCGCCGTACGTTACCCGCGTCCTGGCCCTGTGTCCCAACGCCTTCACGGGGAACCGCCGTAAGTTCCCCGCATCCCGACGCCTTCACAGGGATCCGCCGTACATACCCCACCTCCCGACACCTACACAGGGATTCGCCGTACGTTACCCGCATCCTGGCCCTGTGTCCCGACACTTTCACGGGGATCCGCCGTACGTTACCCGCATCCTGGCCCTGTGTTCCGACGCCTTCGCGGGGATCCGCCGTACGTTCCCCGCGTCCCGACGCCTTCACAGGGATCCGCCGTACGTTCCCCGCGTCCCGACGCCTTCCCGGGGATCCACCGTACGTTACCCGCGTCCCGACGCTTTCACAGGGATCCGCCGTACGTTACCTGCGTCCCAATGCATTTGCGGGGATCCACCGTACGTTCCCCATGTCCCGATGCCTTCACAGGGATCCACCGTACGTTACCCGCGTCCTGGCCCTGTGTCCCGACGCCTTCACGGGGATCCGCCGTACGTTCCCTGCGTCCCGACGCCTTCACGGGGATCCGCCGTACGTTCCCTGCGTCCCGACGCCTTCACGGGGATCCGCCGTACGTTCCCTGCGTCCCGACGCCTTCACAGGGATCCGCCGTACGTTCCCTGCGTCCCGACGCCTTCACAGGGATCCGCCGTATGTTACCCGCGTCCCGACGCGTTCGCGGGGATCCACCGTACGTTCCCCATGTCCCGACACCTTCACAGGGATCCGCCGTATGTTACCCGCGTCCTGGCCCTGTGTCCCAACGCCTTCACGGGGAACCGCCGTAAGTTCCCCGCATCCCGACGCCTTCACAGGGATCCGCCGTACATACCCCACCTCCCGACACCTACACAGGGATCCGCCGTACGTTACCCGCATCCTGGCCCTGTGTCCCGACACTTTCACGGGGATCCGCCGTACGTTACCCGCATCCTGGCCCTGTGTTCCGACGCCTTCGCGGGGATCCGCCGTACGTTCCCCGCGTCCCGACGCCTTCACAGGGATCCGCCGTACGTTCCCCGCGTCCCGACGCCTTCGCGGGGATCCACCGTACGTTCCCTGCGTCCCGACGCCTTCGCGGGGAGAGGGCGAGAGAGCAAGAAAAAGAGCATGAGAGAGCGAGAGAGCAAGATTGAGAGAGCGAGAGAGCAAGATTGAGAGAGCGAGAGAGCAAGATTGAGAGGGCGAGAGAGCAAGAGAAAGAGCATGAGAGCGCGAGAGAGCAAGATTGGGAGGGCGAGAGAGCAAGAGAAAGAGCATGAGAGAGCGAGAGAGCAAGATTGAGAGGGCGAGAGAGCAAGAGAAAGAGCAAGAGGGAGCGAGAGAGCAAGAGAAAGAGCATGAGAGAGCGAGAGAGCAAGATTGAGAGGGCGAGAGAGCAAGGGAAAGAGCATGAGAGAGTGAATGAGAGGGCGAGAGAGCAAGATTGAGAGGGCGAGAGAGCAAGGGGAAAGAGAGAGCAAGTGAAGGAGAGTAAGAGAGTGGGCGAGAGAGAGAGCATATGAGAGAGTGAGAGAGAGAGCAAGAAAAAGAGTGAGAGAACAAGATTGAAAGAGAGAGAGAGAGGGTGAGAAAGCAAGTGAGAGAAAGTAAGAGAGAGAGAGAGAGTGGGCGAGAGAGCAAGTGAGAGAGAGGGCTAGAGAGTGAGTGAGAGAGAGGATGATAGAGAGAGAGAGTGCAAGAAAGTGAGTGAGAGAGCAAGAGAGAGAGAGAGGGCGAAAGAGAGAGAGAGGGCGAGAGAGAGTGAGAGAGCAAGAAAGAGTGAGAGAGCAAGTGAGAGAGAGGGCGAGAGGGCAAGAAAGTGAGTGAGAAAGCAAGAGAGAGAGAGAGAGTGCAAGAAAGTGAGTGAGAGAGCAAGAGAGAGAGAGAGAGAGTGAGAGAGCAAGTGAGAGAGAGGGCGAGAGGGCAAGAAAGTGAGTGAGAAAGCAAGAGAGAGAGAGAGAGGGCGAGAGAGCAAATGTAAGCGCTAAAGCAGAATGTAAGCGCTCGCAGCCTCGTCAGCTCCGGCTCGTTAAAGCCGCATCGTCAATTAGCAGATTGCTTTTTCTGCCTCCTCATTGGCTCGGCGTGGAGGTTTGTCCCGCCTCCCAAAGCTCACTCATGTTTTAAAGGCAAAGCCATTCCTCACGGACTCACGCTGCAGGGCAAACATTCAGATTTAGTAAACACGCCGCACGCTGACAGTCAGCCGAATGCCCCGCTTTGTCCTCATTAAAGGCTTAATAAATTAATCATCATCAATCAAAACACGTTTTTTTAAAGACTACACGATTAAAACTGGAGTGCGAGCGTTCGGCTGTTCAGCTGTGAACGTGGTTTTAACGTTCAGCGAGGGTTCTTTAAAGGTGTAATATGAAAATATATCCTGTTGAATGCTGAGCGTACTTAAATGCCCCATGCCTCATCTCATGGTCCACTCAGTTCTATACCTAGGTTGGGGGGGTGGGGGTGGGGGAGTTCCCATGTCCATCCTGGAAGGAACATATCAGGGCAATTTGGAGCTCGTTCTCACCTTGAATCCATGTTTTTGAGCTGTGGGAAACGGCAAAACCCGGAGAAAACATGGATTCAAGGTGAGAACTGGCTCTAAATTGCCCTGAAATGTTCCTTCATGGTGTCCCCGGGGGTTCCCTCCGGGTTCTCGGGTTTCCTCCCACAGTCCAAAAACATGGCTCAAGGGCAATTTAATGCTCCAAATTGCCCCATATGGAGTGTGTTTGTGTGTGTCTATGCTAATGAGTGGTAGATTGCCCCCATCCTGGGTGTATCTGCCCAGCGCCCGAAACGTTCTCCCCTGGAAGGGCATGGAGACCCCCCCCCCCCGCAACCCTAATAGAGGATAAAGGGGAAGATAATGGATTGGGGGGGGGGTTCCCTATGTTTCGGGGGAGAACGTTTTCGGGGTTGGGCAGATACACCCAGGACAGGGGGGCAATCTATCACTGGACACACACTTACTCACACACTCACACACACTCTTTATGGGGCAATTTGGAGAATTCAAATTCACGCAGACACGGGGAGGACATGGAAACTCCACCCTGATTGGGATTCCAACCGGGAATCCCCAGCACTGAGAGGAGAACATGCTAAACCACTCAGCCACCATGCCGCCCCTAAATGAGGTCAGTTCAGGTTAAACAGACCTTGAAGCCGGCGTCAGGACGCTCAGGACATTTCAAGTCCGTCTTTTTTTTCTTTTCACGTCTTAAAATGTTAATTAAGGCCTAATGAGTTTATTATTATTTCTTCTCTTCGTACGTAGAGTTCCTGAACGCGCCCCCGAGAGCGGCGCCAACGCAATTACGCTCCCGCGTCGGTTAGCCGGGCGAAACCCGAACTTTCACAAAATTAGGGAAGAAGGGAGGAGAACCAACCCGAACCAGCGACTAAGCGCCAATCCCCGAGGTTTAATTATTTTAATTATCATCCTCATTCAGCCGTCCCGGAAAAAAAAAAGGCCCATTAAAGGATGCCCGCTCGGTTTAATCTGATTAAGGGAAAAAAAACGGATAAAAGATAAAAGGCCGCAGATGTCAGAGACGATCAGGGGACTTCAAAAAGCGCCGGCGTAAAGCGAGACGCCGGGAAAATTCATTAAATAAAGAAAGAAACGAATGCAGCGGCTAAAAAAAACCCACGTTGTTTCGTCTGCGGCGGAATATTTCTTAAAACGCAGCTCGAGTTCGTTGCCCCGACCTGAAAACATCTAAATAGCTTTATTTTTAAGTTTAGGCTACCTATTATTTTAATAACCAAGTTTCAGGTTGGAAAAAAGAAACTACAAACAATTTTTTTTATTGTCTAGTACGCATATTTAACGCGTAATTGTTCACATCGCGCCGTTGAAATAGCAATCCGCCCAAGTCAGACAGCACTAGGCTCTTAAAGGTAACGGTAGGTGATGTGCTGATTGGTTTATCATACGTAATTACAAATTACAATTAATAATAACAACATAACACGCTCGAAATCAAACTGCAGGTGTGCGGCTGATGGCTAGCTAAGGATTGTTACTAAAGCTTTATTTTTAAGTTTAGCTTAGCTATTATTTTAATAACCAAGTTTTAGGTTGGAAAAAAGAAACTAGAAAAAATTTTTTTTATTGTCTTGTGCGGAAAGTTTTCCATGATACTCTGTACGCATATTTAACGCATAATTGTTCACAGCGCACCGTGGAAATAGCAATCCGCCCAAGTCAGACAGCACTAGGCTCTTAAAGGGAACGGTAGGTGATGTGCTGATTGGTTTATCGTACGTAATTACAAATTACAATTAATAGTAACAACATAACACGCTCGAAATCAAACTGCAGGTGTGTGGCTGATGGCTAGCTAAGGATCTTTACTAAAGATTGCAAAAGTCAAAGGATTCCTGGTGGTTGTAAAGTATATAGACCTTCGCAGGGTCCCAAAGAGTAAATAGGGGCAAATGATGCAAATTTTCAAGGCTTTAATTGATTTAATTGATTTAATTTTTTTAACACGGCGTATGATGCAACGTCATGTGACTTGCCCGCCGGTCCTCATCCACGCAGCCTATACGCTCCAAACAAACGCGTTGCGCTCGCCGTGTGGTTGTAGTAAATTAGGTAAATAGGGCAAATTACGCTAATTTTCAAGGCTTTAATTGATTTATTTTTTAATTTGTGGTCGTTGCTTCATAGTCAGCGTGGTTCGTAACCCGGTGCCGTCATATGATGCAACGGCATGTGACTTGCTCATCGGTCCTCATCCACGCAGCCTATGCGCTCCAAACAAACGAGGAAAGAAAGCTCGCCGTGTGGTTGTAGAGTATATAGACCTCCACAGGCTCCCAAAGAGTAAATAGGGCAAATTACGCTAATTTTCAAGGCTTTAATTGATAAAATTTTTGATTCGTAGTTTGTGGTCATTGCTTCATAGCCATCGTGGTTCGTAACCCGGTGCCGTCATGTGACTCGACCGCCAGCGTGATGGACGTGGTGTATGTTCGGCGTTACGCTCGCCGTGTGGTTGTAAAGTATATAGACCTCCACAGGGTCCCAAAGAGTAAATAGGGGCAAATTACGCTAATTTTCAAGACTTTAATTGATTAAATTTTTAACTTGTGGTCGTTGCTTCATCGGCATTGTGGTTCGTAACCCGGTGCCGTCGACCGCCGATCCTCATCCATGTATCCTATACGCTCCAAACAATTGTGCGCCCCTTTGATAAACACTGGCGTGATGGACGTGGTGTACGTTCGGCGTTACGCTCGCCATGTGGTTGTAAAGTATATAGACCTCCACAGGGTCCCAAAGAGTAAATAGGGCAAATTACGCTAATTTTCAAGGCTTTAGTTGATTTAATTTTTAACTTGTGGTCGTTGCTTCATCGGCATTGTGGTTCGTAACCCGGTGCCGTCGACCGCCGATCCTCATCCACGTATCCTATACGCTCCAAACAATTGTGCGCCCCTTTGATAAACACTGGCGTGATGGACGTGGTGTACGTTCGGCGTTACGCTCGCCATGTGGTTGTAAAGTATATAGACCTCCACAGGGTCCCAAAGAGTAAATAGGGCAAATTACGCTAATTTTCAAGGCTTTAGTTGATTTAATTTTTAACTTGTGGTCGTTGCTTCATCGGCATTGTGGTTCGTAACCCGGTGCCGTCGACCGCCGATCCTCATCCACGTATCCTATACGCTCCAAACAATTGTGCGCCCCTTTGATAAACACCGGCGTGATGGAAGTGGTGTACGTTCGGCGTTACGGAACGCTAACCCGGGCTTCGTCCAGGTGTTTGCGCCGCCGCCTGAAACAAGGAAAGAAAGCTCGCCACGTGGTTGTAGAGTATATAGACCTCCGCAGGCTCCCAAAGAGTAAATAGGGCAAATTACGCTAATTTTCAAGGCTTTAATTGATTTAATTTTTAATTTGTAGTTTGTGGTCGTTACTTCATAGTCAGCGTGGTTCGTAACCCGGTGCCGTCGACCGCCGATCCTCATCCATGTATCCTATACGCTCCAAACAATTGTGCGCCCCTTTGATAAACACTGGCGTGATGGACGTGGTGTACATTCGGCGTTACGCTCGCCATGTGGTTGTAAAGTATATAGACCTCCACAGGGTCCCAAAGAGTAAATAGGGCAAATTACGCTAATTTTCAAGGCTTTAGTTGATTTAATTGTTAATTTGTGGTCGTTGCTTCATCGTCATTGTGGTTCGTAACCCGGTGCCGTCGACCGCCGATCCTCATCCATGTATCCTATACGCTCCAAACAATTGTGCGCCCCTTTGATAACACCGGCGTGATGGACGTGGTGTACGCTCGCCATGTGGTTGTAAAGTATATAGACCTCCACAGGGTCCCAAAGAGTAAATAGGGGCAAATTACGCTAATTTTCAAGACTTTAATTGATTAAATTTTTAACTTGTGGTCGTTGCTTCATCGTCATTGTGGTTCGTAACCCGGTGCCGTCGACCGCCGATCCTCATCCACGTATCCTATACGCTCCAAACAATTGTGCGCCCCTTTGATAAACACCGGCGTGATGGACGTGGTGTACGTTCGGCGTTACGGAACGCTAACCCGGGCCTCGTCCAGGTGTTTGCGCCGCCGTCTGAAACGAGGAAAGAAAGCTCGGCGCTCTGAATAAATCAAGCTGAGGCAACATCCTGCCCGTGTAGCGGGATGGACGCGAGCCCATGTAATATTAAAGCGTCGTGTCTGGCAACACTAGCAGTGGCGCTCCTTTCATTGCCGCCGCTCTCGCCGCTTCCCGGCCATCGGCTCGTTCCTCAAGGTGACACTTCAAAGCGGGCGCGCAGACGTGGAAGGCCCGGCTGCCAGCATGGAGCCAGCCCCTGCGCCGCCGCTTCCCCCAACTCCTCCGCCTCAAACAGGCGCCGGCTAACCCCCTGGGCCGGGTCAGCGCCAAGATCCACGCCGCTCGCCACGCGGGAGCCACCGTCAAAGTCTGGCTGGTAGCCTTAATTAATAAGACTCCAGTCCTTTCGCAGAGTCAGAGACACTGTGTGACGGTTGGGTTCTGGAACCGAGAAGACAACATGGACACAGACGCTCTCTGTCTGTGGAACCCGCGGTAAACCAATCGTACTCATCGTGGTTTTTTTTTTCTTTTTTAAATCATTGGGATGCTGGTTAAAAGGTCCAACGTTGGACTGCTGGCAGAGGGTCCAGGCTACTTGGTTTAGAAGTTGGCATGTTCTCCTCTCAGCGCTAGGGATTCCCAGTTGGTATCCCAATCTGGGTGGAGTTTCCATGTCCTCCCTGTGTCCACGTGGTGTTCCTCCGGGTTCTCTGGTTTCCTCCTACAGTCCAAAAAACATGGATCAAGATCAATTGAGATCTCCAAATTGCCCCATATAGAGGGTGTGAGTGAGTGAGTGTGCACAGTGATAGATTGCCCCCCTATCCTGGGTGTATGTGCCCAGCGCCGAAACGTTCTACCCTGGATGGGCATTGGGAACCCCACCCCCCGCGAACCTAATAGAGGATAAAGCGCAAAATAATGATTGGTATTAGGGGAGGCGGCATGTTGTCTTAGTGTTTGGCATGTTCTCCTCTCAGCACTAGGGATCCCCGGTTGGTATCCCAATCTGGGTGGAGTTTCCATGTCCTCCCTGTGTCCACGTGGTGTTCCTCCGGGTTCTCTGGTTTCCTCCCACAGTCAAAAAACATGGATCAAGGTCAATTGAGGTCTCCAAATTGCCCCACATAGAGTGTGTGAGTGAGTAAGTGTGCACAGTGATAGATTGCCCCCCTATCCTGGGTGTATGTGCCCAGCGCCGAAACGTTCTCCCCTGGATGGGCATTGGGAACCCCACCCCCCGCGAACCTAATAGAGGATAAAGCGCAAAATAATGATTGGTATTAGGGGAGGCGGCATGTTGGCTTAGTGTTTGACATGTTCTCCTCTCAGCACTAGGGATCCCCGGTTGGTTACTGTGCCCCCCTGTCCTGAGTGTATCTGCCCAGCGCCGAAACGTTCTACCCTGGATGGGCATGGGAAACCCCCCCTCCCGCGACCCTAGTAGAAGATTAAGTGCAAAATAATGGTTGGTATCGGGTGGGGGGGGGGCGGCACAGTAACTTAACTTAGTGTTTGGCATGTTCTCCTCTCAGTGCTAGGGATCCCCGGTTGGTATCCCAATCCGTGTGTAGTTTCCACGTTCTCCCCGTGTCCGTGTGTAGTTTCCTCCAGGTTCTCCGGTTTCCTCCCACTGTCCCAAAACATGGCTCAAGGTCAATTGAGGTCTCCAAATTGCCCCATATAGAGTGTGTGTCCAGCGATTAGATTGCCCACCCTGTCCTGGGTGTATCTACCCAGCATCCGAAACGTTCTCCCCTGGATGGGCATGGGGAACGTGCTAACCACTAACCCCCCGTGCCGCCCCAAGGTTCGTGTTGGTGAACAGGATGGTAAACAGCCAATCGGGCCCAAACGCGGCCTAACGAAGCAATTTAATTGGCCGCGAAGCCGCCAACAGAGTCGTACGTGAAAATAAGCTACAGCTAAACGTGCTATACGTAACACAGCAACTCCGAACTAAATTATATGTTAATTAGCGTCGATAGCTCTTGTATTTCAAGAAATTGCCGAGGTAAACACGTTTTAAGATTCCACACACCGCCTTTATTTTTTTTAATCCTCGCCGGTCTGGGGGCAGGCGGACGTCTGACACACGCTGACAGACTTCGCGGGTTTATTAGGAGGCGCGACGACAAAGGGCGGACGAGGCTGTGCATATGTTAATCAGCCGCCTGAACGCTGATCAAAGAGCCGAACACGGCGGGTCTCTGCCATCGCCCGGGGCAAGCTCGCGCTCTCCAGCAGGCTTCCCGAGCGCAGGAACCACACGGCTGTGGAAATCGATAGAACCGGCATGGGGCTGGACTGCACAGGGGGCGCCGCGCTAGCTGGTCTGTACCAAGGCGCGCTAAGATGGAGGTTACGTGGTTTTTCCCGCGTTATAGATCACCCCGCCTGCAGCTTAGCGAAGTTTATTTCGGCTAAAGGGGTCTTAAGAAAGAAGTAGTGAGCGGCGGGCCAATCACGTTGCAGCATGGTTTTAAATTAAATCCTGTTCCGTGTGGGTTCTCCGGTTTCTCCAAATTGCCCCATATAGAGTGTGTGTGAGTGAGTGTGTCGAGTGATAGATTGCCCCCCTGTCCTGGGTGTATCTGCCCAGCGCCCAGACGTTCTCCCCTGGATGGGCATGGGGAACCCCCCCCCCCCCGCGACCCTAATAGAGGATAAAGCGGAAGATAATGGATGGGATTAGGGTGGGTGGTGTGGTGGCTTAGTGATTGGCATGTTCTCCTCTCAGCGCTGGGGATTCCCGGTTCGAATCCCAATCTGGGTGGAGTTTCCATGTTCTCCCCATGTCCCCATGGGCTTCCTCAGGGTTCTTCGGTTTCCTCCCACAGTCCAAAAACATGGATCAAGTCAATTGGAGGCTCCAAATTGCCCCCAGAGTATGTGTGTGTGTGTGTGTGTGTGTGTGTCGAGTGACCTATTGCCCCCCTGTCCTGGGTGTATCTGTCCAGCGCCCGAAACGTTCTCCCCTGGATGGGCATGGGGACACCCCTCCCCATGTCCCCGTGGGTTTCCTCCGGGTTCTCCGGTTTCCTCGCACAGTCCAAAAACATGGATCAATTCAATTGGAGGCTCCAAATTGCCCCCCAGAATGTGTGTGTGTCGAGTGATAGATTGCCCCCCTGTCCTGGGTGTATCTGCCCAGCATTCTACCCTGGATGGGAACGGGGGAACCCCCCCCCCTTCCCCTTCACAGAATCTCCAGCCTGCTGTTATCAGGAAGGAGACAATGGAGCCTCCGGTCTAGAACCAGGAGAGTGAGGGACCGCAACAATCCAGCAGGTTCCACTTCAAAAGCGTCCACTTCACGGAGTTCATAGTTGCACCGGTCAAACCCCATGACCCCCCCCCCCCCCCACACCATTGATGGATGTCAACAGGAACCATAATATTTAGTGTTTCCCGTCGACCCCTCTTGACGTTCCGTCGGTTCTGCAGCATGGACAATAAAGCAGTTTGACTTTGACGAATCAGACGGTGAGGCACGGATAACGAGACCCGATACCTCACCCCGGAATGATGGACAAATCAGTTCAGGGCCGTCGCCGGAGACGGCGGGTGATTAGCATGTAAGCGATACGGCCGGTAACCCAATCATAACGTGGACGCTTTGTTTCACCCCTCTGATCGGGTGTCATGTGACACATCACACGTGTATCGGCCGGGCCGTAGACGAGGCATCGCGAGACCAATGGACGTTCCAAGTGCTCCAATCCCTGACGTCCATCTAACGAAGAGTGGTAGCTATATATATACGAGGCGGGTAGCGTTGGCGTTCCTTGATGGTAAAACAAGCTACGTAGCTGTTTGAAATGGCGGCTATCAAAACTAAATTCCTGATGACAGAGTTTTTATGTTCTCGCGTTCGCATGCAGGAGTCCGGCGCCTCCTGAAATTAGCCTTCAGAGCTAGCTTAGAACTGTTGCCTGGCAAACTTGTAGCTTGGCGTCTTGGCGGGATAGTCAACGGCGTGAAGTGTTGTCGAAAATAAAGCTGTTCTTCCTTACGTCTACGTCTAGGAACCATGTACCTGCCCCAATTTATCTTTGGAACCATAAACTAGACACGGATTAGACTTTTGTACCTTGTTGTAGCCCATCTGCCTTAAGGTTGAAGACCCTTACAGTTTGGGACCCTTCAACAAGTCTTTTCTTGCTAAAGCTTTCTTTCTCAATTGGTATCGTCCGGGCCGTAGCCGAGGCTTCACGAGACCAATGGACGTCCGGGGTGCTCCAATCCCTGACGTCCGTGACCCCGCTTGAGCGTCCAGCCACGAAGAGCGGTAGCTTTATATATGAGACAATTAGCGGGAGGCAAATGGAGGGCAAACGGCTGTCTAAACTAAATTCCTGACGACTGCGTATTTATGTTCTTGTGTTCGCACGTAGGAGTCCAGCGCCTCCTGAAATTAGCCTTCAGAGCTAGCTTAGAACTGTCGCCTGGCAAATTCGTAGATTGGCGTCTTGGCGGGATAGTCAACGGCGTAAAGTGTTGTCGAAAATAAAGCTGTTCTTCCTTACGTCTACGTCTAGGAACCATGTACCCGCCCCAGTTTTTCTTTGGAATCATAAACTAGACACGGATAAGACTTTTGTGCCTTGTTGTAGCCCATCTGCCTTAAGGTTGAAGACCCTTACAGTTTGGGACCCTTCAACAAGTCTTTTCTTGTTAAAGCTTTCTTTCTTGATTTGTATCGTCCGGGCCATAGTCGAGGCTTCGCGAGACCAATGGACGTTCAGGGTGCTCCAATCCCTGACGTCTGTGACCCCGCCTGAGCGTCCGGCGATGAAGAGCAGTAGCTTTACATTCACGAGACGGTTAGCGGGAGGCTAACGGTGGGATATTCCTGAAATGGCGGCTGTCTAAACTAAATTCCTGACGACGGAGTATTTGTGTTCACGCGTTCGCCTGCAGGAGCCCATCGCCTCCTGAAATTAGCCTTCAGAGCTAGCTTAGAACTGTTGCCTGGCATACTTGTAGCTTGACACCTTGGCGGGATAGTCAACGGCGTAAAGTGTTGTCGAAAATAAAGCTGTTCTTCCTTACGTCTACGTCTAGGAACCATGTACCCACCCCAATTTATCTTTGGAACCATAAACTAGACACGGATAAGACTTTTGTACCTTGTTGTAGCCCATCTGCCTTAAGGTTCAATACAGTCTTAATACCAATGGACGTTCGAAGAGCTCCAATCCCTGACGTCCGTGACCCCGCCTGAGTGTCCGGCAACGAAGAGCGGTAGCTTTACTTACGAGACGGTTAGCGGGAGGCTAACGGAGGGCTATGCTAATATCTACCTACGTTAAGAATACCTCTGCAAAATGTGCAGTTTTGTCGCAACCCGTCAAACCCGTTGGCGTTCGCTTGATGGTAAAACGAGCTACGTAGCTGTGTGAAATGCCGGCTGTCTAAAGTAAATTCCTGACGACAGCATGTTTGCGTTCTTGCGTTCTGGCTTCAGAGCTAGCTTAGAATAGTCGCGCGTCTCGGCAAATTTGTAGCTTGGCGTCTTGGCGGGATAGTCGACGGCGTAAAGTGTTGTCTGCGCTTTGGCTTTAGAGGCGAAAATAAAGCTGCATGCGACGCATCCTCAATGTGGCAGCGTCGCTTCCTTAGCCCCCCCGCCCACCCCCCACCACACCTTCATGTCGGAACTAATGCTTATTTATACTTGAGAGGGAAAACAGCTGTTTTGGAGCCGCCAGTCGACGGGGTGACGGGAAAGCGGGGTGAATATGAAATGAGGTGAACGCGGCGCGTGTCTCGGAACCCGGCAGGAATGCCCTGAGGTACCACCCCGGCCCCGTTCAGCCCCAGCCTTTGCCCCCCGCGATGCTGCACGGCCCTCTGGGAAGGCCTTGGGCCGACAGTACTTTAATAATGGGTAAACACAGGGCTCATAATTAGCTTATTAGTGCCTTATTAGTGCCGGGGTGTCTAATTTGGCTAATTGTATTGTCAAAAGGCCCTGAAGAGGGTGACAGAGTGACAGAGTGCAGGTTCCGCAGTGCGAGTCGCCCCCTCCGTGTGAGGAGGGGGGTTAACGGTATGGCTGGCGCCCCCCCTCCTGGATGTCTCTTGGTTGTTTCCGCTCCCCCTACCCCAACCTGTTGCAGTGCCTCCCGGCGGCCCTGCCCGGGCCTGCTGTTCCTGCCCGCGGAACATCTGCTGCGAGCTCTCCTGCGTCCCCCTGTGAGGTGCGTATCCCCCTCCAACCCCTGCAGATGTTGCCCCCCCCCCCCCCGGTCCAGCACAGGCTAGCAAATTGCAGGCGGCCCGTTTGATGTGGGATGAAACAGAATGGAGGCGGCCACTCAGGGGTCCGGGAGCTTAGGGATGCGTACGGAGACGGAGGGTCGGGGTCTGTCTGACGCGTTAGGATACCAGACTCGAGACTGAGGACTGGGGGGGGGGGGGTGTATGGGGGGGAGACGGTCAAGTCTCCCGATCCTTATTTGGTACGTCTGTCAAACGTCGGTGTTGCAATACGGACGCAAGATAGAGATTCATGAGCAAACAGTGCGGTTCCGTCTCCTGTTGCGTTCTCGTTGTTGTGGACGGGGACCGGTATGGACGAATCGGTCTGTGGTACACGGCGGGGGTCACATGTCTAAGATGGTACCATGTTGTCATGACGACTATCCGTCCATTATCTTTGTCCTCTACTAGGGTCGCAGGGGTGGGAGGGGTCCCCATGCCCATCCAGGTAGAACGTTTCAGGGTAGATACACCCAGGGCAGGGGGGGCAATCTATCAATGGGATGACTCATTTACACAAACAAACATACTATATGGGGCAATTTAAAGCAACCACTTCACCTTGAATCCATGACTCTGGTGGGAATTTGAGAGCCCTGAGAAAAACACGTTTGCTCGGCAGTTATACCCAGGACAGGGGGCAATATATCACACACTCACTCACTCACTCACACCAACACACTCTATATGGGGCAATTTGGAGACTTCAATTCACCTTGATCCATGTTTTCCGACTGTGGGAGGAAACTCCGGAGAACCCAGAGGGAACCCACGCGGACACGGGGAGAACATGGAAACTCCACCCAGATCGGGATTCGAACCTGAATCCACCAGCGCTGAGACCTCGAGCGACGTTTAAGAGCGTAACGACTCGACGACCGTGGACAGTCCGTCAAGCCATGTCTGAAAACATGGATTCAAGGTGAAGTGGCGGCTTTAAATTGCCCCATCCAGTGAAGAACGTGTCGGGCGCTGGGCTGGTACACCCAGGAAAGGGCGCCAATCTATCGCTGGGCACACACTCACTCACCCAGACAACATACTATATGGGGCAATTAAGATGGGGCAATTTGAAGTCACCACTTCACCTTGAATCCATGTTTTCAGAGTCTGGGGGGAATTTGAGAGCCCTGAGAAAAACATGTTAAATACATCCAGGACAGGGGGGCAATCTATCACTGGAACACAGACACCCATAGACACACTCCATATGGGGCAATTTGGAGAATTCAATTGACCTTGATCCAGGTTTTTGAACTGTGGGAGGAATTAGCTACAGTCCGTCAAGCGCCTTAGCTACTTTGATGCTACCACTGTTTTATGAGGCTCCGTTCCAAATGCCATGAACGCAACAAACGATATACGGTACGAAGGCCGTACCTTGGGTTCCGTCGATGGATTTCGGACCCTTATTAGGAAGGTTCCATATCGGTTAAACTGACCAATCAGAGCCAGCCTTCTGTCTGAGATGAGTGACAGCTGTAACGGGCGAACCAGGGCCTCTGGGACCCCAACAACCCGCCTCCAAATCAATACGTCCGTCCGGTGCTAGTCTGCGTGTTCCGCACGGTTGACCCCGTGGGTCGGCGGAACCCCGGGTGGGTTCAGGTGACGCGCCACTGCCAAAGACTCCCTGCCTGGATCAAAGGGAGCGGAACACAAAGGCGGATTTCTGACGGGGCCCGGCGAGCCCGGCGACGGAACCCGCCCCTCCCCCGGCAGAACCCGGCTCTATAAACGCTCGTCTTTCTTTATTTATTTCGTCTATTTACTTCTTTATTTTTGCCAAATTATTCATCGGCGTAATAATTGGCGCCTAACGAGCACTTGAGGGAGACGGCTTTCCTTTGCAACCCCCCCTCCTCCCCGCGGTTCCTTTATTTTAGCATCTCTGTAGCACGGAACGCGAGATGCTCGGGGATCCGGGGGTGGGTGGGGGGGGGGGGGGGATATTAGAGGATTTCTGTTATTTGGAGCTAATGAATGATATGCGTGCTGTTTGCGCTTCGTCTTCTGCATAATTCACCGTCTCAAGGTTTTCGTTTCTTCGTTTCGTTCGTTTCTTCCGTCAGACCCCATTTTGACGCCACGCCGCGTTATTTATTCCATCTTTAGCTACTCGGCTCTCCCCGTTGTTTGCGCTTCCAACGGTCAGCGAGTCGTGTTTTATTCAACTGTATTTATTTTTTAGTATTTCCATTGGTTACCATGCAAAGTTGCCCCATATTGACTATTAGCCGGCGAAAGATTGCCCCCCCTGTCCTGGGTGTATCTGCCCAGCGCCCGAAACGTGTTTTTCTTGGGGTTCTCAAATTCCCCCCAGAGTCTGAAAACATGCATTCAAGCCCCATCTTAATGAATAGTATGTTTGGTGGTGAGAGTGTGCCCAGTGATTGGCGCCCTGTCCTGGGTGTATCTGCATTCTTCCCTGATATGTGGCAATTTAAAGCCGCCACTTCACCTTGAATTTCACAGACCCGCGGGGAGAAAAAACACGTTTCCGGGCGCCAGGCAGATACACTCTCCGTTTTTGTTCTGTATGAGTGTTTTAGAGTGTGCCATGTGATCGACTTTAGCGCGCGAAAGATTGCCCCCCCTGTCCTGGGTCCTGGGTGTATCTGAGTCGAAACATGCATTCAAGCTTCAAATTGCCCCATCTTAATTGCCCCACACGTTCCCAGTGATCGATTGGCCCTGATCTGCCCAGCGCCCGATGGGGCAATTTAAAGCCGCCACTTCACCTTGAATTTCAGACACAGGGGAACCCTGAGAAAAACACGTTTCGGGCGCCAGGCAGATACACTCTCCGTTGTTTGCGCTTCTAACGGTCAGCGAGTCGTGTTTTATTCAACTGTATTTATTTTTTAGCATTTCCATTGGTTACCATGCAAAGTTGCCCCATATCGACTATTAGCCGGCGAAAGATTGCCCCCCCTGTCCTGGGTGTATCTGCCCAGCGCCCGAAACGTGTTTTTCTCGGGGTTCTCAAATTCCCCCCAAAGTCTGAAAACATGCATTCAAGGTGAAGTGGTGGCTTCAAATTGCCCCATCTTAATTGCCCCATATAGTATGTTTGTCTGTATGAGTGAGAGTGTGCCCAGTGATCGATTGGCGCCCTGTCCTGGGTGTATCTGCCCAGCGCCCGACACGTTCTTCCCTGAATGGGGAATTAAAGCCGCCACTTCACCTTGAATTTCAGGGACCTACAGGTGTGGAACCCTGAGAAAAAACGTTCGGGCGCCGGGCAGATACACTCGTGCCGTTGTTTTTCTAACGGTCAGCGAGTCGTGTTTTTTCAACTGTATTTATTTTTTTAGTATTTCCATTGGTTACCATGCGAAGTTGCCCCGTACTGACTATTATCCGGCGAAAGATTGCCCCCCCCTGTCCTGGGTGTATCTGCCCAGTGCCTGAAATGTGTTTTTCTCAGGGTTCTCAAATTCCCCCTTTAGTCTGAAAAAATGGATTCAAGGTGAAGTGGTGACTTTAAATTGCCCCATCTTAATTGCCCCATATAGTATGTTTGTCTGTATGAGTGAGAGTGTGCCCAGTGATCGATTGGCGCCCTGTCCTGGGTGTATCTGCCCAGCGCCCGACACGTTCTTCCCTGAATGGGGCAATTTAAAGCCGCCACTTCACCTTGAATTTCAGACACAGGGGAACCCTGAGAAAAACACGTTTCGGGCGCCAGGCAGATACACTCTCCGTTGTTTGCGCTTCTAACGGTCAGCGAGTCGTGTTTTATTCAACTGTATTTATTTTTTTAGTATTTCCATTGGTTACCATGCGAAGTTGCCCCGTACTGACTATTATCCGGCGAAAGATTGCCCCCCCCTGTCCTGGGTGTATCTGCCCAGTGCCTGAAATGTGTTTTTCTCAGGGTTCTCAAATTCCCCCCTTAGTCTGAAAAAATGGATTCAAGGTGAAGTGGTGACTTTAAATTGCCCCATCTTAATTGCCCCATATAGTATGTTTGTCGGTGTGAGTGAGTATGTGTCCAGCGATAGATTGCCCCCCCTGTCCTAGGTGTATCTGCCCAGCACCCGAAACATGTTTTTCTCAGGGTTCTCAAATTCCCCCTTAGTCTGAAAAAATGGATTCAAGGTGAAGTGGCGGCTTTAAATTGCCCCATCTTAATTGACCCATATAGTATGTTTATCTGTGTGAGTGAGTGTGTCCAGCGATAGATTGGTTCCCATTCAGGGAAGAACGTGTCAGGTGCTGGGCAGATACACCCAGGACAGGGCACCAATCTATCACTGGGCACACTCTCACTCATACAGACAAACATACTATATGGGGCAATTAAGATGGGGCAATTTGAAGTCACCACTTCACCTTGAATCCATGTTTTCAGAGTCTGGGGGGAATTGGAGAGCCCTGTGAAAAACATATTAGATACACCCAGGACAGGGGGCAATCTATCACTGGACACACACACACATAGACACACTCCATATGGGGCAATTTGGAGAATTCAATTGACTGGATCCAGGTTTTTGGACTGTGGGAGGAAACCCACGCGTACACGTTGCGAACACGGAACCTCCACCCCGATTGGGGTGAACAGAGGAGAACATGCCAACCACTGAGCCAACCTTCAACATGAATGTATAACCGGTTAGCTACTCGGTTCTTTCCATTGTCTGCGGTTCCGGCGGTCAGCGAGTCGTGTTTTTATTTATTTATTTATTTATTTATTATTTATTATTTATTTATTTCATGATGCAAAGTTGCCACGTATTGAGTATTGACCCCCGCCCACGTTTGGTCTAACGAGGCGTCCAGCGTGTTGCACTCGGTCCGAGAGCTCAGTTTTTTGGAGTTGGCGTGAAGTTTGAGGCGCGAAAACGCCGTGCTGTAATGACTTCCCAGCAGAACGGCGAGCTCGGCGTGTGATGCTCAGACTTTGATGTCTGTTGCGTGACGTTCCTCTGTAAGTACGGGCTTTATTGTGAGCTACGGCGCCGCCGCCGCCGCCTGCCCGCCGAGAACCCTGCCGGCCAGGTGTGTAATGAATGTTTGAGCAGTTGAGTGCTGTTGCGCTCGGGGTTCTTTCCTCATGCTCTTAGTCATGCCAGAGGCTTTGGTCTCCAGCCAGGAGCCCCAGATTGCCCGCCAGCCCACTCGCACCCTCCACCCCACCTCTGCTGAAGAGAGAGCAAGAGGTCTTCCCTCCGGTTCTTCCACATGCGGATTAGGATCCGTTCTTTGGCACGGCCGGGGAACTGTCGGAGACCTTTGTTGTTTTCAGTGGAACATCTGACGAGCTCGTATTTTTAATAATTCCAAATACCCTCACACATGGAGAACCATTGGCGTCAATGGTGTCTTGATGGTCTGAAATGTCCGTAAAACCCAGTTCCCCAGTCACCTCTTGACTGGGATGGTGTGCAGAACTCATTTGACGTTCTTATAACTTTCCAACTGGTGAACCATTGGCGTCAATGGTGTCCAATGGCGACATGATGGTCTAAAATGTCCGTAGAACCCAGTTCGATGGTGTGTGGAACTCATTTTACATTCTTATTACATTCCAACTGGAGAACCATTGGCGTCAATGGTGTCCAATGGCGACGTGATGGTCTAAAATGTCCGTAGAACCCAGTTCTCTAGTCGCCTCGTTGACTGGGATGGTGTGCGGAACTCAATTATTGTTTTTATAATATTCCAAGTGGAGAACCATTGGCGTCAATGGTGTCCAATGGCGACATGATGGTCTAAAATGTCCATAGAACCCAGTTCCCCAGTTGCCTCGTTGACTGGGATGGTGTGCAGAACTCATTTAACGTTCTTATAACTTTCCAACTGTTGAACCATTGGCGTCAATGGTGTCCAATGGCGACGTGATGGTCTAAAATGTCCGTAGAACCCAGTTACCTCAGTCGCCAGTCGTTGAATTGGATGTCCGTGCGGAAACTTTAGTTTTTTAATATTCTTAAGTGGCGAGAACCATTGTGCCAATGTGTCCTAGAATGAAAAATTTTTCTAAAATGGTCCGTAGAACCCAGTTCGATGGTCATATACATTATTATGTAACCGGTGAACCATTGGTGCAATGGTGTCCAATGGCAACAATGAGGTCTAAAATTCCGTAGAACCCCAGTTCTCTAGTCGCCTATCGTTGACTGGGATGGTGTGCGGAAACTCAATTATTGTTTGTTATAATATTCCAAGTGGAGAAAAACCATTGGTGTCAATGGTGTCCAATGGCGACATGATGGTCTAAAATGTCCGTAGAACCCAGTTCGATGGTGTGTTGATGGAACCTCATTTTACATTCCTTATGACATTCCCACTGGTGAACCATTGGCCGTCAATGGTGTCCCGAATGGCGACGTGATGGGTCTCTAAAATGTCCGTAGAACCCAGTTCTCTAGCTCGCCTCTTGGACCTGGAGATCGCCTCGTTTACTGGGTGAGCATGGCTGGTGTGGCGGAAAATGTCTCAGAACCAGTTTATTGTTTTTTATAATATTTCCAAGTGGAGAACCATTGGCGTCAATGGTGTCCAATGGCGACATGATGGTCTAAAATGTCCGTAGAACCAGTTTTCTAGTCGCCCCCTGGTTTACTGGGAGGGTTTGCGGAACCATCAATTATTGGTCTTTATAACATTTCCCAACTGGTGACCACTTTGGCGTCAATGGTGTCCAATGAGTGACCCATTAGAACCATTTCCCAGTTGCCCTCGTTGACTGGGATGGTGTGCAGAACTCATTTTAACGTTCTTATAACTTTCCAAACTGTTGAACCATTTTGGCGTCAATGGTGTCCAATGGCGACGTTGATGGTCTCTAAAATGTCCGTAGAAGAACCCAGTTCTCCTAGTCTCCAACGGTCGTTGACTGGTATGGTGGTGCGGGAACTCAATTATTGTTTTTTATAATATTCCAAGTGGAGAAACCATTGGGGCGTCAATGGTGTGCAATGGGGGAATGATGTCCACACACCACACCGTCCGTTACGAACCCAGTTTCAATGGTCGTGCAGAACTCTTAATTTTCTTTAAACATTCAAATGGAGACCATTGGCGTCAAGGGTGTCCAATGGCAACATGATGGTCTAAAAGTTGTAGAACCCATTCCCCAGTCACCCGTTGACTGGGATGGTGTGCAGAAAAACTCATTTCGTTTTTATAACATTCCAACGGAGAACCATGGCCTCAATGGTGTTCCAATGCGACGTGATGGACTAAAATGTCCGTTAAAACCCCAGTTCCTAGTCGCCTCGTTGACTGGGATGGTGTGCGGAACTCAATTAGTTCTTATAAATTCCAAGGGGAGAACCATTGGGTCAATGGTGTCCAATGGCAACATGATGGTCTAAAATGTGTGTAGAACCCAGTTCCCCAGTTGCCTCGTTGACTGGGATGGTGTGCAGAACTCATTTAACGTTCTTATAACTTTCCAACTGGTGAACCATTGGCGTCAATGGTGTCCAATGGCAACATGATGGTCTGAAATGTCTGTAGAACCCAGTTCCCCAGTCTCCTAGTTGACTGGGATGGTGTGCGGAACTCATTTAACATTCTTAAGACATTACAAATGGAGAACCATTGGCGTCAATGGTGTCCAATGGCGACGTGATGGTCTAAAATGTCTGTAGAACCCAGTTCAATGGTGTGCGGAACTCATTTGACGTTCTTATAACTTTCCAACTGGAGAACCATTGGCGTCAATGGTGTTCAGTGGTAACCTGAGTCTAAAATGTCCGTAGAACCCAGTTCCCTAGTTGCCACATACTACTGTATATGGGGCAATTCAAATGGGGCAATTTAAAGCCACCACTTCACCTTGAATCCATGTTTACAGACTCTGGAGGAAATTTGAGAGCCCTGAGAAAAACACGTTTCGGGCGCTGGGCAGATACACCCAGGACAGGGGGGCAATCTATCACTGGTCACACACTCAAACAAACTCTATATGGGGCAATTTGGAGAATTCAATTCACCTTGATCCATGTTTTTTTGGACTGGGAAAA
>JAFMOC010000685.1:160000-206351 GCA_019802505.1 Corydoras sp. C115 | reverse complement strand
TTTGACAAAAGGCTATATATATAACGAAAACAAAGACATTTCATGTAAAAACTAATGAAATGGTACATTCGAGTATGAGGTTCATAGTCGACTACGGTTCTCTGAATCGAATCGTCGAATCAGCGAATATTGCAGCTCACCCCTACTTGTTAGATCAAAATCTCCATGCCCATTCAGTGGAGGATGTTTCAGGTCATGGGCAGATACACTCAGGACAGCGCCACCAACACACTGCTGTGCATACCATCCATCCATTATCTTCCACTTTATCCTCTATTAGGGTCGCGGTGGGGTTCCCCATGCCCATCCAGGGGAGAACGTCTCGGGCGCTGGGCAGATAGACCCAGGACAGGACGCCAATCTATCACTGGACACACACTCACTCACACAGACACACTCTATATGGGGCAATTTGGAGAATTCATTTGACTTGATCCATGTTTTTGGACTGTGGGAGGAAACCCACGCAGACACGGGGAGAACATGGAAACTCCACCCAGATGGGGATTTGAACTGGGAATCCCTAGTGCTGAGAGGAGAACATGCTAAACCACTAAGCCACCGTGCCGCCTAAATTATTCATTCATTCATTCATTCATTATCTTCCGCTTTATCCTCTATTAGGGTCGCGGTGGGGTTCCCCATGCCCATCCAGGGGAGAATGTCTCGGGCGCTGGGCAGATACACCCAGGACAGGACGCCAATCCATCGCTGGGCACACACTCACTCACACACACACACTCTATATGGGGCAATTTGGAGAACTCAATTAACTTGATGTTGTGGGGGGGGTGGCTGTTGGGGGGTGTTGTGTTGTTGGGGGGTGTTGTTGGGTCGTGTGGGGTGTTGTTGGGTCGTGTGGGGTGTTGTTGGGTCGTGTGGGGTCGTGTGGGGTGTTGTTGGGTGTTGTTGGGTAGGATGGGCATGAGGAACCCCTGTAAACCCCTGCAAAAAATAATGCATAAAAAGCACGGGCCATTTGGAATCTGGCCACGGGCCGTGATGGGGCCACGGGCTGGACATTGGACACGCTTATAGTAGACGATTCAACAGATGATGAGACAAGACTAATTTATGTCTTGAGACACAATAAACAAAGGGTTTATTGAGCCTCAGAACAAACGAATCGGTGGAGACACAGAGTAAAGGTTCTTGTTGCAGACAAACTGCACATGAGAAACAGAACTTACACAAAACCAATTAAACGCAGCATCTTTTAACGTAATGCAGCATGAAGGGTTTTATACTATTAATGGTTTTACTTTTAATTATTAATAATCCATGAAAACTGGAGGCAGCACAGTGGTTTAGTGGTTAGCATGTTCTCCTCTCAGTGCTGGTGATTCAGGTTCAAATCCCAATCTGGGTGGAGTTTCCATGTTCTCCCCATATCTGCGTGGGTTTCCTCCGGGTTCGCCAGTTTCCTCGCACAGTCCAAAAACATGGATTAAGGTCAATGAATTCTCCAAATTGCCCCATATAGAGTGTGTGTGTGTGAGTGAGGGTGTGTGCAGTGATGGATTGGCGCCCTGTCCTGGGTGTATCTGCCGAGCGCCCGAAACGTTCACCCCTGGATGCGACCCTAGTAGAGCATTTTCTCCCACAGTCCAAAAACATGGATTCAAGGTCATTTGAATTCTCCAAATTGCCCCATATAGAGTGTATTTGTGTGTGCAGTGATGGATTGGTGTCCTGTCCTGGGTGTATCTGCCCAGTGCCCAAAATGTTCTCCCCTGAATGGACATGGGGAACCCCCCCGTGACCCTAGTAGAGGATTTCCTCCAAAAACATGAATTCAAGGTCATTTGAGTTCTCCAAATTGCCCCATATAGAGCGTGTGTGTGATTGTGTGTCCAGTGATAGATTGGCGTCCTGTCCTGGGTGTATCTGCCCAGCGTCCGAAACGTTCTCCTCTGGATGGGCATGGGGAACCCCCTCACAACCCCAATAGAGGATAAAGCGGAAGATAATGGATGGAGGGTGGACACGGTGGTTTAGTGGTTAGTATGTTCTCCTCTCAGCACTAGGGATTCACGGTTCGAATCCCAATCTGGGTGGAGTTTCCATGTTCTCCCCGTGTCCACGTGGGTTTCCTCCGGGTTCTCCGGTTTCCTCCCACAGTCCAAAAACATGGATCAAGGTCAAGTGAGTTCTCCAAATTGCCCCATATAGAGTGTGTCTGTGTGAGTGAGTGTGTGTCCAGCGATAGATTGGCGTCCTGTCCTGGGTGTATCTGCCCAGCGCCCGAAACGTTCTCCCCTGGATGGGCATGGGGAACCCCCCCCCCGCGACCCTAATAGAGGATAAAGTGGAAGATAATGGATGAATGAAAACAGGACATATTAAAGTGTGTGTGTGTGTGTGTGTGTGTGTGTGTGTGTGTGTGTCCTCCAGTCTGCACACGATGAGAACCTTCATGCTAATTACTGACTCATCAGCAGGACGCTCCTTCATGTCGTGACTGAATCACACACTCCAGCCGACCGGCGCTCAGAAACACAGAGCGCATTTGTTTAACAAATGTTCTGAAACCAGTCGGCTACGGAACCGGAGAACTCGACACCCGAGCGTTCATTAGACGGAGAATGTTCCGACGTGACGTTCTATGCGTCCTGTTACGTTCTGTGCATGAGCATCTCTCACATCCCTAAAGAGCACATGGCGCTGGCACCATCATGTAACCCCGGGCTTTATAAACACATCTGACCTACTTTAAAGCAGCAGCAGCTTCCGTTCTGTTCTGTTCTCAAACCCAGCATCTCATCAACGATCTGAGATTAAAATATGTGCGCTGCAGAACACATTGATGACCAAACCGAGCGGATAAGTCGTCGACTACAAGCGAACTGATTGGCAGACGATCAGAACGTGGATCTGGTACATGGCAGACTGCAGGGCCGGTGCCATCTGCGTTACACAACCGAAAATCCACCGTTTAAAGCTGCAGTACGTCACGTTTTAGTCCAGAGATGCTGAGCAGTTTTCAGGGTATTGATTGGTTCGGGGGTCTGCACACTGTCGGTTTCGGAGCCGTGCTAGAACCACAGCTGGCTATTTTTTTAACTACAGGATGGGTCGACTCATTCTAATACTGTTCTCCTCTCAGCACTAGGGATTCAGGTTCGAATCGCCATCTGGGTGGAGTTTCCATGTTCTCCCCGTGTCCGCGTGGGTTTCCTCCGGGTTCTCCGGTTTCCTCCCACAGTCCAAAAACATGGATCAAGTCAACTGAGTTCTCCAAATTGCCCCATATAGAGTGTGTTTGTGTAAGTGTGTGAGAGTGTGCCCAGCGATAGATTGGCGCCCTGTCCTGGGTGTATCTGCCCAGTGCCCGAAACGTTCTCCCCTGGATGGGCATGTGGAACCCTCCCCCGCGACCCTAATAGAGGATAAAGCGGAAGATAATGGATGGAAAGTGGCACAGTGGCATAGTGGTTAGCATGTTCTCCTCTCAGCGCTAGGGATTCAAGTTCGAATCCCAATCTGGGTGGAGTTTCCATGTTCTCCCCGTGGGTTTCCTCCGGGTTCTCCGGTTTCCTCCCACAGTCCAAAAACATGGATCAAGTCAACTGAGTTCTCCAAATTGCCCCATATGGAGTGTGTCTGTGTGAGTGAGTGTGTGCCCAGCGATAGATTGGTGTCCTGTCCTGGGTCTATCTGCCCAGCGCCCGAAACGTTCTCCCCTGGATGGGCATGTGGAACCCCACCGCGACCCTAATAGAGGATAAAGCGGAAGATAATGGATGGAGGGCGGCACAGTGGTTAGCACGTTCTCCTCTCAGCACTAGGGATTCCCGGTTCGAATCCCAATCTGGGTGGAGTTTCCATGTTCTCCCTGCATCCACGTGGGTTTCCTCCGGGTTCTCTGGTTTCCTCCCACAGTCCAAAAACATGGATCAAGGTCAACTGAATTCTCCAAATTGCCCCATATAGAGTGTGTCTGTGAGTGTGTCCTGTCCTGGGTGTGTCTGCCCAGCGCCCGAAACGTTCTCCCCTGGATGGGCATGTGGAACCCCCCCCCCCCACGACCCTAATATAGGATAAAGCGGAAGATAATGGATGGAGGGCGGCACGGTGGCATAGTGGTTAGCATGTTCTCCTCTCAGCGCTAGGGATTCAGGTTCGAATCGCCATCTGGGTGGAGTTTCCATGTTCTCCCCGTGTCCGCGTGGGTTTCCTCCGGGTTCTCCGGTTTCCTCCCACAGTCCAAAAACATGGATCAAGTCAATTGAATTCTCCAAATTGCCCCATATAGAGTGTGTTTGTGTGAGTGAGTGTGTGCCCAGTGATAGATTGGTGTCCTGTCCTGGGTGTATCTGCCCAGCGCCCGAAATGTTCTCACCTGGATGGGCATGGGGAACCCCCCCCGCGTCCCTAATATAGGATAAAGCGGAAGATAATGGATGGATGGATGGATGCATAGGGATTCCACGGCGCCCACTGATGGCTAAACAAGGCGCAAATACTGTAAGCAAAGTATGTGAGAAAGCACAGGACTGCTACACGGTAAGGCGTCGGTTGGTTACGGGAACGTTATTATTGATCTACTGTTGGCGTCTCCACAAAGTGCATTTTGGTTGATAAACTACATGCCATGACAACCACCAACACCAAACTACCATCACAAACATTAAATACCAACAACTACCAAAAGCAAAAAAAAAAATACAACAAGAATAAAAAAACACTACCACCAAAAAAAACAACAAAATACCACCATCACCAATCGACAAAAATAATACCATCAACTTACAAACTACCACTGAGATACCAAAAAGCACACTACTGAAAACAAATGACCAATAAACTACCAAACTACCCAAAAACTACATTAACAAAGTACCCATTAAAATAACAAAAAGCAAACTACTAAAAACAAATGACCAAAAACATGGATCAATGTCAACTGAATTCTCCAAATTGCCCCATATAGAGTGTGTCTGTGTGAGTGAGTGTGTGCCCAGCGATAGATTGGTGCCCTGTCCTGGGTGTATCTGCCCAGCGCCCGAAAAGTTCTCCCCTGGATGGGCATGGGGAACTCCCCCCCCCACACACACACACCCACGACCCTAGTAGAGGATAAAGCAGAAGATCTCCAAATTGCCCCATATAGAGATATAGAAACACACTCGATATGGGACAATTTGGAGAAATCAAATGTACCTTGAATCCATGTTTTTGGACTGTGGGAGGAAACCGGAGAACCCGGAGGAAACCCACGCGGACACGGGGAGAACATGGAAACTCCACCCAGATTGGGATTCAAACTGGGAATCCCTAGCGCTGAGAGGAGAACATGCTAAACACTAAGCCACCGTGCCGCCCTGTAATAATAGGTTTGTGGGGGGGGGGGATTAGGATTAAAAAAATAATAATAATATTAATTCATTCATTCATTCATTCATTATCTTCCGCTTTATCCTCTATTAGGGTCGTGGAGGGGTTCCCCATGCCCATCCAGGGGAGAACGTTTCAGGCGCTGGGCAGATACACCCAGGACAGGACGCCAATCCATCACTGGGCACACACACACTCACACAGACACACTCTATATGGGGCAATTTGGAGAACTCAATTGACTTGATCCATGTTTTTGGACTGTGGGAGGAAACCGGAGAACCAGGAGGAAACCCACGCGGACACGGGGAGAACATGGAAACTCCACCCAGATGGGGATTCAAATCTGGAATCCCTATTGCTGAGAGGAGAACATGCCAACCACTAAACCACCGTGCCACCCTATAATAAAATAATAATAATAATAATAATAATAATAATAGGTGAGGGGGGGGAATTAGAATTAAAAATAATAATAATTAATTAAAAATAAATAAATAAAAGACATAATCAGACTTGATTCAGCACCAGAGCTCAGATCAAAGCACTAAATGACGTCCATCAGTCAGCATGAGCCTATATTCCGAACCCCCACCGCGCAGAGCGGCAGCAGGGATAGGGTTTCATTCTGAAACGCCAAGACTGAACGAAAAGGCATGCAGAGCAGAAGGCAGGGGACAGAGGGAGACGAAAAAGGAATCAGCAAAAGAGACAAACCAGAGCAGGAGGTACGTACAGAATAGAAGTAGAGTCTGTAAGCAGGTTCTTTGTCTTCGTTCAGCCCTGACATTATTTCGGCAAACCCTTCACCCAACCCGATCGCCTCAAGCCGGCATGGTGTCCACTGCGCTCGCGAGGCGACATGGTCATCTGACGGCGCGACCAAAATAGCCGCTCGGCCGCCCGCGCCCCCGTCCACCAATCAGCCCGGCCGGAGCCGCGGCGTGCACGCCGGACAGACCCGAGCCTATAAATACCCCCGAGCTCGCGGGATATCCCTGCCGTCAGCCGCCGTCCTCGCTCTCCCTCGGATCTGTCAGTGCGCAGTCATGTGGACAGACCGGCCCCCTCCGTCACACCCGGGGGGCTCAGTCCGAGTGTGCCAATGAGGCTGCAACACACACACAGCCCCGTCCTGCCATTGGCTGAGTGGCACATGACTCAGACCAGAGCTGGGCATGTAAACAGAGCCACGCTGACGAAAGACCAACTGCAGCGGCACCGGCACGGAGGACGGGGGCCGGGTTCTGGCGCAGGGAGATAAAAAAGACAAATGGAACTCTTGGAACTCACTGCGCCTCATTCGCAGAACATTTCCGGCTCAGCAGATTTTATGATAATTCTGCGGCAACGCAACGTCGCCGACAAAGTGCCCGAAATCACAGGAACCTCATATTTTATCGTCTTATATCTTTTATTGATAACGCAGCATCCAGGACTTTCATCCATCCATCCATTATCTTCTGCTTTATCCTCTATTAGGGTTGTGGGGGGGGGGTTACCCATGCCCATCCAGGGGAGAACATTTCGGGCGCTGGGCAGATACACCCAGGACAGGACGCCAATCTATTGCTGAACACACAGTCACTCACACAAATACACTGTATATGGGGCAATTTGGAGAACTCAATTGACCTTGATACATGTTTTTGGACTGTGGGAGGAAACCAGAGAACCTGGAGGAAACCCATGCGGACACGGGGAGAACATGGAAACTCCACCCAGATTGGGATTCGAACCGGGAATCCCTAGTGCTGAGAGGAGAACATGCCAAACCACTAAGCCACCATGCCACTCTGAGATCATTTTCATTCATCCATCCAGTATTCATTCATTCATTCATTATCTCCCGCTTTTTTCTCTATCAGGGTCACGGGGGGGTTCCCCATGCCCATCCAGGGGAGAACGTTTTGGGCGCTGGGCAGATACACCCAGGACAGGACACCAATCTATCACTGGACACACACTCACTCACACACACACACTCAATATGGGGCAATTTGGAGAATTCATTGCATCTTGATCCATGTTTTTGGACTGTGGGAGGAAAACGGAGAACCCGGAGGAAACCCACACGGACACAGGGAGAACATGGAACCTCCACCCAGATGGGGATTCGAACCGGGAATCCCTAACGCTGAGAGGAGAACATGCAAACCACTTAACCACCGTGCCACTCTGAGATCATTTTCTTTCATCCATTCATTATATTCTGCTTTATCCTCTATAAGGGTCGGGGGGGTGGGGTTCCCCATGTCCATCCAGGGGAGAACGTTTCAGGCGCTGGGCAGATACACCCAGGACAGGACGCCAATCTATCACTGGGCACACACTCACTCACACAGACACACTCGATATGGGGCAATTTGGAGAATTCAATTGACTTGATCCATGTTTTTGGACTGTGGGAGGCAACCGGAGAACCAGGAGGAAACCCACGTGGACACGGGGAGAACATGGAAACTCCACCCAGATGGGGATTCGAACCGGGAATCTCTAATGCTGAGAGGAGAACATGCTAACCACTAAACCACCGTGCCGCCCTTACATCCAGGACTTCTTTCATTCAAACCACTCACTGGATGACCTCCTGTCCTCAGGGAGGAGACACAGGGGCATCTGTGCATCAGTGTCAGCATCAGAAACAGATTTATCCTCGACATTAATCACACTACTGAACTCATCCCAGCACTGACACACACAAATAAGACTTAAAACACAAACATAACATTCATTCATTATCTCCCGCTTTATCCTCTATTAGGGTCGCGGTGGGGTTCCCCATGCCCATCCAGGGGAGAACGTCTCGGGCGCTGGGCAGATACACCCAGGACAGACGCCAATCCATCGCTGGGCCACACACTCACTCACACAAACACACTCTATATGGGGCAATTTTTGAGAATTCAATTAACTTGATCCATGTTTTTGGACTGTTGGAGGAAACCGGAGAACCCGGAGGAAACCCACGCGGACACGGGGAGAACATGGAAACTCCACCCAGATGGGGATTCGAACCGGGAATCCCTAGTGCTGAGAGGCGAGCGTGCTAACCACTAAACCACCGTGCCGCCACAAACATAACAATATCTTCCTATTTATCATCATTCTGACTCGCACTGTTATACGGATTGTCATTATTATGGTTATAAAACGCTTAGTTCCGCTCCTTAAATCTGACATTGACAGTAAACACACACCTCTGTGATATGCAATACATTATTTTAAAATCATTTATATTTACATTTGGTCATTTATTGGACGCTTTTATCCAAAGCGACTTACAAGCTGAACACAGGGTTCATCACAACATCCCTGCAGCAATGAGGGTTAAGGGTCTCACTCAAGGGCCCACACTGGTAACTTCAGTGGACCTGGGATTTGAACCCACAACCTTCAGATTGATAACCCAACACCCTAATCACTGAACTACCGCTCCCTACTCCCTATTAAAATCATAAAGTTTAATATAGATTAATATAAACAGTGCAGGTGGTTTAGTGGTTGGCATGTTCTCCTCTCAGTGTTAGGGATTCCCGGTTCGGATCCCAATCTGGGTGGAGTTTCCATGTTCTCCCCGTGTCCGCGTGGGTTTCCTCTGGGTTCTCCGGTTTCCTCCCACAGTCCAAAAACATGGATCAAGGTCAATTGAGTTCTCCAAATTGCCCCATATAGAGTGTGTCTGTGTGAGTGAGTATGTGTCCAGTGATAGATTGGCGTCCTGTCCTGGGTGTATCTGCCCGAAACGTTCTCCCCTGGATGGGCATGGGGAACCCCCCCCGCGACCCTAATAGAGGATAAAGCGGGAGATAATGAATGAATGAATGAATAAACAGTGCACACTAAGCCTGTTTTCACACTACTGTGATCTAGAATTTGGCCACTAGATGGCAGTTTTTGACCGATAGAGAAACCGAATGCTGTTACAGGGTCAGTGTTCACTTTAATAAATGGACTAGATGATGTCACAGAAGAACAGTTTATAATAATAATATAATAATAATAAGTTCGATTTATATAGCGCCTGGGCGGCACGGTGGCTTAGTGTTTAGCATGTTCTCCTCTCAGCGCTAGGGATTCCCGGTTCGGGCATGGGGAACCCCACCGCGACCCTAATAGAGGATAAAGCTGAAGATAATGAATGAATGATTATGAGTTGGGTGGTTTAGTGGTTGGCATGTTCTCCTCTCAGCACTAGGGATTCCCAGTTCAAATCCTCATATAGGTGGAGTTTCCATGTTCTCCCCGTGTCCGTATGGGTTTCCTCCGGGTTCTCGCATTTCCTCCCACAGTCCAAAAACATGGATCAAGGTACAATGAATTCTCCAAATTACCCCATATAGAGTGTGTCTGTGTGAGTGAGTGTGTGTCCAGTGATGGAGTGAAACGCCCGAAACGTTTTCCCCTGAATGGACATTGGGAAGACCCCTGTGACCCTAGTAGAGGATAAAGCGGAAGATAATGGATGGATATATAGCGCCTTTAAAAACCCTTCACAATCACGTATAATATTTCTACAGGGATTCATTCATTCATCCATTATCTCCCGCTTTATCCTCTATTAGGGTCGTGGGGGGGGTTCCCCATGCCCATCCAGGGGAGAACGTTTTGGGCGCTGGGCAGATACACCCAGGACAGGACACCAATCTATCACTGGACACACACTCACTCACACAGACACACTCTATATGGGGCAATTTGGAGAATTCAATTGACTTGATCCATGTTTTTGGACTGTGGGAGGAAATCGGAGAACCCGGAGGAAACCCGGAGGCAAAGATGGGGATTCGAACCGGGAATCCCTAGTGCTGAGAAGAGAACATGCTAAACACTAAGCCACCGTGCCGCCTACACTGGGATGAAAACAGAAAAGTTTTTAGTTGAGCCTTAAAAGAAGATAAATCAGAACAGTCACCAAGAGTTTGCAGTAATGAATTCCACAAGAGAGGGGGGCATTGAAATGAATACGTTTCCTAAGGTAGGATGGGTCAAATTGCCCCATATAGAGTGTGTCTGTGTGTGTGAGTGTGTGCCCAGTGATAGATTGGCGTCCTGTCCTGGGTGTATCTGCCCAGCGCCCAAAACGTTCTCCCCTGGATGGGCATGGGGAACCCCCCCCCACCGCGACCCTAATAGAGGATTAAGCGGAAGTGGATGGATGGATAGTTTTAGGTAAATAGATATACAGGTTCGAATCCCGGGGTGGCACAGTGGCTTAGTGTTTAACATGTTCTCCTCTCAGCACTAGGGATTCCCGGTTCGAATTCCCATCTGGGTGGAGTTTCCATGTTCTCCCCGTGTCCACGTGGGTTTCCTCCAGGTTCTCCGGTTTCCTCCCACAGTCCAAAAACATGGATCAAGGTCAATTGAATTTTCCAAATTGCCCCATATAGAGTGTGTGTGTGTGCCCAGTGATAGATTGGCGTCCTGTCCTGGGTCTATCTGCCCAGCGCCCAAAACGTTCTCCTCTGGATGGGTATGGGGAACCCCCCCCCCCGTCGTGCCAGTTTGGGCCAAAATTAATATTTTAAAGGTAAGAAAAATAATCTTATATGTAAGATGGAAAGAGACCGGCAACCTGTGAGGTTCCTGCAGAACAGGTGTGATATGGACAGGACGTTTTGTAAATGTGAGGGCCCTTGCAGTTATATTTTAGCCATATTGGAGACGGTTGAGCAGAGTGGAAGGAACGCCAAAAAGCAGCGAATTACATTCATCAAGCCGAGAGAAAAGGAAAGCATTTCAGCAGCATTTCAGCATCAGAATCGAATTAAAAAGAACGGAGGCCAGCTATTCGTCTAAAGTGGAAAAACGCAGTCCGTCAGAAATATAACATCATATTCATCCATTATCTTCCGCTTTATCCTCTATTAGGGTCGTGGGGGGGGTTCCTCATGTCAATCCAGGGGAGAACGTCTCGGGCGCTGGGCAGATACACCCAGGACAGGACACCAATCTATCACTGGACACACACTCACTCACAGACACACTCTATATGGGGCAATTTGGAGAACTCAATTGACTTGATCCATGTTTTTGGACTGTGGGAGGAGACCGGAGAACCCGGAGGAAACCCACGCAGACATGGGGAGAACATGGAAACTCCACCCAGATTGGGATTGGAACCGGGAATCCCCAGCGCTGAGAGGAGAACATGCTAAACCACTAAGCCACCATGCCACCTTTAGAACATCCATCCATTATCTTCAGCTTTATCCTCTACTAGGGTTGCTGTCCCCCCCCCCATGCCCATCCAGGGGAGAACGTTTCGGGCGCTGGGCAGATACACTCAGAACAGGACGCCAATCTATCACTGAACACACAATTGCCCTTGATCCATGTTTTTGGACTGTGTGAGGAGACCGGAGAACCCGGAGGAAACCCACGTGGACACAGGGAGAACATGGAAATTACACCCAGATTGTGATTCGAACCGGGAATCCCTAGCACTGAGAGGAGAACATGCTAAACCACTAAGCCACCTTTAGAACATCTATCCATTATCTTTATCCTCTACTAGGGTCGCCCCCCCATGCACATCCAGGAGAGAACATTTCGGGCGCTGGGCAGATACACCCAGGACAGGACACCAATCTATCACTGGACACACACTCACTCACACAGACACACTCTATATGGGGCAATTTGGAGAACTCAATTGACTTGATCCATGTTTTTGGACTGTGGGAGGAACCCGGAGGAAACCCACATGGAAATGGTGAGAACATAGAACATGGAAACTCCACCCAGATTGAGATTCGAACCGGGAATCCCTAGCGCTGAGAGGAGAACATGCTAAGCCACCATGCCACCTTTAGAACAACCATCCATTATCTTTATCCTCTACTAGGGTTACCCCCACCTACCCATGCCCATCCAGGGGAGAACGTCTCGGGCGCTGGGCAGATACACCCAGGACAGGACGCCAATCTATCACTGGACACGCACACACACACACTCTATATGGGGCAATTTGGAGAACTCAATTGGCCTTGATCCATGTTTTTGGACTGTGGGAGGAAACCCACGGGGACAACATAGAATATGGAACACTCAGTTGGGGATTCGAATCCCCAGCGCTGAGAGGAGAACATGCTAAAGCACTAAACCACCGTGCCGCACCTGCTATTTAAGGGATGATAATTAACGCGGCGACATTAAACTCCACAACATTAATTAGAGGCTTTAATGGGGTGGGGGGGGGGGGGGCAGGGGCAGGTTGGGGTGGGGTGGGGGCAGGGGCAGGTTGGGGTGGGGGCAGGTTCGGTACCTTCAGGCTGTTGATGTTGCTTCTGCCCTTCCCTCCGCTGTGGGAAGAGCCGGAGCTGTTACTCCCGGACCTGTCGCGGCAGTCCCCGCCGGCCTGGCTCGCTCTGTGGGCGGCTCTGTGCTGAGCCCCGCCGCGCCGCCGCACCTCATACCGGCTGTCCTTCGACATCGAGCCGCGCTGTCCCCCCCGCCGCGTGTCCCCCCGAATCCCCAACGAAGAGACAAATGTCCAACAGAGAGACACACAAATTAAATAGGCCTCCTTTTCCTTCTGTGTACATGTAACCTGAGCGACGGCGGCGGCGTGCGGGTACCGCCAACCCGCGGCTTGGAGGTTATGGCGGCTCGCTGCTTCCTGACAGGAACGAACACAAACGAGAACCATGAGGAACGAACACAAACGAGAACCATGAGGCCGTTTTTATTCTATTAATCTTTTTTTTTGCCCCGCTTAATTCTCTACTGGGGGGAGAATTACACCCAGGGGCAGATACACCCAGGAGCCAATCTATCACTCACTCACACAGACACACACACTCTATATGGGGCAATTTCCATCCACCCATTCCATCATTCATCCATCCATTATCTTCCACTTTATCCTCTATTAGGGTCGCGGCGGGGGGGGGGGGGGGTTCCCCATGTCCATCAAGGGGAGAACGTTTCGGGCGCTGGGCAGATACACCCAGGACAGGATGCCAATCTATCACTGGACACACACACACTCTATAGGGGGCAATTTGGAGAATTCAATTGACTTGATCCGAACTCTCAAAATTGCCCCATATAGACTGTGTGAGTGTGTGCCCAGCGATGGATTGGCGCCCTGTCCTGGGTCTATCTGCCCAGCTCCCGAGACGTTCTCCCCTGGATGGGCATGGAGAACCCCACCGCGACCCTAATAGAGGATAAAGCGGGAGATAATGAATGAATGAATTGACTTGATCCATGTTTTTGGACTGTGGGAGGAAACCGGAGAACCCGAAGGAAACCCACGCGGACACGGGGAGAACATGGAAACTCCACCCAGATGGGGATTCGAACCGGGAATCCCTAGCGCTGAGAGGAGAACGTGCTAACCACTAAGCCACCGTGCCGCCCCCATTCCATCATTTTCCACTTTATTCTCTACAAGGGTCACGGAGGGTTCCCCATGCCCATCCAGGGGAGAACATCCCGGGCGCTGGGCAGATACAACCAGGACAGGACGCCAATCTATCTCTCGGCACACACTCACACACACACACACACTCTATATGGGGCAATTTTCATCCAACCATTCCATCATCTTCCACTTTATCCTCTACAAGGGTCGCGGAGGGTTCCCCATGCCCGGGGAGAACGTTTCGGGCATTGGGCAGATACACCCAGAACAGGGCGCCAATCTACCGCTGGGCACACACTCACTCACACACATACACACAATTTGGGCAATTTGGAGAACTCAATTTAATTCATCTTGATCCATGTTTTTGGACTGTGGGGGGAAACCGGAGAACCCAAAGGAAACCCACATGGACACAGGGAGAACATGGAAACTCCACCCAGATTGGGACTCAAACCAGGATCCCCAGCGCTGAGAGGTGAACGTAGCTAAGCCACCGTGCCACTCTGGGACCATTTTCATTCATTCATTCATTATCTTTCGTGGGGGGGGGGGTTCTCCATGCCCATCCAGGGGAGAACGTTTCGGACGCTGGGTAGATACACCCAGGACAGGACACCAATCTATCAATAGGCTCACTCACTTTGAGTAGGTTGTGGGTCACAAAATGTGAAACTATATATATATAAAACTTTATAATATAAAAACCCCTAATAATATATATATATATAAGGCGGCACGGTGGCTTAGTGGTCAGCACGTTCTCCTCTCAGCGCTAGGGATTCCCGGTTTAAATCCCAATCTGGGTGGAGTTTGCATGTTCTCCCCGTGGGTTTCCTCTGGGTTTTCCGGTTTCCTCCCACAGTCCAAAAACATGGCTCAAGGTCAACTGATTCTCCAAATTGCCCCATATAGAGTGTGTCCAACGCTCCAAACGAGAACATTTTGGGCGCTGGGCAGATACACCCAGTACAGGGTGCCAATCTATCGCTGGGCACACTAACTCACACATTGACCTTTTTAATTAATTGACCTTAATCCATGTTTTTGGACTGTGGGAGGAAACCGGAGAACTCAGAGGAAACCCACGGGGAGAACATGCAAACTCCACCCAGATTGGGATGGATTCAAACCAGGAATCCCTAGTGCTGAGTGGAGAACATGCTAAATACTAAGCCACCATGCCTCCCCAGCTGCATTGTATTGCAATTACTGGGGTGGCACGTGGTTTTATGTGGGTGGCATGGTGGCTTAGTGATTAGCATGTTCTCCTCTCAGCACTAGGGATTCCCGGTTCGAATCCCCATCTGGGTGGAGTTTCCATGTTCTCCCCGTGTCCGTGTGGGTTTCCTCCGGGTTCTCCGGTTTCCTCCCACAGTCCAAAAACATGGATCAAGGTCAATTGAATTCTCTAAATTGCCCCATATAGAGTGTGTCTGTGTGAGTGAGTGTGTGTCCAGTGATAGATTGGCGTCCTGTCCTGGGTGTATCTGCCCAGCGCCCGAAACGTTCTCCTCTGGATGGGCATGGGGAACAACTCGCGACCCTAATAGAGGATAAAGTGGGTGATACTGAATGAATGAATATATATATATGTGTGTGTGTTATTAGGTTTTTTTTATTCATTCTCTGCTTCATTTGCTTATCAGTGCACTTCGTTTGAAGTAATAAATCATCTAAACACTAGTGTGGATCAAACAAGCTGATTAAGATCACAGGAAAGGGTACATTTGCTTCCAAAAATGAATTTCTTGTGCAGTTTGATATAAATATAAATGGTACGATCATCAAAAGACACCCAAAAGGACTGAATGAAAGATGTGGAGGTATGAGAGTTTTTCATTCATTCATTATCTTCACGCTTTAATACCTCTTATTAGGGTTCGCCGGTGTGGTTCCCCATGAATGCCCCCCAGGGTAACGTCTCGGGCGCTGGGCCAGATAGACCCAAACAGGACGGCCAAATCCATCGCTGGCTGGGTACACACTCACTCCACTCAAGCAACACTCTATATGAATATTAGAGAACTCAATGATCCATGTTTTTTGGAACGCGGGAGGAAAACGGAGAACCCGCGAGGAAAACCCACGCGGACACGGAGCGAGAAACATGGAAACTCCACCCAGATGGGGATTCGAAAAAACGGGAATCCCTAGGGCTGAGAGGCGAAAGTGGTAACGCTTGCCGCCGGCCCTATGAGAGTGTACGAAAAAACAAAATGACCTTCTTACTAAGGTTGGGAGGCATCAATCGACGGGGAGGGGGTGTACACAAAGAGAGACAGCACCATTCGGTTCAATGTACAAACCCATTTCCACTAAGGTTGGGACGCTTCAAAAAATGCAACAAATGTGAAATCTGTTTAACTTACGGCCCAGCGATGGATTGGCGCCCTGTCCTGGGTGTAAGCGCCCGAGGACGTCGCCCTGGGATGTGCATGGGAATAATAGAGGAATCATAAGGCGGGAAGACAATGAATGAATGAATGTTTAACTTACGAATAAACAAAAGAACGATTTCAGTGTTTTAATGACAAATTTAATCAAATTCAATAAACTGTAGTTTTCCCCAAGTTAAAATATTTGCTATTCTCGCCGTATTATACTATTGAAGCCTCTCGGCGGTCTGTGGTCACAGCGTCTGATTCTTCTTTTTATTATTGCCCTCATTTCAAAAGGAGAAAGCTTTGTATTGCAGACCATTCATCACAGAATGTCAACAAAGCCACAGTTGTAATTTGTGAAGAACGAGGACTGGCGTAATCCAGGAATTACATTGGATTAATAATATACGATTTTGCAAAAACAGTGCCTTTCCACGTATGTAGATGCCATGACGCATGCTGCTTTTTGCACCTTTCAGTTTCAATCGTCCATTTTAAATTCCATGTTTATTTTTTTTCCTTGGGCGGCACAGTGGTTAGCACGTTCGCCTCTCAGCGCTAGGGATTCCCGGTTCGAATCCCCATCTGGGTGGAGTTTCCATGTTCTCCGCGTGTCTGTGTTTTCTCCGGTTTCCTCCCACAGTCCAAAAACATGGATCAAGTTAATTGAGTTCTCTAAATTGCCCCATGTGTGTTTGTGTGAGTGTGTGCCCAGCGATGGATTGGCGTGCCCTGTCCTGAGTGTATCTGCCCAGCGCCCGGGACGTTCTCCCCTGGATGGGGATTGGGGGGCCCCACCGCAACCCTATAATGAATGAATTATTTTCGTTAAATAAGATGCAGCACGAAGGTGGCACGGTGGTTTAGTGGTTGGCATGTTCTCCTCTCAGCGCACTGGGGATTCCCGGTTCGCATCCCAATCTGGGTGGTGTTTCCATGTTCTCTCCGTGTCCCCGTGGGTTTCCTCCGGGTGCCTCCAACAGTCCAAAAACATGGATCAATTGAATACTCCAAAATTGCCCCATACAGAGTATGTGTCCAGTGATAGATTGGCATCCTGTCCTGGGTGTATCTGCCCAGCGCCCCAAACTTTCTCCCCTGGATGGGCCCCCCCTCTCTCTCCCTTTAAAGGATAAAGCGAAGATAATGGAAACCCCCCCCCCCCCCCATGACCCTAATAGAGGATAAAGCAGAAGAGAATGAATGAATGGTCACTTACCCTGACGAGGCCAAAACACAGCTTGCGAAATGTGTGGCCAGGTTCTAGAGTAAGGAGTAAGTACTAAAGACTAATTTGGCCCTGAACTATCCAAACAAGTGTTTACGGCAAACCTACCCCCCACGCACTTACAAGAGGTATCCAGAGCTTCTTCCACGAAGTGTATTATTAAAGTATATATTAAAACCGTTTGTGCAAAATGAAGGGAAGATGACCAGATTTAAAAACAGGTTCTCCACAAGCTACATTCATTTTCAAAGGAAAAAAATGAAAATAACAGTCAAGGCCTTATGGGACACCGAAAAGAACAAACAAACCAGTCCTTTCAATCATATTGATACATAAAAATAATGTATTATGTCCATTTAAAAAAAAAAAAAAAAACAAAAAAAAAAACATTGGGGTAACACTGATTGAAATGCAGGGTCTACCCTTCAGAGAGAGGTAGAGATGTACATGATTCCTAAAACAGTGGATCGAGTTGGAAAGCGAGACCGAAGAGGCGATGGGAAAACACTGACCGTGATGCAGCTGCAGAGATCGGGCTAGTTCATGTGCTGGTGCTACAATTACCAGACATTTCATAAAGAGACCAAGCGTTATTTTCACAGAAAAAGCATTTGAAAGCACATGAAGTATTTTACATTGTACATATACTTGGCATATAAAACAAACTATAACAATTGGATTAAAAACATCAGACCCCCCCCCCTCCCCCTTCCCGAAGAACATATGAATAGTCTAACGCAGTCGTGACCCCAATGCCTGGATTCATCGGTCGGAACATCAGCCCATAATACAGAAGACAGGAAAGACGGTTGAGATTTACATTACGAGACCCTCCCACCCGCTTCCGTTATGCTACGCATCTTACAAGTGACTGGGTATGGTTGCTTTTTTTTTTTGTTTTGTTTTCTCCTTTGACTCTTTTGAAACCAGTCTTCGAGCGTTTTTTAAAAAAACAAAAAAGCATAAAAGGTTTAAAAACAAAACTTCAAACCTAGAGTAAAAATCAATAAAAAGTCAGCAAATCTATCAAACAAGCCTTCCAACGAAAAGGAATGCATGTTGAACTCAAGAGCAAAAGGAACGTTTTACAAACTCGACAGGAAAATACATATGTACAAAGGTTGTATATACATATACACACAACTGAATATGTATATATTTGTGTTGGGTTTTTTTTGTTTACGCTTTTTTTTTTTTTTGATAGTGTGCATGTGTGTGAAGCATCATTAACTGACCATTCTGGTGGAACCGCTGATGGCTATTAGGAATAGTGTCCTGTTGAGCACCAAAAAAGTGACATCAGTCCTCTTTCTTCTAAACGAAGTCCAATTTGGGTCGAAGAAAAGAAACACACAACTCACTAAAGAGTCCCCTCTGCTGCCAGGCCTTAGCTGGTGCATGGAGGTCGAGAGGACGGGGAAGTCGAAAGCCGAGGAAGTTGGATTCCTTCAATTACATTTACTTTTAACGGTGTTTTATATATAAAAAAAAAATTGAATGCATACTCAAAAGTCATCTCTTTAAAACATGTTGACAAACCAGCCCCACATAAAACATAGTCGTAAAGGTGAATCGGTTGAAATCCTCAATAAGAGTTCATTATTGGGTAGATTTCGATTCCCCTTTTGGATTAAAAAAACATTTCATAAAACAGTCAAGGTGGCCTGGGTGCCCAAGCCAACTCAATCTGGGGGTAAAAGGTCGTGCAGACGAAACTTCTCTCTTATGTGGGGCCGAACGTCCTCGTTCTGCAAGAGAAGAATCATAAACACATGAGTGCATTGTTCATCATATTGTGACCAAACACTATTATATGGGGACAAGAAATAAATAAATAAAAAGAGCTACCAGTTCCACGAGTTTCTCCAAGAAGGGGACCAGCTTGAGCAGCTCACTGTCGTTCTTATCCACAAACCAACTCTCGATGGGGATCCCATTAGACAGCTGGAAGAGTAAATACATGATGAGTGCAAGTTCACTCAAATACAAACATGTTTACATACATCTAGCCGCTTCATTCAAGATTCGAGAAAATGTTATTATCATTAATATCACATGTGGTAGTACACAAGACAAGAACGAAATTATGGGTCACGGACCCTGATTTACACTGTTCTTTTACATTTCACATTTTAAAGAAAAAAATGAGATAAAATACAGTATATAGATATGTGAAATATAATAGAATATACAACTATGAATATATATCCATCCATTATATTCTGCTTTGTCCTCTATTAGGGTCGCGTGGGGTGGGTGGTTCTCCATGCCCATCCAGGGGAGAACGTTTCAGGCGCTGGGCAGATACACCCAGGACAGGATGGCAATCCATCGCTGGGCACACACTCACTCACACAAACACACTCTATATGGGGCAATTTGGAGAACTCAATTGACCTTGACCCATGTTTTTGTACTGTGGAAGGAAACCGGAGAACCCGGAGGAAACCCACGCGGACACGGGGAGAATGTGGAAACTCCACCCAGATTGGGATTCGAACCGGGAATCCCTAGTGCTGAGAGGAGAACATGCTAAACCACTAAGCCACCGTGAATATATATAAAACATGCATCAAGTCAATTGAGTTCTCCAAATTGCCCCATATAGAGTGTGTGTGTGTGAGTGAGTGTGTGCCCAGTGTTAGATTGGTGTATCTGCCCAGCACCCAAAACGTTCTCCCCTGGATGGGCATGGGGAACCCCCCGCAACCCTAATCTAGGATAAAGCGGAAGATAATGATTATTTATATATATATATATATATATATATATATATATTTATATAGTATACATTAGATATACATATAGAATATAAATATAGCAGCATATAAAATGTATATAAATGGTACATGTGAGATGAGGTAGAGGAATAACGCGACTCTGGTGGGACTCGAACCCACAACCTTTGAATAACACATTCAGCTTAGAAGTCCAATGCGCTATCCATTGCACCACAGAGCCTTAGCCTGAGCTTGTGACGACATTTTCTGCAAATGGCATAAATGTTAATTTGGAATTATTTGTTTTTTTTCTCTCTGTACCAGGATGCTGTAGTGTAGGCTTTTGTTTTTTATATTTGTAGGTATAAGTATGGTTGGCTCATCCATTGGGATGTTAATGCTTGTTTGCGGTCATGTCAGCGAGTTCATTTCCTTTAAGATTAACGACAACATGATTACCTGCTGCGAAAAGTGGAATATTTTGAGACATCAGCAGAATTCAATGTTCTGTCCACCTCTTTTCAGTCGTTTTAGTTTTTTCTGTTATGTTTACTATTATTGTGTGTGTGGAATTATAGAATGTGAGCTCTCGGAGGCAGGATTTTGATTCTGTGCACATCAGATGGTTAAGCTGCTGGTTATTTTGGATGTGATCCAGGGCCAGTCATACCGCAGTTAATAGCACATTTGCAGATTTATTAAAAATCAACCCACCTGGTATGCAAAAGCCTGTGGCGAGTTGTCGATGATGATGGTTTTGGACAGATCCCTTCCAAGTATGTTCAGGTCTTTAATGTAGTTTCCTTGCACACAGACGCAGTGCTCCCGAAACAATCTGTGTCTAATCATGCGAATCAGACAAAGACATTAATCAATTAATAAGCTGCATTTGTCTCGCTCCAGGTTTCTCTGCACCAATAACAATACTCTGTAATAATGAGTAAACTTTCTATTATTCTATTTCTATTGAGGGTCAACTGATGCCTTTGTGTTGGAGGATATTATGCAGCTTCAAAAGCAGGTACATTTAATGCTTTATTCTAATATTAAAATCACTAAACATTCAGTGCAAAGACTGTTAAAGGTTTTATTTGCCCCAAAATTCACTGACCTAACCAGTTGTTTCTTCGGATCCAGAATGTTCAGCAGCTTGTCAGCATACACCTTCTTGGAAGCAGTAAAAAGAATAATCTGTGGATGGAGACACTTAAATTTAGTTTAAATGATGAGAAGTGTTTACATGATGCCTAAACTCACCTGGCATTCAGTTTCCTAAAACATATGTTCCAAAAACTTTAGTTATAATTCCAATGGTTTTAACTTATTAGCTATAAAGTATAATAAGTAGGGGTGTAGTAGGGGCAACAAAGGATTTTCATAGTCGAATCTGATTCATCAGATTTTCCCTATAGTCGACTGATAGCTTGAATCAGTTAAAATTTCACCACAAGATGGCGATATAAGCATAGTTTTAAAAAAAGATTTTTTAATATATATTTTACTTGTTTTTCTAACAAAAGAAAACCTTTTTTTTTGTTTTTCTTTTTTTCCTAGAAATTAGGATGATTTTATTTGACAAAAGGCTATATATAATCAGCGAATATTGCAGTTCACCCCTAATAATTAGAATTAATTACTGCAATGATAATTTAGTTGTGTGTTTTTTCAGTAAAGCAGAAAAACAATGCTGGTTCTGTGTGTATGTAAATCTATCTATATACTATTATATAATAGTATATCATATAATATTATAGTGTATATATATATATATATATCCATCCATCCATCATCTTACACTTTATCTTCTATTAAGGTCGGGGTGGGGGGTTCGCTATGCCAATCCAGGGAGAAAGTTTCGGGCGCTGGGCAGATACACCCAGGACAGGACACCAATCTATCACTGGATACACTCACACAGACACACTCCATATGGGGCAATTTAGAGAACTCAGGTTTACCTTGATCCATGTTTTTGGACTGTGGGAGGAAACCAGAGAACCCGGAGGAAACCCACACGGACATGGGGAGAACACCCAGATTGGGATTTGAACCAGGATTCCCTAGTGCTGAGAGGAGAACGTGGTAATCACTAAGCCACCGTGCCACCCGTATAGATTATTCATTCATTATCTTCCGCTTTATCCTCTATTAGGGTCGTGGGGGGGTTCCCCATGCCCATCCAGGGGAGAACAATTTCGGGGCGCTGGGCAGATACACCCAGGACAGGACACCAATCTATCGCTGGGCACTCACTCACACAGACACACTCTATATGGGGCAATTTGGAGAACTCAATTGACCTTGATTCATGTTTTTGACTGTGGGAGGAAACCGGAGAACCCAGAGGAACGCCACGCGGACACGGTGAGAACATGGAAACTCCACCCAGATTGGGATTCGAACCGGGAATCCCTAGCGCTGAGAGGAGAACATGTTAAACACTAAGCCGCCCGTATATATTATATTATAATAAAAATTTTTTTTACCTGGTGTTCAGTTGTGACACACTGAAGGTTATTAGTCATTATTAGTTGACTGAGCTGTTAAAAATTCTAGTTAAGTATGTGCAGAGGGGTTTCCAAAGGTCACATGTGGGTTTTCATGTCTGCTTCTTCAGAACATGACGTCATTTTGCTGATTGTTTTCAACCCTGTCTGAGTTCAAGTTCTCTAAACAACTCATCACACCTTCATACCACCCTCCCAACACATCACAAAACAACACATCACCCCCCCCCCCATGTTGTTGCAATGGTTATCAGTCATTTCACAACCTATAGCCTTATTATTATTTTTTCATTCATTCATTATCTCCCGCTTTATCCTCTATTAGGGTCGTGGTGGGGTTCCCCATGCCCATCCAGGGGAGAATGTCTCGGGTGCTGGGCAGATAGACCCAGGACAGGACGCCAATCTATCGCTGGGCACACACTCACTCACTCATACAGACACACTCTATATGGGGCAATTTGGAGAATTCAATTGACTTGAGCCATGTTTTTGGACTGTGGGAGGAAACCGGAGAACCCGGAGGAAACCCACGCAGACACGGGGAGAACATGGAAACTCCACCCAGATGGGGATTCGAACCGGGAATCCCTAGCGCTGAGAGGCGAACGTGCTAACCACTAAACCACCGTGCCGCCTATTATTATTTTATTTATTTAAATGTAAAAACGTGAAAACTTACCTCATAAATTTGAGACATACGTTCTAGGAATTCTCTAAAGAATGGCCGCAAGCGGACGTAGACCTGCAGAAATGAAGGATACACAGATTTACAAACATATTCCAAAAGAAATTCATTTATTAATTTATTAATAAACTCATTTATTAAGGGCGTGGTAGCTCAGTGGTCAGGGCGTTGGGCTATCAATCTGAAGGTTGGTGGTTCAAATCTCAGGTCCAATGAAGTTACCAATGTGAGTCCTCGAGTGAGACCCTTAACCCTCATTGCTCCAGGGGATGTTGTGATTAACCCTGTGCTCACCTTGTAAGTCGCTTTGGATAAAAGCGTCCAATAAATGACCAAATATCAATATCAATAATTTGAATAATTAATTAAAAATCACACAATGACCAGCTGGTTTTTGGAACCTAGTGACACCTTCACAGCAGAGCGCACAGGGTGGTCCAAACACCAGCACAGGGCTGCTTATATTTAGTATTAAAGCACTCGATTCATTAATACAAACTTTAAAATGTGACAGGATTCACAGCAACAAATTTCCTGTCTTTAATTGCATCACAAACAAGAAAAAAAGCTTGAATTGTGCACATCATGCATCACTGTGGGTGTTGGACCTTTACATCCCAGATAAGTGGCATCTTTTCATCGCCAAGTTTGTCTGGGCCATATAATGCAGTGATAATCCAATTTGCAATTAGCAAGCTGAAATTACATTGTAATTAAAAACACATGGCAACGTTAGATAATCAGACATAATTCCAAATATCACGGTAACTGAAGAAACAAACTATTTGCAAGTCCTACACTTTATCTTCCTAAACCTGATACAGCGGCTAAAATTAATTACAGATGAGGGCGGTTTTTGGAACTTAAATACATAATAATAATAATAATAATAATAATAATAATAATAATAAATAAAAACACACAATCAATTTCCTAAGTAATAAATTCTTTTCACAAATGCAGAGAAATGAAGACAAAATATTTAAACGGAGAACTCAGTACAACAGTTCGGAGCAGAATATAAGCATGAACAGCATGTTTAACCTACAAACCCATCACTCATTATGCAGAGCATTCGTGTCAATAATAGGGGTGAGCTGCAATATTCGCTGATTCGACGATTCGATTCGGAAAACCGTAGTCGACTATGAACCTCATAGTCGAATGTACCATTTTTGACCACATGGGGGTGCCCATGGCTGCTGCTAAGCATTAGTTTTTACATGAAATGTCTTTGTATTCGTTATATATATATAGCCTTTTGTCAAATAAAATCATCCTAATTTTTTAGGTTTTTCCTTTGAAGTGGAAAAAAGTCCAAAACGGGGATCCCATTTACGGTGCTCTAGAAAAACAAGTAAAATATAAAAAATAAATATTTTTTTAAAAACCACGCTTATAGCGCCATCTTGTGGTGAAATTTTAACTGGTTCGACTATCAGTCCACTATAGGGAAAATCTGACGAATCAGATTCGACTATGAAAATCCTTTGTTGCATACACCCCTAATCAATAAGTTAAGAAATATCCAGCTTATGTGCCGTCTTATTGTATAGTGTATTTATTTGTACTTTTTGTGTCTTTTATTGTTTATTTTAAAGATGGACATTGTCTTAGGGTTCATTTTAATTTGTTATTCTAACTGGGGTTTTACAGAATTAAATTCTTGTCTACTTTCAAGTTATTTTTGTGCATCGTCTGCAACATCAAGTATACATTACTTGAGTCCATCTATTGCTTTTCTTTGCACTGTTCTCTCTCCTTTGCAGCCTGTTACCTGGATACTTGTTCCATTAGTTCGTCATTTCTTCTTATGTGCAATTTTGTTTTGCAGAAGCCCAGGTGATTCTCCGTTCTGGCACCAAGTGCTTTATTTACAGCTCCATTAGCTCTTTCATTCTGTTGAAACCTATAATATACTGGCACTCAGCAGAATTTTACTGCAAAATCTTCTTGGAGCTATTACAGGGTGGTCCATTTTTAAAGCTTTAAGTGCACATAGGTCGTTTTTAAAACTCTAAAACGGACCAGTTATTTCTATGTGTGTGGTTTGAACATATAGAACGGTTGTAGCTGCAGCAGTAAATATAGAAAACGGGGTTGGTAGTGCCAGCTGATTGCCAATGCTGGTGCTATGTGTGTGTCTGGAAGTGTAATGATTAGAAAACCTTGTAATCACAATAAAAACAAAAGTTAGGACATTAAGATGAGTAACCTTACCTGGTAAATAACATCCTGAAAAAGCACAGGAAAAGTCAGTGCTGCATCTTCGAGTTCATTTAGACTGCAGTGAACTAACGTCTCATCCTACAAACAAAACAGCAGGTTTAAAATAGTGAAGTTATAACAGTAAGGGTGTGGAACAGAACATCTCTTAAACATATAACACACACACACGTGTACTCTCCCCAGCCATTTAATTAGGGTGTTGGGCAATTAATCTAAAGGTCGGGGGTTCAAATCCCAAGTCACCAATGTGGTTCCTTGAGCAAGACCCTTAACCCTCATTGCTCCAGGGGGGCTGTATCAATAGGACACTTGGACAAAAGCGTCTGCTAATGACCGAATTTAATGTATGTAAATGTCCATCCATCCATTATCTTCCGCTTTATCCTATATTAGGGTCACGGGGGGGTTCCCCATGCCCATCCAGGGGAGAACGTTTCGGGCGCTGGGCAGATAGACCCAGGACGGGGCGCCAATCTATCACTGGGCACACACTCACTCACACAAACACTCTATATGGGGCAATTTGGAGAATTCAATTGACCTTGACCCATGTTTTTGGACTGTGGGAGGAAAATGGAGAACCCGGAGGAAACCCACGCGGACACGGGGAGAACATGGAAACTCAGTGCCGCTGTCGGTAAATGTTTACCTCCTTATTTCTACAAGTATTGTCATTATTATCAGTTCAACTTATTATATAACTGCAAACTACTGACACATTGAATATTCGGCAACCCTTACAATGCAGCCAAATTTTTTTCCTAATAATAATAATAATAATAATAAAAACGTTACCATCATAAATAATGAATAACACAATGAGCGTTTTTAATACCGTAATTACCAAACTGTTTTTATTTGCTTCATGAGCCTCATGTTTCACTCAGTAGGTAAAGACCGATCAATAATTAAACCCAAGTATCAGGAGCTCTTCACTCACCAGATCCAGGACGAGGGAGAATTCTGGAGTACTTCTGGTTTTTAGGGGAAGTGCTGGCTTGCGGGTGAGCTGCTCCTCAGTCAACGGAGGCACATGCTTGATGAAGAAGTAACTGGAAAGATATAATGCATTTTGTGATTTGTAAGAAACGAAACGAGGCGTTACCGATTTACCTCGTTATACTTACGGGTCAAACACCTCCCAGTCTTCTTCATACGTCCCCTCAGCAGGAGGAGAACTTGGTGCTTCAGAGTAATTACTGTTCGCCCCAACAGCTATAAGGACAACCCAACAAGTCCATTACTTAAAACCAGCTCATCCTAAAGTAAAATGCTCTATTGAGAATCTAAAATTTCCCTTTTTTTTTTTTTTTTATTTATTTTTTTTAAACATGCACCTGTCAGAGGAGGCATGTCAGCCTCGGTGACCATCTCCCCCTCTTCCTCAGCCGTGTCCAGGGGTATCAGAGGAGTCGGGTTCAACGCTGGGTCAAAGGCAAGGTCTCGGCTACTGTCCGTGGTGGTGCAAGTAGGGGTTTCCTCCAACTGTTCCATGTCTAGCTGCTTTACAATCTCCTCAGCCTCCACGGCCTGGCCAGGAGAGTCCGAGCCTGACGTAGCTAAACATAAAAAGCTTCATGAAATACAACAAAAGTACCCTATATAACTGGAAGATGTCGCCAAAGTGTAAACGCACTTTGTAGTTCTCTAATAACATACTGTGCAAGAACAAACAAGCTACAGTCTCTGATTGTGACATGTACAAAGTGGATCCATAAGGTAGGTGTGACTATAAAAAAAACTGAGTTTAAAACCTCTGCAACACTGACTGTGGTTGTGTGAGTGCTGAGCTGAAATAAATATCAAATGAATCAGTGTTTGTGCAGTGAACAGTCACCCACCACGCTAATTACACCTGCTCTGTGGTTCTCCCGCACACAGGAGGAAAGGAAAATCTCTCCTGCGTCCATTTAAAGGTTGGTTTTGACCATTTACATAGACGAGAGTTTGTAAGTCCAAACACTAATGATATTTAAATGTCTTTTTGGTATTCGTGTTAAAGTCTCGGGCGGCACGGTGGCTTTGTGGTTAGCATGTTCTCCTCTCAGGACCCGGTTCGAATCCCAATCTTGTGGAGTTTCCATGTTCTCCCCATGTCTGCGTGGGTTTCGTTCCACAGTCCAAAAAAAGTCAAGGTCAATTGAGTTCTCGAAGTTGCCCCATATTGTGTGTTTTTGTGTGAGTGAGTGTGTATCCAGTGATAGTCCTGGGTGTATCTGCCCAGCATCCAAAACATTCTCCCCTGGATGGACATGGGGAACCCCCCCCGCACCCCTAATATAGGATAAAGCGGAAGATAATGGATGGATGGTGTCTCTAGAACGAATTGACTGGATTTACATTGATTTTAATTGTGTGCCTCGCCGATTGTTTGCGAACGGATTAGCAATGAACAAGGAGGTTTCACTGTACACATTAAATAAATTAATAATAAAAATAAATAAATAAATAAAAAAAAATAATAAAAAAAGATAACATCTGATTTTGAACTCTGCTTTTATCTTGGGGGGGGGCAGAGCAAAAAAAAACATTTTTTAATCAAAATCCTTTGATCAAAGCTAACAGTTCTGGGAACTGATGTATAATCAAGGTTTTAAACAGTAAATAAAGATGAAGGCTAACCATTTTTGTTGGCTGGTGAAAAGAAGTTAAAAACCGGAGAAAAGATGGTTCCCAGCAGGGTGGTCCGTGGTGGGCTGCTGGGCACCTCGGTCTGCACCCCCAACTTCCCATTGGGCTTCACCAGTTTACTCGGACATGCTCTGGTTTCTGAAAACAAAAGACAAATAAAAAGTAGCATGTTTAATAATAGACCATGTCCAGCTAGTATAGTAGTTTTACAAAAATTGTGTTAGTCCTCTGTCGGTTCTCTGTTGGTCAGGAGCATCACAGAACAGGTATCATTTGGGTGGTGGATTGTTTCTGGTCAGTTCTGCAGTGACACTGATGTGGTGAGGGGGGGTTTTAATGCAGCAGTGCTGCTGGAGGTTCATTTAAACACCTCAGTGACACTGCTGGGATAGGAATAATGCACCAACCCAATAATACCTGCTCTGTGGGGGTACTATTGGGGTTCTGACCATTAGCACAGAGTAAAGGGGACGTATACAAAATGTATTGTGGTCCACAAACAGATGGACTACAGAGTGGAATTGTAGAACTACAAAGTCCTACAGAGTGGAACTGTAGAACTACAAAGACAAAGTTAGTGGTTAGCATGTTCTCCACTCAGCACTAGAGATTCCCGGTTCCAATCCCAATCTGGGTGGAGTTTCCATGTTCTCCCCGTGGGTTTCCTCCAGTTTCATCCCACAGTCCAAAAACATGGATCAAGTCAATTGAATTCTCCAAATTGCCCCATATAGACTGTGTTTGAGTGAGTGAGTGTCCAGTGATAGATTGGTGTATCTGCCCAGCGCCCGAAACGTTCTCCCCTGGATGGGCATGGGGAACCCCCCCCCACGACCCTAATATAGGATAAAGTGGAAGATAATGGATGGATGGAACTGAGAACATGGACAATAAGTGGAACTTAAAGGAGAGGCGTGTCCAAATTTTGACTGGCACTGTTTATAGCAAAGGTGTCATGATGCATTGGGACACAAATGGAACAGATTGTAGGAGACAAAGCAGAAAAAAAATATATTTATAACTATGAACACGGAACTGTCTGAATTACTAACCAGCCATAACGCAAGAAAGGTCAATGACCAATGGGAACAGAGATTGAATATTTGACAGTAGAACATTTCATATTAAAATCAAATGCATGATGAGGCGTTTAAATAGAAGTTGTTCGTTTCTGATGAGATACAAATACAAAGCAGCAGTGGAATACGGCTCACCGCTCATGTTTTTATTCCACTCACGTAGGTAATGCCGCAGAATATGTAAGGCTGACTGACTTCAGCTTTTGAGACGAGTTACACACATGCTTTGTCTAGGAAAGGAGACTTGGGTGCAACTAAGAAGCCAAGAAAATGTATTTTCTGAAGCTGCCCCCCATCATTAAGGCAATTAAATACTTTAGCAGACATCCAGACTGAACCCACCTAGTCACCAAGCATTTTAAAATGGGAAAAAAAAACAGAAAACCAACTAAGAAAGCATGGTCCTCTGCTGTTGTAGCCAATTCTCCTCAAGATTGGACTTGCTTTGAGATTCTGCTCACTAGAACATGATCTGATCCTGCTTTAACCAGTCTCAAGGTAGTTTCAACGGCAGAACCACACTTTATTAAATTGTACAAATTAATATGATCTTACAGGCAGTCATGTTAAAATTCCAGTAAGCTAGCAATAATAGAAATCTTTAAACCTTTCTGGCACCAGCAACCATGCCAGAAACAAATCACGGTTCTCGTTCCTGTCCATTCTGATTGGCTAATGTGAACATTTCTGACAAATGTACAGGGTTAACTAAAATCATTCCATTCAAGTAGACCATTTACATTTGGTCATTTATTGGACGCTTTTACCCAAAGTGGCTTACAAGGTGAGCACAGGGTTCATCACAACATCCCTGCAGCAATGAGGGTTAAGGGTCTTGCTCAAGGACCCACATTGGTAACTTCAGTGGACCGTGGGATTTGAACCCCCAACCTTCAGATTGATAGCCCAACACCCTGACCACTGAGCTACCGCGCCCTATTGCACTTTGGAGAACTCAATTGACTTGAACATGTTTTTGGACTGTGGGAGGAAACTGGAGGAAACCCACTGGGAGAACATGGGTTAGCCAAAAACCTATTTTAGTATAAGGGGGTGGTCCAATAGATCAGGTCAAAGTACTGAACCGACCAGCTTAATCCCATCAATTGATAACACCGATATATTCCAAAAGAGCAACACCAGGATTCATCAGGCTAACATTGAAGAGAGGGGTTCAGTTGGCATGAGGACTCAATAGCTGGCCACCACAGGGTCCGAATAGTTTTTGTCGTCAGATGTTGGAAAAGACTTCATAGAGATTCTATTATGACTCTGGATAAAAACACATGTTGGGCCACTGAACCAGGTTTGTTAACTTTAATTAAACCCAATTAAAGCCGTTCAAGTCAATCAATTACTTATTACTTAAAAGCTGTGCTTTATTATCAGCTCTAACTGCCTTCCTTGTCTATTTCTTTTGAGGTGTGACCGGCTTCCTGGAGGTGTAGTCAGCTCTTCATCCATAGCACTGCGGCTATGATGAATACTGGATGGAACCTGGATATTAATTGGACTGGCAGTCCTGCAGGACGCCCCCTAATGGACTCATAGTTTTCATATAGTTACATAGTTTTCATATAGTTGTTAGAGTTTTTCCATTTGTTAGATATCTGTACATGGCTGTCCTACACTGTTGATGCTGCCCCCCCCACACTCAAGGAGGATGAGTCCCCCACTGAGTCTTGGTCCTCACAAGGTTTCTTCCGTAAAAAAACATAACAGGGAGTTTTTTTTTCCTTGCCACTGTCGCTTCGGCTTGCTCTTTGGGGGTTTAAAGGCTTTTCATTCTGTAAAGCTGCTTTGTGACAATGTACTGTTGTAAAAAGTGCTATATAAATAAATTACTTGAACTTAATAATCTGCCAAAACTCTAATATTGGTACATTCGCTTAACCAGCATGTTTTTTTTTGTATACAGAATAAATCAAGCAGCCTTAATACGAGATGATAAGGCAGGGGTAAATGATCAATACAACAACTGCAATATAATCCAGGTTTATACCAAATAGGCGGCACAGTGTCTTAGTGGTTAGCATGTTCTCCTCTCAGCACTAGGCATTCCAGGTACGAATCCCCATCTGGGTGGAGTTTCCACGTTCTCCCCGTGTCTGCGTGGGTTTCCTCCGGGTTCCTCCCACAGTCCAAAAACATGGATCAAGTCTATTGAATTCTCCAAATTGCCCCATAAAGTGTGTGTGTGTGAGTATGCCCAGCGATGGATTGGCGTCCTGTCCTGGGTCTATCTGCCCAGCGCCCAAAACTTTCTCCCCTGGATGGGCATGGCGAACCCCACCGCAACCCTAATAGAGGATAAAGTGGGAAATAATGGATGGATGGGTTTATACCAAAAATAAGTTTTATTAACGGAAGAAGAAAGTGTGTTTTCGTACAAGGCTCATCGGCAATAGACTGCTAATGCAGTGCATCTAATATTCATATATGCAGTGCATCTAACAAGACTATAAACTAATTTACTGGTCTACTATATACAGTATAATGTAATCTGGCAAAGATTTAAATCTGTAGATTGGTTGTTTCTGGGTTTCTTTTATTTTTTGTAGTCATTCATTCATTTTCTGAACCCCACCCATTTTTAACGGTGATGTGGAGGGAGGCTGGGAGTCTTTTCTATCTCTCCCTATTAATGTTCATAGGACAAAAGTTGGGGAAAACCCTGAACAGGCTGCCAGTCCACCACAAAACAAGCACGCATCCAGCAAAAACCTGCACAAACATGAAGAAAACAACTCAACACAGGAAGTTCCAGGTCTGATTTTTCTCAGGAAACAAACTTAAGCCCTCTTCGAGTGAATCGAATAAGCTCACCAGTAGGGCACGATGCCTCTCCTAATACAAAAACGGTGATTAAATAAAAAATCTGTAGCGTAACATCGTATGTCCTCCCAAACAGTGACAAAAAAACCCTCTTTAGTGTTTGATGTAAGTTTATTCAGTGTTGAACATGAGCACAGCTAAATGGCTATTAAAGTAATCCATCATTGATATCAAAGTCGGTGTAAAGTTCTTCTCTAACTCACCTCCATTGGCAGGACCTTTCCGGCGTGTTCTAGGGTTCGCTCTGCTGGACAGGTTCCCAGTGGGTGGGGTGGATGTGATCAGGTTACTGTCGGAGTCGCAGTCCACACGGCTCCTTTTAGCAGGGGTACACTGTTCCACCTGACATGAAAACAGTGGTCACGTTACAATGAAACGGAACTACATTTTGCACTTCTATTGTTCAGCGGTTTGGCTTTAAGTTCTTCAGATGTCTCTATAAACAGTGAGGAAATCAGCTGCATCAGCTTCACACCTTAACAGCATTGCCTCTAATGAATCTCTTGATGGTGGAGAAGATCCCAGTGTCACTCTTCTGCATCTTGCCTCCTCTGGATGACCTCGTAGGCTCAACTTCAGAGTGCTTCCTCTTGGTCTTGGCGTTCCGGGCGGACGGCGTGACGCTCGGCTGCTGAGATGCTTTACGCACTCTCAGCCTCATTGTCCCAAAAGTCACATGTAAGACTGGAGGAAAGAGAGGACGTTAACGACATAGATTTTGACCAGAATGTGTTTAACATGACATTATCCATCCATCCATTATCTTCTGCTTTATTCTCTATTGGGGGGGGGGTTCCCATCCAGGGGAGAACGTTTCGGAAGCTAGGCAGATACACCCAGGACAGGGCGCCAATCTATCGCTGGGCACACACTCACTCACGCACACTCTATATGGGGCAATTTGAAGAACTCAATTGACTTGATCCATGTTTTTGGACTTTGGGAGGAAACCGGAGAACCCGGAGGAAACCCACGCGGACACGGGGAGATGGAAAATCCACCCAGATGAAGATTCGAACCGGGAATCCCTAGCACTGAGAGGAGAACATGCCACCATGCCGTCCCACCTGACATTATATTGGGTCCTTAAGCAGACGTTTTGATCCAAACCGACTTACAACATCCCAACTTGGTCAGGACACAGGGTTGGTTATACGGCATCCCTGGAGCAATGAGGGTTAAGGATGTTGCTCAAGGACCCACAGTGGTAAATTGAGTGGACGTGGAATTTAAACCCCCAACCATCTTATTGGTATCCCAACAACATAACCATAACCTCTTCCAAGCAGGTTAAAATTTCCAATTAAAAACAAGCTTTTTTGCACTTTCTTATATGCGAAACCTCAGTGTTTACAATTTTGTCCTTATTGTATGCTATTCCATAGGGTAAAAGAGTGTGTTACTATCAATCTGAAGGTTGTGGGTTCAAATCCCAGGTCCACTGAAGTTACCAATGTGTGTCCTTGAGCAAGAGGACCCTCATTGATATAGATAAACGTATAAAAGGTGGAGAATTGTTACTAACATCCATGAATCAGTGTTCAGGAAAAAGAGTGGGTGGGGTGAAAAAAAAAAAAAGCATCAAGCTGCTAAAGCTAATTTGAATAAATATCCCCGGGACTGGAGTCAAAGATCTGATTCGGGGACAGAGGCGAGATTTTTAGGGGGTTGGGGGTGAAAGCTGTACCTGCTTCTGGGACATAACAGTCACTTGCTAAGGCTGTGGAGAGCCGAGCACTGGATTTGACTCCTCCGAAAATCCTGCATTGAGTGGATCTGGAATTTAAACCCCCAACCTTCTGATTGGTATCCCAACACCCTAACCACTGAGCTACCACTTCCAAGCAGGTTAAAAGGTTCAATTAAAAACAAGCTTTTGCTGCACATGTTCTTATATGGGAAACCTCAGTGTAACCGTTGGGTTATCAATAAGAAGTTTGTGGGTTCAAATCCCAGGCCCACTGAAGTTACTAATGTGGGTCCTTGAGCAAGAGCCCTAACCCTGTTGCTCCAGGGATGCTGTGGCCAACACTGTGCTCTGATCTAAACGTTGGAGAAATGTTACGGAAAAAGCAGAATCGCTGAGCGGACAGAGGGGGCGGGGTGAAAACATGCTGTTTTTACAGATACGACTTACAGAATCCCAACTTGGAGGGAAACAGAGGGTGTTGGGCTATCACTCAGAGGGTTGTGGGTACAAATCCCAAGTGCACTGAAGTTACCAATGGGGTCCTTGAGCAAGAGCCCTAACACTATTGCTCCAGGGATGCTGTGGCCAACCCTGTGCTCTGACCTGTGCTTAGATCTCTGATCTAAAGGTTGGAGAATTGTTACCAAGTGTTCAGGAAAAGGTAGAATCTCTGCCCGGACAGAGGGGGCGGGGTGAAAACATGCTGTTTTTACAGATACGACTTACAGAATCCCAACTTGGAGGGTAACAAAAGGTGTTGGGCTATAAGAAGGTTGTGGGTTCAAATCCCAGGTCCACTGAAATTACTAATGTGGGTCCTGGAGCAAGAGCCCTAACCCTGTTGCTCCAGGGATGCTGTGATTAACCCTGTGCTCTGATCTAAAGGTTGGAGAATTGTTACTAAGTGTTCAGGAAAAGGCAGAATCACTGAAGTTGAAGCACGGACAGGGTGAAAACATGCTGTTTTTACAGATACGACTTACAGAATCCCAACTCAGAAGGTTGTGGGTTCAAATCCCATGTCCACTGAAGTTACCATGTGGGTCCTTGAGCAAGAGCCCTAACCCTGTTGCTCCAGGGATGCTGTGATTAACCCTGTGATCTGATCTAAAGGTTGGAGAATTGTTACTAAGTGTTCAGGAAAAGGCAGAATCACTTAAGTGGAAGCGTGGACAGAGTGGGCGGGGTGAAAACATACTGTTTTAGATACAACTTACAGAATCCCAACTTAGAGGGAACTTAGAGGGCTTTGGGCTATCAAAAGGTTGTGGGTTCAAATCCCATGCCCACTGAAGTTACTAATGTGGGTCCTGGTGCAAGAGCCATAACCCTGTTGCTCCACGGATGCTGTGGCCAACCCTGTGCTTAGATCTCTGATCGAAATGTTGGAGAATTGTTACCAAGTGTTCAGGAAAAGTCAGAATCTCTGCCCGGACAGGGGGAGGGGGTGAAAACATGCTATTTTTACAGATACGACTTACAGAATCCAAACTCAGAAGGTTGTGGGTTCAAATCCCATGTCCACTGAAGTTACCATGTGGGTCCTTGAGCAAGAGCCCTAACCCTGTTGCTCCAGGGACGCTGTGATTAACCCTGTGATCTGATCTAAAGGTTGGAGAATTGTTACTAAGTGTTCAGGAAAAGGCAGAATCACTTAAGTGGAAGCATGGACAGAGTGGGCGGGGTGAAAACATACTGTTTTTACAGATACGACTTACAGAATCCCAACTTAGAGGGGAAACAGATGGCTTTGGGCTATCAGAAGGTTGTAGGTTCAAATCCCATGTCCACTGAAGTTACCATGTGGGTCCTGGAGTAAGAGCCCTAACCCTGTTGCTCCAGGGATGCTGTGGCCAACCCTGTGCTTAGATCTCTGATCGGAATGTTGGAGAATGGTTACCAAGTGTTCAGGAAAAGGTAGAATCTCTGCCCGGACAGAGGGGGCGGGGTGAAAACATGCTGTTTTTACAGATATGACTTACACAATCCCAACTTGGAGGGTAAGAGAGGGTGTTGGGCTATCAGAAGGTTGTGGGTTCAAATCCCAGGTCCACTGAAGTTACCATGTGGGTCTTTGAGTAAGAGCCCTAACCCTGTTGCTCCAGGGATGCTGTGATTAACCCTGTGCTCTGATCTAAAGGTTGGAGAATTGTTACCAAGTGTTCAGGAAAAGGCAGAATCTCTGCCCGGACAGAGGGGGCGGGGTGAAAACATGCTGTTTTTACAGATATGACTTACACAATCCAAACTTGGAGGGTAAGAGAGGGTGTTGGGCTATCAGAAGGTTGTGGGTTCAAATCCCAGGTCCACTGAAGTTACCAACGTGGGTCTTTGAGTAAGAGCCCCAACCCTGTTGCTCCAGGTATGCTGTTATTAACCCTCTGCTCTGATCTAAACATTGGAGAATTGTTACCAAGTGTTCAGGAAAAGGCAGAATCACTGAAGTTGAAGCGCGGACAGAGTGGGCGGGGTGAAAACATGCCGTTTTTACAGATACGACTTACAGAATCCCAACTCAGAAGGTTGTGGGTTCAAATCCCATGTCGACTGAAGTTACTAATGTGGGTCCTTGAGTAAGAGCCCTAACCCTGTTGCTCCAGGGATGCTGTGGCCAACCCTGTGCTTAGATCTCTGATCGAAATGTTGGAGAATTGTTACCAAGTGTTCAGGAAAAGGGGGACAGGGGGGGGGTGAAAATATGCTGTTTTTTACAGACACGACTTACAGAATCCCAACTTGGAGGGTAACAGAGGGTGTTGGGCTATCACTCAGAAGGTTGTGGGTTCAAATCCCATGTGGGTCCTGGAGCAAGAGCCCTAACCCTGTTGCTCCAGGGATGCTGTGATTAACCCTGTGCTCTGATCTAAACATTGGAGAATTGTTACCAAGTGTTCAGGAAAAGGCAGAATCACTGAAGTTGAAGCGCGGACAGAGTGGGCGGGGTGAAAACATGTCTCCTTCACTTAGCATCTAGCTGCTAAAGCTAATTTAAATAAATATCCGCGGGTCTGGGGTCGAAGATCTGATTCGGGGGACAGAGGCGAGATTTTTTGTGGGTTGCCACCGATCCGCGGGTGAACTGTGGAAACGCTCCGGGCTGTACCTCCTTGTGAGGCAGAACAGTGACTTGCTAAAGGTTAGCTCACTGTGGAGAAGCCGAGCAATAGCGTGGACTCCCCCCCCCCCACCCCCCCAAAAAAAAATCCTGCGTGGGTAAAGTGCGTGGAAATGGCTCCCACGCGAGTGTCATCCCCACCGAACCGAACCCGAGTCCGGCTCCGGCTGAGCACCGCGGACGGGCTGTGCAGCGCGGCGCTAACGCGCTAAACCGTGCGGAGGTTCGAGTCCCAGCTGCGTGGCGACCGCTCGCTCACTCACGACGCTGCCGCCACGCGTGGAGGGAACCCGGGTCCCGGCGGCTGCCTCCCGCCGCGGCCGCAGGCTGCAGCTCGGACGCGGGCTGAGGTGCGCGGTAACGCGGGGAGGACGCGGCGCGGCGCCGCGCCGCCGTTCGCTTCTGCAGCCCCGGGCTCCCCGAAAAACCAACTTACGTGCCAGGGCCCGCTCCAGCACAAACCCGGCCGGCGGTGGATGGAGCCACGGCGGCGGAGACGTCGCTGTGTCGTTCGGGCGGCGGGTCCGTCTGAGTCACGGAGCGACACACAGCTCTCCCTCTGCTCGTCGGGACGCCATTTCCCGCCTCCTCGCCGAGACTCGCTTGAAAAGACCCGGATGAGAAGCCAAACGCTCGCTCTGCGCATGCGCGCCGGGCAATTCTGCGAGGGAAAAAAAAAACGACGAAGCCCCGAAAAAAAAAAAAAAACATGAGATTTAAATGTTATTAAACACAGCTGCGCCGTAATAAACCACGAAGACTGATTAACCTTTAATGCGTAACCACGGTGTTTTTAGGAAGGTTACTTGCGGCGGTTTACCGAGAAAAGCGTTTAAACGACGGTTCTGTCACTTCCACGACAGAGCCAAAAGTGTGGGGACGACAAACCGACAAAGTCACAATGTGTCACAATGAGCATCCAAGGAACACCTTGGAAATACCTAAACAAGGCTTAAATTCATCCAGCCATCCATTAGCTTCCGCTTTATCCTCTATTAGGGTCGCGGGGGTTCCCCCATGCCCATCCAGGGGAGAACGTCTTGGGCGCTGGGCAGATACACCCAGGACAGGACACCAATCCATCGCTGGACACACACTCACTCACACACACACTCTATATGGGGCAATTTGGAGAATTCAATTGACCTTGATCCATGTTTTTGGACTGTGGGAGGAAACCGGAGAACCCGGAGGACACGGGGAGAACATGGAAACTCCACCTAGATGGGGATTCCAACCGGGAATCTCCAGCGCTGAGAGGAGAACATGCTAATCACTAAACCACGTGCCGCCCCGAAAAAACACATGAGATTTAAATGTTATTAAACACAGCTGCGCCGTAATAAACCACGAAGACTGATTAACCTTTAATTCGTAACCACGGTGATTTTAGGAAGGTTACTTGCGGCGGTTTACCGAGAAAAGGCTTTAAACGACGGTTCTGTCACTTCCACGACAGAGCCAAAAGTGTGGGGACGACAAACCGACAAAGTCACAATGTGACACAATGAGCATCCAAGGAACACCTTGGAATACCGGTCGTATTTAGGAGGGAGTGGGGGGGGGGTTCTCCATGCCCATCAGAACGTCTCGGGCGCTGGGCAGATACACCCAGGACAGGGCGCCAATCTATCACTGGGCACACTCACAGACACTCTATATGGGGCAATTTGGGCAATTCAATTGACCTTGATCCATGTTTTTGCACTGTGGGATTTTAGCATGTTTACTTGCGGCGGTTTACCGAGAAAAGGCTTTAAACGACGGTTCTGTCACTTCCACGACAGAGCCAAAAGTATGGGGACGACAAACCGACAAAGTCACAATGTGACACAATGAGCATCCAAGGAACACCTTGGAAATACCTAAACAAGGCTTAAATTCATCCAGCCATCCATTAGCTTACGCTTTATCCTCTATTAGGGTCGTGGGGAGAGAGTGGGGGGGGTTCTCCATGCCCATCAGAACGTCTCGGGCACTGGGCAGATACACCCAGGACAGGGCGCCAATCTATCGCTGGGCACACACACAGACACACTCTATATAGGGCAATTTGGGCAATTCAATTGACCTTGATCCATGTTTTTGGACTGTGGGAGGAAACCTGAGAACCCGGAGGACACGGGGAGAACATGGAAACTCCACCTAGATGGGGATTCCAACCGGGAATCTCCAGCGCTGAGAGGAGAACATGCTAATCACTAAACCACGTGCCGCCCCGAAAAAAAACATGAGATTTAAATGTTATTAAACACAGCTGCGCCGTAATAAACCACGAAGACAGATTAACCTTTAATGCGTAACCACGGTGATTTTAGGAAGGTTACTTGCGGCGGTTTACCGAGAAAAGGCTTTAAACGACGGTTCTGTCACTTCCACGACAGAGCCAAAAGTGTGGGGACGACAAACCGACAAAGTCACAATGTGACACAATGAGCATCCAAGGAACACCTTGGAATACCGGTCGTATTTAGGAGGGAGTGGGGGGGGTTCTCCATGCCCATCAGAACGTCTCGGGCACTGGGCAGATACACCCAGGACAGGGCGCCAATCTATCGCTGGGCACACTCGCAGACACTCTATATGGGGCAATTTGGGTAATTCAATTGACCTTGATCCATGTTTTTGGACTGTGGGAGGAAACCGGAGAACCCGGAGGAAACCCACGCGGACACGGGGAGAACATGTGAGATTCAAATGTTATTAAACACAGCTGCGCCGTAATAAACCACGAAGACTGATTAACCTTTAATGCGTAACCACGGTGTTTTTAGGAAGTTTACTTGCGGCGGTTTACCGAGAAAAGGGTTTAAACGACGGTTCTGTCACTTCCACGATAGAGCCAAAAGTATGGGGACGACAAACCGACAAAGTCACAATGTGACACAATGAGCATCCAAGGAACACCTTGGAAATACCTAAACAAGGCCTAAATTCATCCAGCCATCCATTAGCTTACGCTTTATCCTCTATTAGGGTCGTGGGGAGAGAGTGGGGGGGGTTCTCCATGCCCATCAGAACGTCTCGGGCACTGGGCAGATACACCCAGGACAGGGCGCCAATCTATCGCTGGGCACACACACAGACACACTCTATATGGGGCAATTTGGAGAATTCAATTGACTTGATCCATGTTTTTGGACTGTGGGAGGAAACCTGAGAACCCGGAGGACACGTGGAGAACATGGAAACTCCACCTAGATGGGGATTCCAACCGGGAATCTCCAGCGCTGAGAGGAGAACATGCTAATCACTAAACCACGTGCCGCCCCGAAAAAACACATGAGATTTAAATGTTATTAAACACAGCTGCGCCGTAATAAACCACGAAGACAGATTAACCTTTAATGCGTAACCACGGTGATTTTAGCAAGGTTACTTGCGGCGGTTTACCGAGAAAAGGCTTTAAACGACGGTTCTGTCACTTCCACGACAGAGCCAAAAGTGTGGGGACGACAAACCGACAAAGTCACAATGTGACACAATGAGCATCCAAGGAACACCTTGGAATACCGGTCGTATTTAGGAGGGAGTGGGGGGGGTTCTCCATGCCCATCAGAACGTCTCGGGCACTGGGCAGATACACCCAGGACAGGGCGCCAATCTATCGCTGGGCACACACACAGACACACTCTATATAGGGCAATTTGGAGAATTCAATTGACCTTGATCCATGTTTTTGGACTGTGGGAGGAACCCGGAGGAAACCCATGCGGACACGGGGAGAACATGTAAGATTCAAATGTTATTAAACACAGCTGCGCCGTAATAAACCACGAAGACAGATTAACCTTTAATGCGTAACCACGGTGTTTTTAGGAAGGTTACTTGCGGCGGTTTACCGAGAAAAGCGTTTAAACGACGGTTCTGTCACTTCCACGACAGAGCCAAAAGTATGGGGACGACAAACCGACAAAGTCACAATGAGCATCCAAGGAACACCTTGGAATACCGGTCGTATTTTGGGGGGGGGTTCTCCATGCCCATCAGAACGTCTCGGGCACTGGGCAGATACACCCAGGACAGGGCACCAATCTATCACTGGGCACACTCACAGACACTCTATATGGGGCAATTTGGGCAATTCAATTGACCTTGATCCATGTTTTTGGACTGTGGGAGGAACCCGGAGGAAACCCACGCGGACACGGGGAGAACATGTGAGATTCAAATGTTATTAAACACAGCTGCGCCGTAATAAACCACGAAGACAGATTAACCTTTAATGCGTAACCACGGTGTTTTTAGGAAGGTTACTTGCGGCGGTTTACCGAGAAAAGGCTTTAAACGACGGTTCTGTCACTTCCACGACAGAGCCAAAAGTATGGGGACGACAAACCGACAAAGTCACAATGTGACACAATGAGCATCCAAGGAACACCTTGGAAATACCTAAACAAGGCTTAAATTCATCCAGCCATCCATTAGCTTCCGCTTTATCCTCTATTAGGGTCGTGGGGAGGGAGTGGGGGGGGTTCTCCATGCCCATCAGAACGTCTCGGGCACTGGGCAGATACACCCAGTACAGGGCGCCAATCTATCGCTGGGCACACACACACACACAGACACACTCTATATGGGGCAATTTGGAGAACTCAATTAACTTGATCCATGTTTTTGGACTGTGGGTGGAAACCGGAGAACCCGGAGGAAACCCACGCGGACACAGGGAGAGCATGGAAACTTTACCCAGATGGGGATTCGAACCGGGAATCCCTAACGCTGAGAGGCGAACGTGTTAACCTCAAAGCCACCGTGCCGCCCTGTTTTAATAATTATTCCTATTTAATTTGTTTTAATTACCTTAATGTTTTTGACATGTATTCCCACTTCCAGGCCCTTTGTTTTTTCCTACTTCTTTTTCTTATTACTACTCAGACCTTGGTTTGTTTACTTGTATTGCTTTGCATGTGGGCTTATGTTCTGTTGTGAATAAATGACATTATGCTTTTTTTTAAATTCCATACAGCTAGCTGCCTTTTCTTTGTTTACTCATGCTGCCATCTTGAGGTCAAGGTACATGATCGGCGTTCCTCTCACATGATACTGTTTCTCTGGAATTCCAAAATCTTTTTGTTAGTATGCAATGTGATTGATGAAATACATTTTTGGAGGAGTTACATATAGGAGATCAGCAAAGTATACTATAATACTATAAGCATGACCATAATACCAAAATGTTTATTTCACTGGTATAACTGTAATATAGTAAGCATTTCACAAAGCAGACTGGTGAAGTAATTTCTTGTCTAATCCTGGTAATTAATAGTATTAATAGTTAAAGGTAAAAAACTGAATTTAATATAAAAAGTGAATCCTGTAAGTCCTTACATTTACAATCTTGAATATTGGTAGTGAATCCGATTGTGGGAAAAAAAACATCTAGAAACCAGGTTCTTATGACTTCATTCCGAGATGCATGAGCTTTCGGTATGGTCCTGGGCCTCCCCACAATCCCCTAAAGGAAAATAATAAAGAAAGATTAAAAATATATAGTTTTAATATATATATATATATATATATAGTTATAATGGATCATTACATCACACAATTCCCAATAGTTGTCATATAAACCTTAAAAATCGAAATAAAATCCAAGATAATACTAATAAACATCCATCCATTATCATCCTCTAAAAGGGTAGTGGGGGGGGGGGTTCCCCATGCCCATCCAGGGGAGAACGTTTCAGGCGCTGGGCAGATACACCCAGGACAGGACGCCAATCTATCGCTGGGCACACACTCACTCACACAAACACACTCTATATGGGGCAATTTGGAGAACTCAATTGACCTTGATCCATGTTTGATCCTGACCCTAACCATCAAGTTCTAAGTTGCTTTGAATAACATCCATTATCCATCAATCCATTATCTCCCACTTTATCCTCTATTAGGGTCGTGGGGGGGGTTCCCCATGCCAATCCAGGGGAGAACGTTTCGGGCGCTGGGCAGATACACCCAGGACAGGACGCCAATCTATCGCTGGGCACACACACACACTCACAAACACAAACACACTCTATATGGGACAATTTGGAAAATTCAATCGACCTTGATCCATGTTTTTGGACTGTGGGAGGAAACCGGAGAACCCGGAGGAAACCCACACGAACACGGGGAGAACATGGAACCTCCACAAGATTGGGATTTGAATTCAAGCCTCATTCCTATGTTTGATTACATTCATGCCTTTTTTACTGCCATTACTTAAATGGCTGTTTTAATAATGAATACATTAGCATCCAGGTCCGTCCATCCATTATCTTCCGCTTCATCCTCTATTAGGGTCGTGGGGGGGTTCCCCATGCCCATCCAGGGGAGAACATTACGGGCGCTGGGCAGATACACCCAGGACAGGGAGCCAATCTATCACTGGGCACACTCACTCACACAAACACACTCTATATGGGGCAATTTCCATCCATCCATCCATCCTCTTCTGCTTTATCCTCTATTAGGGTAGCGGGGGGGGGGTTTCCCCATGCCCATCCAGGGGAGAACATCGGGCGCTGGGCAGATACACCCAGGACAGGGAGCCAATCTATCACTGGGCACACTCACTCACACAAACACACTCTATATGGGGCAATTTCCATCCATCCATCCATCCTCTTCTGCTTTATCCTCTATTAGGGTAGCGGGGGGGGGGGTTCCCCATGCCCATCCAGGGGAGAACGTCTCAGGTGCTGGGCAGATACACCAGGACAGGGCGCCAATCTAGCGCTGGGCACATACACACTTACTCACACAGACACATTCTATATGGGGCAATTTGGAGAACTCAATTGGGCACCAATCTATCACTGAAGCATCCAGGTGATCCTAATAAAATACTTAGCGTACTTATCATTCTCAGCTTGCGTGAAAAAAACGGTTTGAGTGTAATCCTGTGAAATCATGTGTGGAGTACTCACTTGAGTAGACCATGCCAGTACAGATGTGGCATCAGGTCAGCTTTCATATGATACATGATCCGACTCTCTTTGCCTTGATTCACAGGAAATGTTTCCAGAGGTTGTCCGTTATAGTCGAACTCAGCCAATATGACGGTGTTATAACTCGTGACCAGAGGGCAAGACGTATAGCCGTCATACTGTGGGGAAAAAATTAGACGTACATTCATTCATTCATTCATTATCTCCCGCTTTATCCTATATTAGGGTCGCGGTGGGGTTCCCCATGCCCATCCAGGGGAGAACGTCTCGGGTGCTGGCACCCAGGACAGGGCGCCAATCTATCACTGGACACACACTCACTCACACAGACACACTCTATATGGGGCAATTTGGAGAATTCAATTGACCTTGATCCATGTTTTTGGACTGTGGGAGGAAAGCAGAGAACCCAGAGGAAACCCACGTGGACACGGGGAGAACATGGAAACTCCACCCAGATTGGGATTCGAACCAGGATTCCCCAGCCCTGAGAGGAGAACATGCCAACCACTAAGCCGCCCAAGCTGAATATATTTTGGGAGAGAAATTCATATCGCTGACCATGGCTTATCCATCCATCCATTATCTTCCTCTTTATCCTCTACTAAGGTCGCGGTGGGGTTCCCCATGCCCATCCAGGGGAGAACGTTTCAGGCGCTGGGCAGATACACCCAGGACAGGACACCAATCTATCACTGGACACACACTCACTCACACAAACACACTCTATATGGGGCAATTTGGAGAACTCAATTGACGTTGATCCATGTTTTTGGATTGTGGGAGGAAACCGGAGAACCAGAGGAAACCCACACGGACACGGGGAGAACATGGAAACTCCACTCAGATTGGGATTTGAACCGGGAATCCCTAGTGCTGAGAGGAGAACATGCCAACCACTAAGCTACCGTGCCGTGCTCATGGCTTATGTGATGTGTTCACAGGGTTAATGATACAAAACTATTTACTGAAGCTCACCTTTTTATCAGGCTTGTCGTTCTTCATCACTCTGGTTATGGTTCTATCGAGTACACCAGTCTGTGCAGCTGCAGAACAGTTATGTCATATTATTAACCTTCTACATCAAGCTGTTCCTGTCACTCAGGACTGTTTATTAACGGTCTGTAAATAGATTCACTTCACCAGCATGGAGGACGCGGTAGCTCAGTGGTCAGGGCGTTGGGCCATCAATCTGAAGGTTGGGGGTTCAAATCCCAGGTCCACTGAAGTTACCAGTGTGGGTCCTTGAGCAAGACCCTTAACCCTCATTGATCCAGAGATGTTGTGATGAACCCTGTGTTCACCTTGTAAGTCGCTTTGGATAAAAGCGTCCAATAAATGACCAAATGTAATGTAAATGTAGTGGATAAAAACGTAAAACTCCTGCCGTCATTGCTTTATATCGTATATTGTTGCAGCCACTTGAAATTAAAATGGTCCTAATGCGGTTGTTTTTTCACTTGACCGACAAACTTCAAAGCAAACGTTTTTTTTTTTGTCACTGCATAAGGAACCCCCAATCTGCTGCAGTAACAGCTGCAAGTCTTCAATGATATGGCTGGATCAGCACATCTGCATCCTGAACTTTTGTATTCCTTCTTCCTGGCAGAATTGCTCGGGTTCTGTCAGGCCGTTTAGAGAACGTTCGTGAGCACCAAGTGAGCACCAGATCTTGCTGCAGATTCCAAGGTTTGACTCTTACACTAAGGCTCTCACTTTGGAACCATTTCCATCCATCCATTATCTTCCGCTTCATCCTCTATTAGGGTCTCAGGGGGTTCCCCATGCCCATCCAGGGGAGAACGTTTCGGGTGCTGGGCAGATACACCCAGGACAGGACGCCAATCTATCACTGGAAACACACTCACTCACACACACTCTACACTCTATATGGGGGCAATTGGGAGAATTCAATTGACCTTGATTCATGTTTTTGGACTGTGAACATACAGGGCGCCAATATATCGCACACATACTTGCACAGACACACACGCTATATAGGGGCAATTTAGAGCAGCCAAAGCCATTTGTGGCGGGAAAGCTGGGGTAGCTGTCGGTAATGGATCAGTTGATCTGGGGGGGGGGGGGGGTCCCCATGTCCATCCAGGGGAGAACGTTTCGTGCGCTGGGCAGATACACCCAGGACAGGACACCAATCTATCACTGGACACACACTCACTCACACACACACACACACACTCTATATGGGGCAATTTTGAAGAACTCAATTGACCTTGATCCATGTTTTTGGACTGTGGGAGGAAACCGGAGAACCTGGAGGAAACCCACGCGGACACGGGGAGAACATGGAAACTCCACCCAGATTGGGAATTCGAACCGGAAATCCCTAACGCTGAGAGGAGAACATGCTAAACCACTAAGCCACCGTCCATCCATTATCTTCAGCTTTATCCTCTATTAGGGTCGCGGGGGGGGGGGGTTCCCCATGCCCATCCAGGGGAGAACGTTATGGGCGCTGGGCAGATACACCCAGGACAGGACGCCAATCTATCACTGACACACACTCACTCACTCACACAAACACACCGTATATGGGGCAATTTGGAGAATTCAATTGATCTTGGTGTGCCCAGCG
>JAFMOC010000685.1:117500-157500 GCA_019802505.1 Corydoras sp. C115 | reverse complement strand
CACACACACACAGACACACAGACACACACACAGACAGACACACACAGACAGACAAACACACAGACACACACAGACAGACACACACAGACACACACAGACAGACAGACACACATACAGACACAAACACACAAAGACACAAACACACACAAAGACACACACACACACACACAAAGACACACACACACACAAAGACACACACACACACAAAGACACACACACACAGACACACACACACACACAGAGACACACACACACACACAGACATAGACACACAGACACAGACAGACACACACACACAGACACACACACACAGACACACAGACAGACACACACACACACACACACACACACACACACACACAGACAGACAGACAGACACAGACACACAGACACAGACAGACAGACACACACACAGACACACACACACAGTAATGAAGCAAGCACCTTATAAACTTTCTTATCTTCGGGATTCTCAAGGTTCTGGAACACGGCCTCCTGTCTGTCCGCTCGGACTTCTATAAGATTGTGTCTGAGGTTGACGTTCAGGTCTCGCCGTTTGACGATCTCCCACAGAGCGTCCGCATACTTTTTAACTCCGAACAGCACAGGAAGTGATGTGTTGTAAATGATGTTGGCCTTCGACCTCTTCCCCGTCTTTAATAGAAAACATGGTATTATTTAAAATGGGCGGCATGGTGTAGTAGTACTTAGCATGTTCTCCTCTCAGCACTATGGATTCCAGGTTCCAATCCCCATCTGGGTGGTTTCCATGTTCTCCCCGTGTCTGTGTGGGTTTCCTCCTGGTTCTCCGGTTTCCTCCCACAGCCCAAAAACATGGATCAAGGTCAACTGAATTCTCCAAATTGCCCCATATAGAGTGTGTCTGTGTGAGTGAGTGTGTGTCCAGTGATAGATTGGTGTCCTGTCCTGGGTGTATCTGCCCAGTGCCCGAAACGTTCTCCCCTGGATGGGCATGGGGGGAGGGGGGGGGCAACACTAGTAGAGGATAAAGCGGAAGATAATGGATGGATGGATGTTCTAAAGGTGGCACGGTGGTTTAGTGGTTGGCATGTTCTCCTCTCAGCACTATGGATTCCCAGTTCGAATCCCAATCTGGGTGGAGTTTCCATGTTCTCCCCGTGTCTGTGTGGGTTTCCTCCGGGTTCTCCGGTTTCCTCCCACAGTCCAAAAAACATGGATCAAGGTCAATTGAATTCTCCAAATTGCCCCATGTAGAGTGTGTCTGTGTGAGAGAGTGAGTGTGTGCCCAGTGATAGATTGGCGTCCTGTCCTGGGTGTATCTGCCCAGTGTTTGAAACGTTCTCCCCTGGATGGGCATGGGGAACCCCACCGCGACCCTAATAGAGGATAAAGCGGGAGATAATGGATGGATGGATGTTTGCTGTCATTTAGACAAAAAGATGGTTGAATCTGTTAATTCCTAAGGTTTCCTTCATAATTTATACAATTGGATTTTGAATGGCAACATCGTAACACATGCTGAAATTAAACGGACCACGTTACACATGTTGCATCTGTTCAATCTGTTGGGTTAGAATAAAAACCTGCAGTGTCTTGTTTACTTTATGAATCAGACTGCTGACCCCTGAAGTAATGAAAAGACAATCTTCCATAAGCACCTTTCTCAGGTAGGCATCAGAAAGGTACATGATCTTCTGAGGAGCCCCAGCGCACTTCACAGGCGTGTTGGGAAACGAAAACACAGCGTTCCCCTCCTTAAAGTCCTGCAATGCCCGCCATGTCTTATCCACTGTCTGCAGTGAATAGTTTGAGCCAATTTTGGGATGCTCAAAACCTTCTGGAAGGCCTTTGATCTGAAATAGAGGAAAGGTTAATTATTTCAGAGTAGATGGTGTTTTCAACTGGTTGTGTACTAAGGCCTTTAAATGACTGAATGTAGTTTCAAAATATATTAAAATTCTATATTTCAAAATATTGTTCCTTGAATCTTGATGAATATAATTATTGAAGTATAGTTTTTATTTACCTTCTCGAAGTGCAACTGCAGCCCCAAAGCTACAATAAGATAGTCGTAGGAAATCTGAAAATTTAAATATAAAGGTAAACATATAAAGAAAACTTTTTATTGTCGTATTTTCTTAATAAAGTACAGCTTAACGTCACACATTCAATAGCATTATATTCCTCCCAGCACTCTCTAAATAACAAATCATTAATTAAAATTATAAATTACAGTAATTAAACCCACTAAATATATTTGAATTCACCAATTCTCTTTTATGCTTAATTTAAATACGTAATAAACTGCAATTGTTTTATTTTTTATTTTGTAATATAGTGATATTATCTCTATGTGACATAACATCACATATGGGATTGCTGCTTATATATGTATTGGTTCTTAAAAAAAAAAAAAATAAATAAATAAATATATATATATATATATATAGCCCAGTGATAGATTGGCGTCCTGTCCTGGGTGTATCTGCCCAGCGCCCGAGACGTTCTCCCCTGGATGGGCATGGGGAACCCCCACCGTGACCCTAATGGAGGATAAAGCGGGAGATAATGAATGAATGAATGAATATATATATAAGACCTTGACCATGTTTTTGGAAAGGAAACCCGGGGACACGGGGAGAACATGGAAACTCCAGCCAGATTGGGAATTGAACCGGGAATCCCTAGCGCTGAGAGGAGAACGTGCTAACCACTAAACCACCGTGCCACCATATATATATATATATATATGAAAAACTGTTTATAATTACACCACATACTACATTTTCATTAGTGATGCTTTCTTTCTAAAATGTATCATATTTCTCTACTTTTCCATTCAGTCTTCATTTAAAATTTATCCACATATTTGAAAGAAACTTTAATATCATGTTCACTTAAACATTACCAATGACACCATAAGAATGTAAAGTTTGCTCACTGTGTTTCCTGATTCTGTAAAAACAGTGTTGTTTTTAGGGTCAATCTTCATCACCCTGGACTTGATCCATTTGATTCCAGAGGGCATCACACTGGCAGTGGGACGCGCCGATGATGCAATGCTCTTGGCTCCTGCCCCAACGAGGGTCCATAAGGGCTGGTAATAATGTACCTGGAAGATTGTGAAGATCAATGAAATGCTATTTTACTGCAGTATTAGAGAAATTATACTGAATAAGTCTGAATACATTATTTATTTAACACATTATTATAATTAGTTCTGTGGTGACAGACCAAAAAAAAACAATATTAAAAAGGTAGATTTTAATATATTTTTTAATTATTGTTTTGGTTAAATCAACCCTGACACAAGGGAACAGGTGCACAAAAATGCAGCTATACATTTAAAAATCTTTATATAATGGACCCAGGTTTGAATCTCAATCTGGGTGGAGTTTCCATGTTCTCCCAGTAGATGGCAGTAGTAGAATGCAGAGTGCAAATAAAAGCTGGGTGAGCAGTTTAGTAGATTTTTATGAGATGAGTGTGAGGGGGGGGGGTTCCCCATGCCCATCCAGGAGAGAACGTTTCGGGTACTGGGCAGATACACCCAGGACAGGATGCCAATCTATCGCTGGGCACACACTCACTCACACAGACACACTCTATATGGGGCAATTTGGAGAACTCAATTGACTTGATCCATGTTTTTGGACTGTGGGAGGAAACCGGAGAACCCGGAGGAAACCCACGCGGACACCGGTTTCCTCCCACAGTCCAAAAACATGGATCAAATCAATTGAGTTCTCCAAATTGCCCCATATAGAGTGTGTCTGTGTGAGTGAGTGTGTGCCCAGCGCCCGATTGGCGTTCTGTCCTGGGTCTATCTGCCCAGCGCCCGAAACGTTCTCCCCTGGATGGGCATGGGGAACCCCCCCCCCCCCCACGACCCTAACAGAGGATAAAGCGGGAGATAATGAATGAATTAATTTTGTTAATATTCAGCAAAATGTCATTTCATGTTTACATTAAATAAATAACAAACCTGAGAACCCGTGCATTGTTCATGTGATTAAGCTTGTGATACCAGATAACTACACAAAACATGGAAAATAGACACTACTGTACCTCACTTGGTTCCACGATCGCCACGTTCTCCGCACCGACTTTCCTTTTTAAGCGGGCGCCCATGGAAATACCTCCACTTCCACCACCGAGCACCACCACCTTGTAGTGCTCTTTGGAAGCCAGAACACTGCTGCTGTGGATGTGGGAACGCACCGAGACCAGCAGCCGGCTGCATTTTCTAACAGGAGTCAGGTGGGAAGTTAATGCTGCTGCCATGGTCCTGTCAGTGACCTGAAGAAAGCACGACGAGTTACCGCATGTCGGAAACAAAGAGCTGTGGGCGGGACTCCTCACAAAACACGTTATAGCATTTGGCCTAGTTTATTCTAAAGACTTGCAAATTTAATTCCACACAAAGTGTAAAACCTCTCTAAGACGCTCTATTTCTACACAAACACATGGTGTTATGTTATATCATTAAAATAATGGTGCGGTTTGTGCTGAGTCACGCTGAGTATCCAGGTGTATGTTGATAATAAAAATATCTGGATTAACCTGTTGACAATGGCGACACGGACGTCACGGCCTTGAGGGAAGCTGCCTTTTTAAGAATGTGTTTTTGAGCTTAATGAACTTAAGCAAGAAAAGAAGGTCCTGCTTTACCTTCCGAAAACCTTGCCTTATTTAAATAATTAACCTTTAATTGTTGTATTACAGACAGGACAAAAATAGGAGAAAAGAGCTTTATATTCCGCTTTTATCCTCTATTAGGGTCGCGCGGGGGGGTCCCCATGTCCATCCAATGGTGAAAACCTCGGGCGTTGGGCAGATACACCCAATCTATCGCTGGGCACACTCTCACTCACACAGACACACTCTATATGGGGCAATTTGGAGAACTCAATTGACTTGATCCACGTTTTTGGACTGTGGGAGGAAACCGGAGAACGAGGCGGAAACCCATGGGGACCTGAGGAGAACATGGAAACTCCACCCAGATTGAGATTCAAACCCTAAACCACAGTAATGAGAGGCAAATAGGTTTTCATTCAATGTTATCATTTAGATAAGTATAAAAATTCAAGAACTTCCTTCCATCCATCCATCCATTATCTTCCGCTTTATCCTCTATTAGGGTCGCGGGGGGGTTCCCCATGCCCATCCAGAGAAGAACGTTTCGGGTGCTGGGCAGATACACCCAGGACAGGACACCAATCTAACACTGGATACACAATCACTCACACAAACACACTCTATATGGGGCAATTTGGAGAACTCAGTTGACTTGATCCATGTTTTTGGACTGTGGGAAGAAACCGGAGAACCCGGAGGAAACCCATGCGGACACGGGGAGAACATGGAAACTCCACCCAGATGGGGATTCATACATTACATTACATTTGGTCATTTATTGGACGCTTTTATCCAAAGCGACTCACAAGGTGAGCACAGGGTTCATCACAACATCTCTGGATCAATGAGGGTTAAGGGTCTCGCTCAAGGGCCCACACTGATAACTTCAGTGGACCTGGGATTTGAACCCCCAACCTTTAGATTGATAGCCCAACACCCTAACCACTGAGCTACCACTCCCTCATTCGAACTGGAAATCCCTAGTGCTGAGAGGAGAACATGCCAACCACTAAACCACCGTGCCCCAAAAGAGCATGTGGATATGAAATGTGAAAATGTGGATTTGAGAGGTCAGGCACTGATGTTAGTTCAGAGTATCTGGCGAATACTATCATTAAATTCCGTAGCGGTAATGCAATGCATGTACTCATGTAGCTGTAGATAACAACTAAACAAATGATTTATTGTATGTTGTTTGCTCCTTTAAATAACATTCATTTAAATAATAAACACATAACCACATAGAATGTGGTTAGCATGTTCTCCTCTCAGCGCTGCGGATCCAGGTTCGCATCCCAATCTGGGTGGAGTTTCCATGGTCTCCCCGTGTCCGCGTGGGTTTCCTCCGGGTTCTCCGGTTTCCTCCCACAGTCAAAAAAAAATGGATCAAGTCAATTGATTTCTCCAAATTGCCCCATATAGAGTGTGTCTGTGTGAGTGAGTGTGTGTCCAGTGATAGATAGGTGTCCTGTCCTGGGTGTATCTGCCCAGCGCCCGAAACGTTCTCCCCTGGATGTGTGTGACCCTTGTAGAGGACTAAGTCACGAGAAGATAAATGAATGAACAAATGGATGAATGAATAATCACATAACCATGAATAAAGACGAACTGGATTTAATCGAGATATAAATATATATAGATATATTTATAAAATAGATATAGATATAAAAATAGTGGAAGCTGAGGTTTAGTAGTTGAAACCGACACATTTCAGCTTCAATGTTGCTGCAAATGTAATAAATATAAGAATAAAGATCTGAGGGCGGCACGGTGGCTTAGTGGTTAGCATGTTCTCCTCTCAGCTCTAGGGATTCCCGGTTCGAATCCCCATCTGGGTGGAGTTTCCATGTTCTCCCCATGTCCATGTGGCTTTCCTCCGGGTTCTCCGGTTTCCTCCCACGGTCCAAAAACATGGATCAATTCGATTGAATTCTCCAAATTGCCCCATATAGAGTGTGTCTGTGTGAGTGAGTGTGTGCCCAGCGATGGATTGGTGTACTGTCCTGGGTGTATCTGCCCAGCGCCCGAAACATTCTCCCCTGGATGGGCATGGGGAACCCCACCGCGGTTTTGGGGTTCCCCATGCCCGGGGGTTAGAGGATAAAGCGGAAGATAACGGATGGAAGACAACAGTGAGTGGGCCACACGGTGGCTTAGTGGTTTAGCATGTTCTCCTCTCAGCGCTAGGGATTCCCGGTTCCAATCCCAATCTGGGTGGAGTTTCCATGTTCTCCCCGTGTCCGCGTGGGTTTCCTCCGGGTTCTCCGGTTTCCTCCCACAGTCCAAAAACATGGATCAAGTTAATTGAGTTTTCTAAATTGCCCCATATAGAGTGTGTGTGTGAGTGAGTGAGTGTCCAATGATGGATTGGTGTCCTGCCCTGGGTGTATATGCCCAGCGCCCGAGACGCTCTCCCCTGGATGGGCATGGGGAACCCCCCCCCCGCAACCCTAATAGAGGATAAAGCGGGAGATAATGAATGAATGAATAAGGATCTGTAATAATGCAAAGGATAGCAATCCACCTAAGAGATATTGAAATAAAAAGCCACTCCTTGCATAATAATTGTACACACCCATGAGTCAAAGGTTTCATCTAGGGTTTAAGATCAGAGGTTGAATAAAACATTTTATTATACACTGGTCAGTCTCATTTAGTGTATGATTTAAAGAGCAGAAACTCCTGATAGATTATTGTTTTCACTTTAAACTACCAGCTGTTTACACAATCCACACAATACTGTGCTGCTTATTAAAAAGTGGTGACAGTTAGAACCTTCATTAAGTAATTTAACTTAACAAGACAGGTAGGGGGCGGCACGGTGGTTTAGTGTTTAGCATGTTCTCCTCTCAGCGCTAGGAATTCCCGGTTCGAATCCCCATCTGGGTGGAGTTTCCATGTTCTCCCCATGTCCATGTGGCTTTCCTCCGGGTTCTCCGGTTTCCTCCCACGGTCCAAAAACATGGATCAATTCGATTGAATTCTCCAAATTGCCCCATATAGAGTGTGTCTGTGTGAGTGAGTGTGTGCCCAGCGATGGATTGGTGTCCTGTCCTGGGTGTATCTGCCCAGCGCCCGAAACATTCTCCCCTGGATGGGCATGGGGAACCCCACCGCGGTTTTGGGGTTCCCCATGCCCGGGGGTTAGAGGATAAAGCGGAAGATAACGGATGGAAGACAACAGTGAGTGGGCGACACGGTGGCTTAGTGTTTAGCATGTTCTCCTCTCAGCGCTAGGGATTCCCGGTTCCAATCCCAATCTGGGAGGAGTTTCTATGTTATCCACGTGGGTTTCCTCCGGGTTCTCCGGTTTCCTCCCAAGGTCCAAAAGCATGGATCAAGTCAGTTGAGTTCTCCAAATTGCCCCATATAGAGTGTGTTTGGGTGCGCGCGCGCGCGTGTGTGTGGGGGGGGGGGGGCGGGTGTGCGTGCGTGCCTGGGTGAACGTGCAGACTTCGGAGTCGATTCGTCCGATTCAGTACAGTGAATCAGTACAGTGCTGTGTACGGAGCACCGTTAATGTGCAACAATAAAGCAGCGTTTATAAACCCAACACAAAAGCGTGGTGTACTGTTTCTATTCGAGTAAAATGTTTGTAATGGTATAATGTTAATAACAACAAAAGAAGTTTTTTATTGAGCTAGTCGATCGTATTTTGTGGAAAACGCGGAAGACACGATGAACTTGATCTCTGTGTGTGTGTGTTTGTGTTTGGGGTTCGTGTCCCTGCGTCTTTTACACCCCCGTGTGTCTCTATGCGTGTCTGTGTGTGTGTCTGCGTCTTTTACACCCCTGTGTGTGTGTGTGTGTGTGTTTTTGGGGTTCGTGTCCCTGCGTTTTTTACACCCCCGTGTGTCTCTATGTGTGTGTGTGTGTGTGTGTGTCTGCGTCTTTTACACCCCCGTGTGTCTCTATGTGTGTGTGTGTGTGTGTGTGTGTCTGCGTCTTTTACACCCCCGTGTGTCTCTATGCGTGTCTGTGTGTGTGTCTGCGTCTTTTACACCCCTGTGTGTTGTGTGTGTGTGTGTGTGTGTGTGTGTGTGTGTGTGTGTGTGTGTGTGTGTGTGTGTGTTTTTTGGGGTTCGTGTCCCTGCGTTTTTTACACCCCCGTGTGTCTCTATGTGTGTGTGTGTGTGTGTGTGTGTGTGTCTGCGTCTTTTACACCCCCGTGTGTCTCTATGTGTGTGTGTGTGTGTGTGTGTGTGTGTGTCTGCGTCTTTTACACCCTCGTGTGTCTCTATGTGTGTGTGTGTGTGTGTGTGTGTGTGTCTGCGTCTTTTACACCCCTGTGTGTGTGAGTGTGTGTGAGTGTGTGTGTTTGTTTATGGGGTTCGTGTCCCTGCGTCTTTTACACCACCGTGTGTCTCTATGTGTGTCTCTGTGTGTGTGTTGTGTGTGTCTGCGTCTTTTACACCCCCGTGTGTCTCTATGTATGTCTGTGTGGTGTGTGTGTGTGTGTGTGTGTCTGCGTCTTTTACACCCCTGTGTGTGTGTGTGTGTGTGTGTGTGTGTGTGTGTGTGTGTTTGTTTTGGGGTTCGTGTCCCTGCGTCTTTTACACCCCCGTGTGTCTCTATGTGTGTGTGAGTGTGTCTGTGTGTGTCTGCGTCTTTTACACCCCTGTGTGTGTGTGTGTGTGTGTGTGTGTGTGTGTGTGTGTGTGTGTGTCTGTGTGTGTGTGTCTGCGTCTTTTACACCCCCGTGTGTCTCTATGTGTGTGTGAGTGTGTCTGTGTGTGTCTGCGTCTTTTACACCCCTGTGTGTGTGTGTGTGTGTGTGTGTGTGTGTGTGTGTGTGTTTGGGGTTCGTGTCCCTGCGTCTTTTACACCCCTGTGTCTGTGTGTGTGTGTGTGTGTGTGTGTGTGTGTGTGTGTGTGTTTGGGGTTCGTGTCCCTGCGTCTTTTACAGCCCCGTGTCTCTCTTTGTGTGTGTGTCTCTCTGTGTGTGTGTGTGTGTGTGTGTGTGTGTGTGTGTGTGTGTGTGTGTGTTTGTTTTTGGGGTTCGTGTCCTTGCGTCTGTTATACCCCTGTGTGTGTGTGTGTGGTGTGTGTGTGTCCTCACGTAAACAATTCCTATCACGCCCTTTTGTAATAAACATTTTACAACACAACTAAACACACAAACCTGTATAAATACGTCTGCATACGATAACACACTTCAAAAGTAAAGTTCAAGTTTAAACACAAACGTTATCTCCGTTACGGTATTCTCCGTGTGACGTCACCTTACCGAGGCCAGGCCGCTGTGTACAGAAGGCTCGTGTGTTTCGGATGCAGAGTCGGAGTTCCTGTTCACTCCAAAACACTCTGTACTTATCCGACAGATCAGTCACGTGATGCAAACAGCAGCTTCCCCTGCCGAAAGTCAAAACAGGGTCTGCGTTATAACGCTGCACCGCCATAATCCTCCGGCAGGGGTCGCCGTTGTTAACGCTTTGCCACTAAAGCCAATCAAACGCCTCCGAACCAACAGGTGTGACAACGTCAGGACATAATCCACTGCAAACAGAGGGACATTCAGAGACAATAAAGAGGACAGCAGGAACGAAAGGGAAAAACACACACACACACACACACACACACACACACCAGTGTACTCACAGACACACACCCGTGTATATACACACATACACACATTTGTGTACACACACACCAGTGTACACACACAGACACACACACCAATGTACACAGACACACACCAGTGTACACACACACACACACACACACACACACACACCAGTGTACAAACACACACAGAGACACAGACACCAGTGTACAAACACACAAACAGACAGACACACACATGCACACACACAGACACACGCAAGTGTATATATATGTATACACACACACACACCAGTGTACAGACACACACACACACATCTGGAGGAAACCCACGTGGACACAGGGAGAACATGGAAACTCCACCCAGATGGGGATTCGAACCGGGAATCCCTAGTGCTGAGAGGAGAACATTCATTCATTCATTATCTCCCGCTTTATCCTCTATTAGGGTCGCGGTGGGGTTCCCCATGCCCATCCAGGGGAGAACGTCTCGGGCACTGGGCAGATACACCCAGGACAGGGCGCCAATCTATCACTGGGCACACACTCACTCACACAGACACACTCTATACGGGCCAATTTTGAGAATTCAATTGACTTGATCCATGTTTTTGGACTGTGGGAGGAAACCGGAGAACCCGGAGGAAGGAAACCCACGCAGACACGGGGAGAACATGGAAACTCCACCCAGATTGGGATTCGAACCGGGAATCCCTAGTGCTGAGAGGCGAACGTGCTAACCACTAAGCCACCGTGCCGCCGAGAGGAGAACATGCAAATCCCTAAACCACCGTGCCTCGATATCAAAAACTTAACTAATCTATTAAAACAAAGTCTCTAATAGTAAATCAACTTTTTTTTTAAATGATTGAGAAAGAACTATTTTATTTGTTACAGATGTTTGTACTTTTCTTAGTATACTAGATAATCAATTTCCAGTTGTAATACCCATTAATATTGCATTGACTTAACATATGCTTAATTATAATAATTACAATAAAACAATAAATTACAATAAAATCATATAAATCTTTTGAACAGCCACAGTTTTCACTCAATCCAGTCAGCGTTATTGTGAGATCTTTATTACACACTATTCTGAATTTACTTGCTGCACCACACCCATATCCCAGAAAGAAAGCAGAACAAAGTTCATTAACATTCATTCCTGTTTGCTCAGAAAGCACGTAGATGTTTACATTTACATTTACATTTGGTCATTTATTGGACGCTTTTATCCAAAGCGACTTACAAGGTGAGCACAGGGTTCATCACAACAGCCCTGCAGCAATGAGGGTTAAGGGCCTTACTCAAGGACCCACATTGGTAACTTCAGTGGACCTGGGATTTGAACCCCCAACCTTCAGATTGAGCCCAACACCCTAACCACTGAGCTACCTTGCCCTCAATGTCCCTAGTTCCTAGAATGTCCTTGCCCTAGATGTGGCCAACTAACTTTAAACGAGCAGATTAAATGCAGTCTGTTAATCTAAACTAGCAACAGCAATATTGGAAAGTCTAATGAAACGTTTTTTTTGGCACAAGGTGGCGCGGTAGGAAATTTATGATGTACATTAACCCTTCCTACTGAGTTAGACACAGAAACGTCCGGTTGTAATAAAGCAATTGGGCACTAGAGGGCGTGCAATATTCATTCATTATCTCCCGCGTTATCCTCTATTAGGGTCGCGGTGGGGTTCCCCATGCCCATCCAGGGGAGAACATCTCGGGCGCTGGGCAGATACACCCAGGACAGGGTGCCAATCCATCGCTGGGCACACACTCACTCACTCACTCACTCACTCACACAGACACACTCTATATGGGGCAATTTGGAGAATTCAATTGACTTGATCCATGTTTTTGGACTGTGGGAGGAAACCGGAGAACCCGGAGGAAACCCACGCGGACACGGGGAGAACATGGAAACTCCACCCAGATTGGGATTGGAACCGGGAATCCCTAGTGCTGAGAGGCAGACGTGCTAACCACTAAGCCACCATGCCGCCCGGCGTGCAATATTCATTCATTCATTATCTCCCGCTTTATCCTCTACTAGGGTCGCGGTGGGGTTCCCCATGCCCATCCAGGGGAGAACGTCTCGGGCGCTGGGCAGATACACCCAGGACAGGGCGCCAATCCATCGCTGGGTACACACTCACACACACTCTATATGGGGCAATTTGGAGAATTCAATTGACTTGATCCATGTTTTTGGACTGTGGGAGGAAACCGGAGAACCCGGAGGAAGGAAACCCACGCGGACACGGGGAGAACATGGAAACTCCACCCAGATGGGGATTCCAACCGGGAATCCCTAGCGCTGAGAGGCGAACGTGCTAACCACTAAACCACCGTGCCACCCGGCGTGCAATATTGTAAAATAAATCCCGGGTACGTGATATTGTCAGGTTACACCGCTTTCCCCTAATTGCGTTATTGCTTTCAGATAACGGGTACAAACTCACTGTAATAAAATATTTTGGTTCATGAATGCATTTATAGAAAACAAAATAATTAATAAAGTGGTCTTTTGCGATGTAATCTGCAGTTTTTAAATTGAACGTTGATTGCTGAATAAGAGGATACCGGCTTAGTGCTATTTCTTAGTGCGCTCAGGGGGGTGCGTGATTTCCAATAACATCACGGCTGGACAAACGGCTTATTTTATAACGTGCAAATGAATGACAACCTATACCGGGGACAAGGGTCACGCCGTGTACTTTTACATTTAGTCATTAGCCATGTCCATCCAGAGGAGAACATTTTGGGTGCTGGGACAGGACACCAAACCATCACTGAATACACACTTACTCACACACTCACACAGAGACTACATAGGGGCAATTTAAAGCAGTCAGTTTACCTTCACAGGCGGCACGGTGGCTTAGTGGTTAGCATGTTCTCCTCTCAGCACTAGGGATTCCCGGTTCGAATCCCCATCTGAGTGGAGTTTCCATGTTCTCCCCGTGTCTGTGTGGGTTTCCTCCGGGTACTCCGGTTTCCTCCCACAGTCCAAAAACATGGATCAAGTCAATTGAATTCTCAAAATTGCCCCATATAGAGTGTGTCTGTGTGAGTGAGTGTGTGCCCAGCGATGTATTGGCGCCCTGTCCTGGGTGTATCTGCCCAGCGCCCGAGACGTTCTCCCCTGGATGGGCATGGGGAACCCCACCGCGACCCTAATAGAGGATAAAAGCGGGAGATAATGAATGAATGAATGAATTTACCTTGACACCATGTTTTTGGACTGTGGGAGGAGACCCATGTGGACACGGGGGACATGGAAACTCCAGCCAGGTTGGGATTCAAACCTGGACCCCCAGCGCTGAGAGGCGGACGTGCTAACCACAAAAACATTGTGCCACCCACACACTATGCTATTATTAAACTAGCTTATATTCTATCTTATAGGTTTTAAAGAGTAAGTGTATGTATTGTATTTTGTATTTAGATAGATCTAGATGTATCTAGATTCAAATCCCAGGTCCACTGAAGTTACCAGTGTGGGTTCTTGAGCGAGACCCTTAACCCTCATTGCTCCAGGGATGTTGTGATGAACCCTGTGATCACCTTGTAAGTCGCTTTGGATAAAAGCGTCCAATAAATGACCAAATGTAATGTTTCCTCCGGGTTCTCCGGTTTCCTCCCACAGTCCAAAAACATGGATTAAGTCAATTGAATTCTCCAAATTGCCCCATATAGAGTGTGTCTGTGTGAGTGAGTGTGTGCCCAGTGATAGATTGGTGACCTGTCCTGGGTGTATCTGCCCAGCGCCCGAAACGTTCTCCCCTGGATGGGCATGGGGAACCCCCCCCCCTGCGACCCTAATAGAGGATAAAGCGAAAGATAATGGATGAATGAATGAATATATATATATAGATATATATATATATATATATATATATATATATATATATATATATAGTCAAAGAGAGAGAGAGAGAGACAGAGCTGTGTACTGGCAGCATTGCACACACACACACACACACACACACACACTTATTCTTATACTTTTATCAATATTTTTTACTGTCTCTATTGTTATTATTTGTAAATTATGTACATTTTTGTAGTTTGTCTTTGTTGTTGTTTTGTACCACAGCTTTGAGCGACACAAATGTAATGTTTCTCATAATAACAAAGCTTCTAAATTGAAATTGAACTGAAATAGAGAGAGGGAGGGAGAGAGAGAAACGGTGAATAGGAACGCAGAAGTGGAGGGAGGGGGAGGCAGATAGTAAACGGTTGGCTGCCTCGGTGCTTTGAGGAGTGAGGATGCAGAGAGAGAGAGAGAGAGAGAGAGAGAGAGAGAGAGAGAGAGAGAGAGAGAGAGAGAGAGAGAGAGGGGTGTGTGCTGAATGCTTAGCTGGGTCCTCAGCTTTGGGAGTAAAGGATGCAGTGACGCTCCGCCCTGAACGCCGTCTGGGGCCTCTGAGGTACGACCATGTCTGTTTGTTGTCTCATCAGGCGTGTGAGGGAGTGAGTGAGGGAGTGAGTGAGGGAGTGAGGGAGTGAGTGAGGGAGTGAGGGAGTGAGTGAGTGAGGGAGTGAGTGAGTGAGGTAGTGAGAGTGTCGCGGCGTCCTCGCACCTCCGAGCTGCAGGATTTCACTCCCCCGTCACGGTAACTAACGGTGAGGATGCTACAGACAAGAGAGCATGATGAGTGAGGACAACTGCTGCTGTATCTGCCAGCAGGTATACACACACACACACACACACACACACACACACACACACACACACACACAACACACACACACACACACACACACCACACACACACACACTATACACTGTTATTGAGGGGCTTCATCTAATTAATGCATGTGTCAATGTGCTCTGGTGATGAGAGACCACCAGCTTAACGTTAGATAAGCATGACGCATGGTCAGTGTGAACTCTCCAGCCCTGTCTGTCATTTACAGTTTATAAAAACAACACAAGCCCCGGTTTGACTGAAAACAGGTTTCAATTTTATTTTATTTTGGATATATATATATATCCATCCACTATCTTCCACTTTATCCTCTATTAGGGACGCGGGGGGGTTCCCCATGCCTATCCAGGGGAGAACTTTTCGGGCACTGGGCAGATACACCCAGGACAGGGTGCCAATCTATTACTGGACACATACTCATTCGCTCACTCACACGCACACACTCTATATGGGGCAATTTGGAGGATCCAACTGACCTTGATCCATGTTTTTTGGACTGTGGGAGGAAACCGGAGAACCCGGAGGAATCCTACGCAGACACGGGGAGAACATGAAAACTCCACCCAGATTATATATATGTAATATATATATATATATAATCCACCCAGTGTATGTATATATATATATATATATATATATATATACTATATATATATATATATATATATATATATATATATATATATATAGTTCCAGCAGCAACACAGTTAATTATATAAAGTATCTTTTTACAAAAAAACCCATTTAGAAATGACTATTCAATGACTATAGAAATGAATAATTACATGTAAACATTTACACTAATTGCCAGCTGCAGTCGGTTTTCCACTGTATTGCTGCCAAACTTTGTTTCATCATCGGTGCTAAGATTGACATTAATTGCAAAGTGTTCAGTTTCAACATTGTACAAGAGTTAAATGTGGATTATGGTGAAAATTTCCATATATTAATATCACTGCTGGCAGGCTGAAAGACGTCTCATGCATTCAGATTGGCTTTGTTCAGATTGCTTTATGATTTTCCAGCGATTTGGTTTCGTTGTTGATGTGCAGTTACAATGTGATCGCGAGGGAAGAATTCCAAATCCTCATTGGCTTCATCTGTGACTCAGTGGCTCCCTCTGGTCTGCAGGAGTCCCTGTGGTATCGAGCAGACTCGGTGAGCCTCTAGGTTTCCACTGACTGCAGGTCCACTGGGCTCTCATTATGGCGAGCTACGCAGTGTATGGCAGACACTGAAAACAGCCAAGGTTGTAGCATTAATTATTCTGGGTTATACTTATTATCTGATGTTAAATATCTCACACTTGGCTGAACCACTATTTTTTCAAAATACACTCCGGCTCATTCACTTCGCTCCAGTGATGATTGCCGCCTGGTGGTTCCACCTCACCGAGGAGCTCATTCTCACTCTCACCACTGCAAAATGGTGGAACGATCTTCCCAACTCTGTCCGTAAGGCAGAATCACTAAACAGTTTTAATAAACTACTGAAGACGCATCTCTTTAACAAATACCTTTCATTCATCCATTATCTTCCACTTTATCCTATATTAGGGTCACGGGGGGGGGGGGGTTCCCCATGCCCATCCAGCGGAGAACATATCGGGCGCTGGGCAGATACACCCAGGACAGGGTGCCAATCTATCGCCGGGCACACACTCACTCACACAAACACACTCTATATGGGGCAATTTGGAGAATTCAGTTGACTTGATCCATGTTTTTGGACTGTGGGAGGAAACCGGAGAACCCGGAGGAAACCCACGCGGACACGGGGGGTACATGGAAACTCCACCCAGATGGGGATTCGAACCGGGAATCGCTAGTGCTACAAAATACAAAAAAAAGGGGGGATGATTTTACAGTGTAGTTGGTTTTCTCCATAACTTCTGACTTGTAATGTTCTCATTTGTAAGTTGCTTTGGATAAAAGCGTCTGCTAAATGTAAATATAAATGTAAATGTAAATGTAAACCACTAATGCATGTAATACATAGCTGAAACCGTGTGGCTGCTGAAAAGTGAGGGTTGTAAAGAAATGTTTATGGTTTTATAATAAACTAACAAAAGTTGGTGTGTTTTCAGAGGATTCCTGGTAACGGTTGGCCTGATGGTATGGCAATCTGGAAGAAGAACCTTTGCTTTGGTAAGAGCTGCTTTGATTTCCCCATCATACGTCCTTGTGTAAGTGTAAACGGAAGTGGTTAAAATGATAGCGACATGGCTTCTCTTGGGCAGTTAATTCTCTATTTAAAAGTCTATGTACACGTTAAACATATTAGCAGCAGAACGTAGGCTAATGTTAAAATACATGACCACATTGGTAGATTATTAACATTGAAGCATCAGTGTGTGCTCAGTATGTTACCGTTGGTGTTATAGCTGTTCAATAAGCTACTTTATACACAGAACAATGACTAAAAAATAAAACAAATCTGATAAACAAAAACTGTTTTTAGTGTTTAAAATGTTCAGTGATTTAGTATTCAAGCATTTCACCATAGTGATGGAGTGATAGCTTAGTGGTCAGAGTTTTGGGCCAGCAATCCAAGGGTTGTGCGTTCAAAACTCAGGTCCACCTCATTGCTCCAGGGGTGTATAATGGCCAATCTTGTGTTCTGACCACAACCTTCCCTTTGGGATATTTGTAAATGGCTTTGGATGAAAGTGTCTTCTCAACAAGGAGAGAGGTGTAGAAAGAATGATCACTAGTTGGTTTCGAATCCCAATCTGGAGTTTTCATGTTCTTTCCGTGTCCACGTGGGTCTCCTCAGGGTCCTCCGGTTTCTTTCCACAGTCCAAAAACATGGATTCAAGGTAAATTCCATTCATTATCTACCGCTTCATCCTTTACGTTTCGGGCGCTGGGCAGATACACCCAGGACAGGGCACCAAACTATCACTGGGCACACTCACTCACACAAACACACTCTATATGGGGCAATTTGGAGAATTTAATTGACCTTGATCCATGCTTTTGGACTGTGGGAGGAAACCCATGCGGACACGGGGAGAACATGGAAACTCCACCCTGATTGGGATTCGAACCTGAATCCCTAGCTCTAAAAAGAGACCATGCTAACCACTATGCCTCCTTGCCGCCCTTTAAGGTAAATTGAATGCTTTAATTGCCCAATATAGTGTGTGTCTGTATATGTATGTAAGCCCAACAATGGATTGGTGCCATAGAAATTCAAACCATGGATCAAGGTCAATTGAATTCTCCAAATTGCCCCATATAGACTGTAATTGTGTGTGTGAGTGTAGACTGGTGTCCTGTCCTGGGTGTATCTGCCCAGCGCCCGAAACGTTCTCCCCTGGATGGGCATGGGGAACCCCCCCCCCCCGACCCTAGTAGAGGATAAAGCGAAAGATAATGGACGGATGATGGATGAAAAAATGCGCCTCTCAGCTGTTGTTTTGTAAGTTGTACTAAAAGCACGATGAAGAGCCAGGGAATGCTCAGTTTCTTATAAATACTTAATCCAAAAGCACACAGCCTTGAAGTAGACAAATAGGGGATATGGGTAATAATAAGTGAGGCAAAACATTAACAAAACGCCAGTCACTAGCTTAAAAGATTCAGTTTCCGTGTCAAAGGATTATTTCAGACCCCTTTTGTGTACCCATCCATCCATCTATCCATTATCTTCCGCTTTGTCCTCTATTAGGGTCGCGGGGGGGTTCCCCATGCCCATCCAGGGGAGAACATTTCGGGCGCTGGACAGATACACCCAGGACAGGGTGCCAATCTATCACTGGACACACACTCACTCACACAGACACACTCTATATGGGGCAATTTGAATTCAGAGAATTCAATTGACTTGATCCATGTTTTTGGACTGTGGGAGGAAAGTGGAGAACCCGGAGGAAACCCACACAGATACTGTGAGAACATGGAAACTCAACCCAGATTGGGATTCGAACCGGAAATCCCCAGCGCTGAGAGGAGAACATGCAAACCACTAAGCCACCGTGTCGCCCCCTTTTGTGTACCTAATAGAAAAAGAGGATTAAGCAATAATAAGAAACCTCTCAGCATTTTCAGCTGATATGTTTTAAACGCCGCCGCTTTATGAAGAGCGGAGACGCTGTGCGTCCCTGAGGTGTTTAAAATCCCAACAAGATGCATTCATTCATTCATTATCTCCCGCTTTATCCTCTATTAGGGTCGCGGGGGGGTTCCCCATGCCCATCCAGGGGAGAACGTTTCGGGCGCTGGGCAGATACACCCAGGACAGGACGCCAAACTATCACTGGGCACACACTCACTCACACAGATACACTCTATATGGGGCAATATGGAGAATTCAATTGACCTTGATCCATGTTTTTGGACTGTGGGAGGAAACCGGAGAACCCGGAGGAAACCACCGTGTCGCCCCCCTTTTGTGTACCTAATAGAAAAAGAGAAAAAGAGGATTAAGCAATAATAAGAAACCTCTCAGCATTTTCAGCTGATATGTTTTAAACGCCGCCGCTTTATGAAGAGCGGAGACGCTGTGCGTCCCTGAGGTGTTTAAAATCCCAACAAGATGCAAATAATTTGCAGTTGCAGTTAATTAAAGTGTGACACGGAGAAAAAGCAGAGAGATTAATAAGTGAATCCAAAAACAGAGCCATTAAATATGTTTCTTCCTTCAGATGCCTCACGTCTGATTCTGTGATTCATGTTGGGTTTTTATAAGGGCCCTTTTATTAGCTACTATATTAAGGTGATACGGAGGTTCCATCATGCAGTGCGGTTGGAAATTGGATTGTGTTGCTCTGTTGTGCGTTTCAGAGTGACCTTGTCTGTATCCTTGTGGAAGCTGTCATTAGATATCTAGCTCTTCTAGTGACATCACGGTGTGTACACCGAGCCTCGATTAATGCTTTTAAAGACTTTACTACAAAACTAATAAATAATGTTTTGTTTTATTTGTGTTATAATTAATATATTTTACTATTGGAGGCATGTTCTCTTCTCAGCACTAGGGATTCCAGGTTGGAATCCCAATCTGGGTGGAGTTTCCATGATCTCCTCGTGTCTCCTCGTGTTTGGGTTTCCTCCGGGTTCCCCGGTTTCCTCCCACAATCCAAAAACATGGATCAAGTCAATTGAAGTCTCCAAATTGCCCCATATAGAGTGTGTGTGTGAGTGAGTGTGTGTCCAGTGATAGATTGGCACCCTGTCCTGGGTGTATCTGCTCAGCGCTCGAAACGTTCTCCCCTGGATGGGCATGGGGAACCCCACCGCGACCCTAAAAGAGGATAAAGCGGGAGATAATGAATGAATGAATGAATATTTTACTATTGGTGGCACGGTGGCTTAGTGGTTGGCATGTTCTCCTCTCAGCACTAGGGATTCCAGGTAGGGATTCCAGGTTGGAATCCCAATCTGGGTGGAGTTACCATGTTCTCCCTGTGTCCACGTCGGTTTCCTCCGGGTTCCCCGGTTTCCTCCACAGTCCAAAAACATGGATCAAGTCAATTGAAGTCTCCAAATTGCCCCATATAGAGTATGTGTGTGAGTGAGTGTGTGCCCAGTGATGGATTGGCGCCCTGTCCTGGGTGTATCTGCCCAGCGCTCGAAACGTTCTCCCCTGGATGGGCATGGGGAACCCCACCGCGACCCTAATAGAGGATAAAGCGGGAGATAATGAATGAATGAATGAATATTTTACTATTGGAGGCATGGTGGCTTAGTGGTTGGCATGTTCTCCTCTCAGCACTAGGGATTCCAGGTAGGGATTCCAGGTTGGAATCCCAATCTGGGTGGAGTTACCATGTTCTCCCTGTGTCCACGTCGGTTTCCTCCGGGTTCCCCGGTTTCCTCCACAGTCCAAAAACATGGATCAAGTCAATTGAAGTCTCCAAATTGCCCCATATAGAGTATGTGTGTGAGTGAGTGTGTGCCCAGTGATGGATTGGCGCCCTGTCCTGGGTGTATCTGCCCAGCGCTCGAAACGTTCTCCCCTGGATGGGCATGGGGAACCCCACCGCGACCCTAATAGAGGATAAAGCGGGAGATAATGAATGAATGAATGAATATTTTACTATTGGAGGCATGGTGGCTTAGTGGTTGGCATGTTCTCCTCTCAGCACTAGGGATTCCCGGTTCGAATCCCAATCTGGGTGGAGTTACCATGTTCTCCCCGTGTCCGCGTGGGTTTCCTCCGGGTTCTCCGGTTTCCTCCCACAGTCCAAAAACATGGATCAAGTCAATTGAAGTCTCCAAATTGCCCCATATAGAGTGTGTCTGTGTGAGTGAGTGTGTGTTCAGTGATAGATTGGTGCCCTGTTCTGGGTGTATCTGCCCAGCGCTCGAAACGTTCTCCCCTGGATGGACATGGGGAACCCCACACGACCCTAATAGAGGATAAAGCGGGAGATAATGAATGAATGAATGAATATTTTACTATTGGAGGCACGGTGGCTTAGTGGTTGGCATGTTCTCCTCTCAGCACTAGGGATTCCAGGTTGGAATCCCAATCTGGGTGGAGTTTCCATGTTCTCCCCGTGTCCACGTGGGTTTCCTCCGGGTTCTCCGCTTTCCTCCCACAGTCCAAAAACATGGATCAAGTCAATTGAAGTCTCCAAATTGCCCCATATAGAGTGTGTCTGATAGATTGGCACCCTGTCCTGGGTGTATCTGCCCAGCGCTCGAAACGTTGTCCCCTGAATGGGCATGGGGAACCCCCCCACAACCCTGATAGAGGATAAAGCAGAAGATAATGGATGGATGGATTAACTCAGTGTTTATTTCTGTAGTAAGCGTCATCGGAAAGCACTTATTCTTCATCATGTCGTTTCTTCTTTTGTATAATGGACCTTTTGCTTGATTAATTTTACATTAGATGGTACATGAGGTCATGCGGCAGACGCTTTTATTTAAAGTGACTCACAAGCGACTTAAAGGGTAAAGTAGGAGACAATTTTTTTGTTGCATTACACTTTAAGACAGTGGAGTTGGAGTATTTATAGACATTTCTGAAGAATCTCCCTTAGTCTCAAAGCATTGGTAGTCAGTGTGTCAACCACTCATCTGAGGTCAACTCCTCTCAGGTCTTGTTGCCTGGAAACCTCGCCGTTTCTCCCCAGCATCAGCTTCCTTAGGATCCTGCTTTCATTGCTACGCGTTCGAAAATCCTCTTGACATCCCGCCAACTCATTAATCAATACTTACAAGGGACTTACAGATTGCCTGTTTATTGACCAGCTATTCATTATCAGCCGTGCTGTTTTGCTGAGATAAGCTGGAAAGGTCACCACTGCTGGGCGGTTGTGTGTGATTTGGGAATACTCTGAATATTGTATAAATCTGCATGTGTGTGCAAGGAGGGTGTTTTGGGCCGTCCAGTTTTGGTCCAGCGGCTGTGTGTGTCTGTGCATTTTATAAAATGGGAGGGAATAAGTAACAGGAACCCTCTGATGCTGCACCCATGTCATTGTGCCCTTGAGGAAAGCACAGATCATTAGGTTACATGTTCTTCTAGCAACATCACAACAACTATATGAACTTCATGAAAATCATGATTTTGGAGTTGGCTGAAGGTCATTGTGGGGATTTACTGAATTTAGTCCGAAAATGGGGCCAAGAGTCAACCCCGCAGGTACTGTGACATTTAGTCCTTTGGGTTTTTGTGTAGATATTAAAGCCTTTGAGGGTGGGCGGCAGGGTGGCTTAGTGTTTAACATGTCCTCCTCTCAGTGTTAGGGATTCCCGGTTCGAATCCCCATCTGGGTGGAGTTTCCATGTTCTCCCCGTGTCTGCGTGGGTTTCCGCCGGGTTCTCCGGTTTCCTCCCACAGTCCAAAAATATGTATGAAGTCAACTGAGTTCTCCAAATTGCCCCATATAGAGTGTGTCTGTGTGAGTGAGTGTGTATCCAGTGATAGATTGGTGTCCTGTCCTGGGTATACCTGCCCAGCGCCCGAAACGTTCTCCCCTGGATGGGCATGGGGAACCCCCCCCCGCGACCCTAATATAGGATAAAGCGGAAGATAATGGATGGATGGATGTTGATGTTGTGTCTAAATTAAGGGATCTTATAATATTTGTAATTATACATTCGATTTAAAGTCATAATTGTGCTACTAAAATATTAAATCATGTTTTAACAGCATAGTTTATTGAAATATACAGTACCATTCAAAAGTTTGGACACATGGGCGACACGGTGGCTTAATGGTTAGCATGTTCTCCTCTCAGCATTTGGAATTCCCAGTTCGAATCCCAATCTGGGTGGAGTTTCCATGTTCTCCCTGTGTCCACTTGGGTTTCCTCCGGGTTCTCCGGTTTCCTCCCACAGTCCAAAAATATGGATCAAGGTCACATGAATTCTCCAAATTGCCCCATATAGAGTGTGTGTGTGAGTGAGTGTGTGCCCAGTGATAGATTGGCGCCCTGTCCTGGGTGTATCTTCCCAGCGCCAGAAATGTTCTCCCTTGGATGGGCATGGAGAACCCCCCCGCGACCCTAGTAGAGAATTAAGTGGAAGATAATTAAGTGGAAGAGAGGAGAACTTGCTAACCACTAAGCCACCGTGCCGCCTAAACTAAACACTTTTTAAAATATAGTTTACATTTAATGAAGTACATTTTAAGCTCTTTTTGGTGAAGGAAAGCTTCAGGTTTTCTGTAACCCGGTAACCAGGAGCTGGTAAATGATTATATCACCCCAAAGCCCATCGCTTCAGGCACTGTAACCAACCCAATGTGTTTTAAACAAAGCTGATGCTTTGGCTCTTTAATTATTAACGCTTCATGGCACCTGTTCTGAAAGAGTAGCTTCATTACCTGTTGTTCTCGGTCTTTGGGTGTGAAGTGTGATGGATGAATAGCTCTCTCAGTTTCCTGTGTGCATTCAGGTGATGGATTATTGAAGGTAAATGTGTAGTTGGTATATAAAGATAACGTTTTGGAGAGAAGATAAGGTAAAGGCAGAGTCTAATCGTGGGTTTGAAGATGCTGTGATGCTGTAATGCGATAGGAGATGGTTTTTATTTAAAGGCCTTTAAAGGCAATGGGATATTTGGCTGAGCATTTAGGAGCTTGGCGGAAAGTGTAGACTCATACATGATTAATAAAGGCTCTCGTTTGAATACTTTGTATTAATAAAAACCATCGCTGTGTTCCAATTATATGAATCACTGTGTGCAACCAGCATAATGAGTTGTTTTGGTTTAGACAATCATTGCATGAATAAAAAATTGGGGAAACCTGAGCAGGTGGTTTACTGGAACGGACGGTCCAAGGTGTTGTTTGTTTGGACAGTTGGGGCAGTCATGGGCTTGTGGTTAAGGAACCAGCCTTGTGATCTGAAGGTCCCCGGTTCGATTCCCGATCCCACCAAGAACCATGGCTGAAGTGACCTTGGGAAGGGCACCAAACCCCAATTGCTCCAGTCATCCATTATCTTCCGCTTTATCCTCTACTCGGGTCGCGGAGGGTTCCCAATGCCCATCCAGGGGAGAACGTTTCGGGCGCTGGGCAGATACACCCAGGACAGGACACCAATCTATCACTGGACACACACTGACTCACCCAGACACACTCTATATGGGGCAATATGGAGAATTCAGTTGACCTTGATCCATGTTTTTGGACTGTGGGAGGAAACCGCAGAACTTAGAGGAAACCCACACGGACACGGGGAGAACATAGAGACTCCACCCAGATTGGGATTCGAACCCGGAATCCCTAGCGCTGAGAGGAGAACATGCTAATCACTAAGCCACCGTGCCACCCTATTTTCTATCATGTGATATTTTATTAATTCATCCATTATCTTCCACTTAATCATTTAATAGCATCGTGGGGAGGTTCCCCATTCTCATCCAGGGGAGAACGTTTCAGGTGCTGGGTAAATACACTGAGGACAGGGCGACAAATACACTATATATGGGGCAATTTGGAGAACTCAATTGACTTGATCCATGTTTTTGGACTGTGGGAGGAAACCGGAGAACCCGGAGGAAACCAACGTGGACACGGGGAGAACATGGAGACTCCACCCAGATTGGGATTCGAACCTGGAATCCCTAGTGCTGAGAGGAGAACATGCTAATCACTAAGCCCCCATGCCACCCTATTTTCTATCATGTGATATTTAATTAATTCATCCATTATCTTCCACTTAATCCTTTAATAGCATCGTGGGGAGGTTCCCCATTCTCATCCAGGGGAGAACGTTTTAGGTGCTGGGTAAATACACTGAGGACAGGGCGACAAACACACTATATATGGGGCAATTTGGAGAACTCAATTGACTTCATCCATGTTTTTGGACTCTGGGAGGAAACCGGAGAACCCGGAGGAAAACCAAATGGACACGGTGAGAACATGGAAACTCCACCCAGAATGGGATTCGAACCTGGAATCCCTAGTGCTGAGAGGAGAACGTGCCAACCACTAAGCCACCGTGCCGCCTAGTGGAAACATTCATTCATCCATTATCTCCCGCTTTATCCTCTATTAGGGTCGCGGTGGGGTTCCCCATGCCCATCCAGGGGAGAACGTCTCGGGCGCTGGGCAGATACACCCAGGACAGGACGCCAATCTATCACTGGACACACACTAACTCACACAGACACACTCTATATGGGGCAATTTGGAGAACTCAATTGACTTGATCCATGTTTTTGGACTGTGGGAGGAAACCGGAGAACCCCGAGGAAACCCAAATGGACATGGGGAGAACATGGAAACTCCATCCAGATTGGGATTCGAACCTGGAATCCCTAGTGCTGAGAGGAGAACATGCCAACCACTAAGCCACCGTGCCGCCTAGTGGAAACATGTAGAATAGAATTAATAATTGATAGGGTTTTTTAACAAAAGCCTGTTTATTCATTCATTCATTATCTCCCGCTTTATCCTCTATTAGTGTCGCGGTGGGGTTCCCCATGCCCATCCAGGGGAGAACATCTCGGGCGCTGGGCAGATAGACCCAGGACAGGGCGCCAATCCATCACTGTACACACACTCACTCACACAGACACACTCTATATGGGACAATTTGGAGAACTCAATTGACTTGATCCATGTTTTTGGACTGTGGGAGGAAACCGGAGAACCCGGAGGAAACCCACGCGGACACGGGGAGAACATGGAAACTCCACCCAAATGGGGATTCAAACTGAGAATCCCTAGTGCTGAGAGGAGAACATGCCAACCACTAAGCCACCGTGCCGCCTAGTGGAAACATGTAGAATAGAATTAATAATTGATAGGTTTTTTAACAAAAGCCTGTTTATTGTTTAATGATTTATCTGCTGCTTTTAGAGATATGAGAGATAAAACGGTGAACAATGATATCGTGAATTTTTTATTGAGTTATTCTTTCAAAATAAGCCTTTTTTTTTTGCATGCACCAAATGTTGTTCTCATGCTTCCACAATTATCGTGTGAGTAATGCATCGCATTCAATCGAATTCTTGTATTTGAGGCTACATTTTGCTTTTACTTCAATATTCACAAACACATTGGGCTTTTGTGCAGTTGATGTCTCATCACCCTGCTGTTAACAGCTTGCAAACTATTAGCCGCAGTCTGATGGTAATTAGTTTAAGCCCCCCTGGGTTGTGGAATGCCACAGCCAAGATGACATGTCTGTACATATTAGAGAACCCGGCAAGTGGGGGCAAATCTGTTACATTCCAGCCTGAACACTAAAGGGATTTGAATATCAGTGTTATTAACTGCCCAGGAGAAGTGTACATGTAAATGGACATGCACCGCAGATGATGATGAAATCTTATTTGTGCTGTATAAGAATGACAGTGCTGACAGACAATGGCGCACAGATGGCTGTGGATGTTATTACCATGGAGAGGAGGCTGGAACCCACGCTCCAAAGCACCTGGACAAGGTAGATCTGCAGGGGCTCATGGTGGAAATGAAGGAAAGTGGTATTAAATACAGAGGGATGACTGAGCACGCAACACACAGTTTGATTTTTATGAAATATGGTTATGGTTTTAGTTATATACGCACTTGAAGTCGTATAGATTTTGGATGTTCAGAACATAACCAGCATTTATCCAAATCTCAAGTCTAATCAAGGTTTATTTACATAATTAGTTGTGCCTTTCATTCATTCATTATCTTCCTCTTTATCCTCTATTAGGGTCATGGGGGGGGGGGTTCCCCATGCCCATCCAGGGGAGAACGTCTCGGGCGCTGGGCAGATACACCCAGGACAGGACGCCAATCTATCACTGGGCACACACTCACTCACACAGACACACTCTATATGGGGCAATTTGGAGAATTCAATTGAGCTTGATCCATGTTTTTGGACTGTGGGAGGAAACCGGAGAACCCGGAGGAAACCCACGCAGACACGGGGAGAACATGGAAACTCCACGCAGATGGGGATTCAAACCGGGAATCCCTAGTGCTGAGAGGAGAACATGCAAAACACTAAGCCACCATGCCGCCATTAGTTATATCTGATAAATATAATATAATCACATAATTAGTGATACCTGATACGTATAATTCATTCATTCATTCATTTATTATCTTCTGCTTTATCCTCTATTAGGGTCGTGGGGGGGTTCCCCATGCCCATCCAGGGGAGAACGTTTCGGGCGCTGGGCAGATACACCCAGGACAGGGTGCCAATCTATCACTGGGCACACACACACGCACACAAACACACTCTATATGGGGCAATTTGGAGAATTTAATTGACTTGATCCATGTTTTTGGACTGTGGGAGGAAACCGGAGAACCCGGAGGAAAGCCCACGTGGACACGGGGAGAACATGGAAACTCCACCCAGATGGGGATTCGAACCAGGAATCCCTAGTGCTGAGAGGAGAAGATACTAAACACTAAGCCACCGTGCCGCCTATTGTTATTATTATTATTGTTATTATTATTAAAAATGAGCATAAAAAGTGTGAAAAGTGAGCTGTGTGATTAAAGTGCATCTGATCGGCAACAGCGCAAAAGTAGCTACTGAAAGTATGTATTTGCATAGTGTCTTGTAGTGAAAACGTCAAGCTATCCTCTCAAGGGAACAATACAATTTAATAAGACCTTTTTTCTGCAGTTTCTTATTATTTGCTGCGTTTTAGCTGAAATACGTAACTGCATTACTCTTCTATAAATCAGAGCTTTTTTGTCTGCATTGTTTCTTCTTTTGTTTCACTTTGTCTCTTTAGGAATAAATGAATTCTTTAATTTACTCGTTCCGTATTCTCCGCTTCATTAGTTTGGTTGTTCGCATCACTGATTAGGTTCTGGGTTCTATCCTTCACCTGTCACTCTTCTGTTCATCTCATTCAAATGTAAATGTGATGCTTATCTCATCAATCCCAGGCCGTCTTCCCAAGTTGCTTTTGCATTTGGTTTGGCTCATAGGAACATTTCTTTGATTTAATATATATATATTCATTCATTATCTTCCACTTTATTCTCTGTTAGGGTCGCGGGGGGGTTCCCCATGCCCATCCAGGGGAGAACGTTTCGGGCGCTGGGCAGATACACCCAGGACAGGGCGCCAATCCATCTCTGGGCACACACTCACTCACACAGACACACTCTATATGGGGCAATTTGGAGAATTCACTTGACTTGATCCATGTTTTTAGACTGTGGGAGGAAACCGGAGAACCCGGAGGAAACCCACGCGGACACGGGAAGAACATGGAAACTCCACCCAGATTGGGATACGAACCAGGAATCCCTAGTGCTGAGAGGAGAACATGCTAAACCACTAAGCCAGCGTGCCACCATATATATATAATATTTGATTTCATTTAGTATTTTTGATTTAATATATTTAATGTATGTAATAAATATCGCAAAACCAATATATATATATTCCTCTATTTGGGTCACGGGGGGGGGGGGGGGTTCCCCATGCCCATCCAGGGGAGAACGTTTCGGGGACTGGGCAGATACACCCAGGACAGGACGCCAATCTATCACTGGACACACTCACTGACACAAACACACTCTATATGGGGCAATTTTGGAGAATTCAATTGACCTTGATCCATGTTTTTGGACTGAATTTGCTTTCGATAAACACATTTTTTTTATTGTAGTGTGTTTGTAACCATTTTCTAAAAATAATAAAGAACTCTAGTGCTAAAGACTGCTTCACTCTGATGGTCCCATTAGAGGTTGCTGGTATAACTCAAGATACAGCGTACAGACCACAGAACTCTGTCAGATGCTCAAATTAACATAACTTAAAATTATTAAATATTTTTAAATATTTTTATGCGGCACGGTGGTTTAGTGGTTTGCACGTTCGCCTTTCAGTGCTAGGGATTCCCGGTTCGAATCCCCATCTGGGTGGAGTTTCCATCTTCTCCCCGTGTCTGCGTGGGTTTCCTCCGGGTTCTCCGGTTTCCTCCCACAGTCCAAAAACATGGATCAAATGAATTGAATTCTCCAAATTGCCCCATATAGAGTGTGTCTGTGTGAGTGAGTGTGTGCCCAGCGATGGCTTGGTGCCCTGACCGAGATGTTCTCCACTGGATGGGCATGGGGAACCCCACCGTGACCCTAATAGAGGATAAATCGGGAGATAATGAATGAATAAATATTTTTAAAAAGGTTTTCTAGTAATTGAAGTGTTTTCTTTGCTTTAGAAGAGGAACGCCATGTTAGAGCCAATGACCGGGACTACAATGAGAGGTTCAATTATGCTGTAAGTATTTTCTTCTCAGATAAAGCTTATAATGGGAGAACGTGGAATTAACATGTTAATTAATCTAAACAAGTGATGAACCATCAAAAGAGTCCATATCTTATCTGAATATACTTTTGTTCTCTAAATATTTTAAATTAAATGCTTAATATGTTTTGAATTGGCACGGTGGCTTAGTGGTTAGCATGTTCTCCTCTCAGCGCTAGGGATTCCCGGTTTGATTCCCAATCTGGGTTGAGTTTCCATGTTCTCCCCGTGTCCACATAGGTTTCCTCCGGGTTCTCCGGTTTCCTCCCACAGTTCCTCCCACAATTGAATTCTCCAAATTGCCCCATATAGTGTGTGTTTGTGTGAGTGAGTGTGTGTCCAGTGATAGATTGGCGCCCTGTCCTGGGTGTATCTGCCCAGCGCCCGAGACGTTCTCCCCTGGATGGGCATGGGGAACCCCCCCGCGACCCTAATAGAGGATAAAGTGGAAGATAATGGATGGATGGATAGTTTTGACTTAGTGGTTGGCATGTTCTCCTCTCAGCGCTAGGGATTCGAATCCCAATCTGGGTGGAGTTCCTATGTTCTCCCGTGTCTGCGTGGGTTTTCTCCGGGTTCTCCGGTTTCCTCCCACAGTCCAAAAACAGTGGATCGAGGTCAATTGTATTCTCCAAACTGCCCCATATAGAGTGTGTATGTGTGAGTGAGTGTGTGTCCAGTGATAGATTGGCGTCCTGTCCTGGGTGTATCTGCCCAGCGCCCGAAACGTTCTCCCCTGGATGGGCATGGGGAACCCCCCCCCAGACCCTAATAGAGGATAAAGCAGAAGATAATAGATGGATGGATAGAATATGTTTTGAAAAAGACTGTTTTGCACAATTCCTTTAAAGCTTTGCTGCTGTTTTTTAGGACAATCACATCAAGACGGCAAAATACACATTTTACACCTTTCTACCCATCAACTTGTTCGAGCAGTTTCAGAGATTCGCCAACGCTTACTTCTTAGTGCTGCTTATTCTACAGGTATACACTTTTTATTTCCCTGGAAAACAATATAGATAGAAATTCGAAAGATACAACGCAGATTCTCAGTCCATAAATCATTAGCAGACGTGTCACGAAAACAGAAAGGACACGGTTTGTAGGAATAGAATAGAAATAATTGATGCTGTATAGAAAGTTGATGCTGTTCTTAATGATTCTCTGCTTACAGCTCATTCCTGAGATCTCCTCCTTGTCTTGGTTCACCACTATTGTGCCTTTGGTGTTGGTCCTGACTATCACTGCTGTAAAGGATGCGACTGATGACTATGTGAGTTGATAATTACTCATATGTGTACAGGTTGTACATTCATTCATTCATTCATTCATTCATTCATTATCCTCTACTTAATCCTCTACTAGGGTTTTGTGGGTTCCCCATGCCCATTCAGGGGAGAACGTTTCGCTGGGCAGATACACCCAGGACAGGGCGCCAATCTATCACTGGGCACACACTCACTCACACACACTCAATTCAAATTCCAATTGACCTTGAATCCATGTTTTTGGACTGTGGGAGGAAACCGGAGAACCCGGAGGAAACCTAAACATGGAAACTCCACACAGATTGGGATTTGAACCTGGATTCCCAGCACATACATACAGTAGTCACATCCATCCATCCATTATCTTCCGCTTAATCCTGTACTAGGGTTGGGGGGTTTGTTCCCAAGGCCCATCCAGGGGAGAACGTTTCGGGCGCTGGGCAGATACACCCAGGACAGGACGCCAATCCATCGCTAGACACACAGACACACTCTATATGGGGCAATTTGGAAAATTCAATTTACCTTGATTTTTACACTGTGGGGTCATTTAATTATTTATCCATCCATTATCTTCCGCTTTATCCTCTATTAGGGTCGCGGGGGGTTCCCCATGCCCATCCAGAGGAGAACGTTTCGGGTGCAGGGCAGATACACCCAGGTCAGGACGCCAATCAATCCATGGGCACACATTCACTCACACACACACACTCTATATGGGGCAATTTGGAGAACTCAATTGACCATGATCCATGTTTTTGGACTTTTGGAGTAAAACGGAGAACCCGGACGAAACCCACACAGACACGGGGAGAACATGGAAACTCCACCCAGATTGGGATTGGAACCAGGAATCCCTAGCGCTGAGAGGAGAACATGCTAAACTCTAAACCACCGTGCTGCCCGGGTCACATACATAATTTAAATAATCTGTATCTCATATTTTCTTGGCACTGTGGCTTAGTGGTTAGCATGTTCTCCTCTTAGCGCTAGGGATTCCTGGTTCGAATCCCCATCTTGGTGAAGTTTCCACGTTCTCCCCGTGTCCACGTGGGTTTCCTCCGGGTTCTTTGGTTTCCTCCCACAGTCCAAAAACATGGATCAAGTCAAGTGAATTCTCCAAATTGCCCCATATAGAGTGTGTCTGTGTGAGTGAGTGTGTGTCCAGTGATAGATTGGCGCCCTGTCCTGGGTGTATCTGCCCAGTGCTTGAAACGTTCTCCCCTGGATGGGCATGGGGAACCCCACCGCGACCCTAATAGAGGATAAAGCGGGAGATAATGGATGAATGAATGAATATTTTCTCTGATTAAAAGTTATATGGACTGACCATTTGCCAACTTTCAGTTTTGTAGCTCATATTTTAAAATGTTGGCATTTGGTGTTTTTTGTTTTTTCAGTTCCGCCATAAAAGTGATCGACAAGTCAACACCCGCCAGTCTCAGGTTCTCATCCAGGGAAAGTAAGTCATAATTATATATATTATTATGCATACTGTACATGTTTACATTTATGTATTCAAAAAGAGTTCCAAAATATAAAAGGTATTAATTCCCGTTTTATTCTATAGGCTCCAGAATGAAAAGTGGATGAATGTTCGAGTTGGAGACATCATAAAACTGGAGAACAACCAGTTTGTTGCTGTAGGTACTTATCTTCTAGATTAGATTTTGATTCGATTAAACTCTATTGTCATTGTGCTGAGTACAGTTACAGAGCCAATAAAATGTAGCGAGCCTCTAACCAGAAGTGCAATATATAATATTATTCACATAAATCCAGAATATACTGAAGTGCAGGGGCGTTTTTAGAGTTTAGAAACATCAGGGGCTTTAGCCCAGATCCCTTATTGCCCCCTCTGTCCTCTTTAAAAATTGCCCTTTCATGAGGGTATTTATCCATTTTACAAACTGTTGTTACATTCATTTTGTTTGATCATTTATTAGTTATATTAGTTATTAATTAAATAACATGAAATATGTCTGTATGTTTGTTTTAGCCCAGATCCCTTATTGCCCCCTCTGTCCCTTTCATGAGGGTATCAATCCATTTTTCAAACTGTTGTTACATTCATGTTGTTTGATCATTTATTAGTTCTATTAGTTATAAATTAAATAAATGAAATGTGTCTGTCAGCAGTGGAGAGCACATTCAGTTCTAATAAATGATGTTTAACTGAAAACTTTTGAATAAATGAACCTGAGCTTCAGCAGAAAAGCATGAATCTGTTTTACGAGTCGCAGATGAGACAGTTTTAACGAGGTTTTGCTTTAATTACCGTAACTCTGAGACAGTTTGCGCCTTCAGAAAAATTCTGACGCTTTCTGAAAACTGAGAAGCTGCTCTTTACAGTCAACATATAGTTATTACGGTAACTTTACTCCTGATACTGGTGAAAAATATCTGTCGCCCTCAAACACACACACACACACACACACACACACACACACACACAGACACACACATCGTTCGGTCCCACTGTTGGAGGAGAGGCTGCAGAGAAAGCTGCTCTCATTTGATTCGGGGCAACTGACAAAACGTCCGGGGCTATAGCCCCAAAAGCCCAGGACTAACAACACCCCTGGTGAAGTGTATACTGATTTGTTTATACATATATAATTAAACATCATATACATAAGTGAGATACACAACAATACATTTATAAATACTAGACAGTATTAATGTGTTATTAGATGCATACAGTAATATAAAGGTTATAGAATCAATGTACATACTATAAACATATTAATATCTATATCTATATGTTCTGCATTGATTCAGGGTTTCTTATTATTTCTATAAACCAGTGTGATGCATCTCATATGGTCTAATCTACCAAAATGTCATGACATAACTGATGTTCACACGGTGTTCTCTTATCTCCTGTTCGTTGTGTGAATGGCAGGCTGATTTACTGCTTCTCTCCAGCAGTGAGCCCTATGGGCTGTGCTATATTGAGACGGCAGAGTTGGATGGGTAAGAGCTTGTCATCTATATTTTGATATTAATTACTAAATGTAAAAAGCTTATTCACTCTTCATGTCTGAGGTTGGAATTTAAACCTGGAGATAAACAAAACCATATGAAACGTTCTCGCATTTAATAGAAGTGTGTTTCTGTTGGTCCGCCTCACACTTCCATCCATCCATCCATTATGTTCCAGTTTATCCTCTATTAGGGTAGCAGGAGGGGGGGGGGGGGGCATGCACATCCAGGGGAGAACGTCTCGGGCGCTGGGCAGATACACCCAGGACAGGACGCCAATCTATCGCTGGGCACACACTCACACACACAGACACACTCTATATGGGGCAATTTGGAGAATTCAATTGACTTGTTCCATGTTTTTGGACTGTGGGAGGAAACCGGAGAACCCGGAGGGAACCCACGCAGACACGGGGGTGCCAATCTATCGCTGGGCACTCACTTACTCACACAGATACACTCTATATGGGGCAATTTGGAGAATTCAGTTGATCCTGATCCATGTTTTTGGACTGTGGGAGGAAACCGGAGAACCCGGAGGGAACCCACGCGGACACGGGGGTGCAAATCTATTGCTGGACACACACTCACTCACACAGACACACTCTATATGGGGCAATTTGGAGAATTCAATTGACTTGTTCCATGTTTTTGGACTGTGGGAGGAAACCGGAGAACCCGGAGGAAACCCACACAGACACAGGGAGAACATTGAAACTCCACCCAGATGGGGATTCGAATCGGGAATCCCTAGCGCTGAGAGGAGAACATGCTAAACACTAAGCCACCGTGCCACCCGAGCTAAAAACAGGACTGACTTAAATCTGACAAAGAGAATAATCAAAAGCAGGATAAAATACATAGACGGGAAACACAGCTGATGATGACGATTATGAGACAGAATGGCTAATTAACAAGGATTAATGATCTAATTAACAATGATTAAATAACAAATGAGAAAAGCAGCACAGACGCAGACTGGACCATGAATCAAATAAAGACAAAAGTCTGTTGTGGGAGTGCATCAGCTAATTTTAGTGTTATTATGAAACAGCACTATGTGATTCATCAATCCATCCATTATCTTCCGCTTTATCCTCTATTAGGGTCATGGGGGGGGGGGGGGGGTTCCCCATGCCCATCCGGGGGAGAATGTTTCGGGCGCTGGGCAGATACACCCAGAACAGGACACCAATCTATCGCTGGGCACACACTCACAGAGAACACACTCTATATGGGGCAATCTGATCAAGAGAATAATGGAAGGCAGGATAAAATAGAGCGGCATGGTGGTTTAGTGGTTAGCATGTTCTCCTCTCAGGTTTGGGATTCCCGGTTCGAATCCCCATCTGGGTGGAGTTTCCATGCTCTCCCCATGTCTGTGTGGGTTTCCTCCGGGTTCTCTGGTTTCCTCCCACAGTCCAAAAACATGGATCAAGTCAATTGAATTCTCCAAATTGCCCCATATAGAGTGTGTGTGTGTGAGTGAGTGTGTGCCCAGTGATAGATTGGCGTCCTGTCCTGGGTGTATCTGCCCAGCGCCCGAGACGTTCTCCCCTGGATGGGCATGGGGAACCCCCCCACGACCCTAATAGAGGATAAAGCAGAAGATAATGAATGAATGAAAGGATAATATAGATAGACGGCAAACAGAGCTGATGATGATCATGATGAGACAGAATGGCAAATTAATTAAGGACTAATGATCTAATTAACAATGACTGGACACACTCACTCACACAGACACACTCTATATGGGGCAATTTGGAGAACTCAATTGACTTGATCCATGTTTTTGGACTGTGGGAGGAAACCGGAGAATCCAGAGGAAACCCATGGGGACACGGGGAGAACATGGAAACTCCACCCAGATTGGGATTCGAACCGGGAATCCCCAGCGCTGAGAGGAGAACATGCCAACCACTAAGCCACCGTGCCGCCCGCACTATTTTATTATTGGACAAATTATTCATTCATTCATTCATTCATTATCTCCTGCTTTATCCTCTATTAGGGTCGCGGTGGGGTTCCCCATGCCCATCCAGGGGAGAACGTCTCGGGCGCTGGGCAGATAGACCCAGGACAGGACGCCAATCCATCGCTGGGCACACACTGACTCACACAGACACACTCTATATGGGGCAATTTGGAGAATTCAATTAACTTGATCCATGTTTTTGGACTGTGGGAGGAAACCGGAGAACCCGGAGGAAACCCACGCAGACACGGGGAGAACATGGAAACTCCACCCAGATGGGGATTCGAACCGGGAATCCCTAGCTGGACAAATTATATCTGTACTAATTATTTTTAATTTGATTATACTTTAAAATACCTGGTATACTTTATACCTCGTATTATACACATTCTTTGGTTTATCTTTATGAAATCTAAATCTCTTTAAACAGTGAAACAAACCTGAAGGTGCGCCAAGCCTTGACTGTGACCTCGGACCTCGGAACAGATGTTTCCAGGCTTGCGGAGTTTGATGGTAATTCCAAAACATGTACAGTTATTCCTTTCATGGTTTCTTTCTTAAAAAAACAACATAACGGGTTTTTCCTTGCCACTGTCGCTTTGGATTGCATAGGTGCGCTGTGTTGTTGTAGTGTTGTAAAAAGCGCTGTATAAAGGAATTAACTTGAGCTTGAACTAGATAAACACACGATGATGTTCTGTGTTTCAGGAGAGGTCATATGTGAGCCACCCAATAACAAACTGGATCGCTTCATTGGGACTTTATACTGGAAAGACAATAAATATCCTCTGGACAATGAGAAAATGCTGCTGCGAGGCTGCATCCTGAGGAACACTGAGTGGTGCTTTGGTCTTGTTATCTTCGCTGGTACGTTTCGTTCCTTTATGTGAGCTGCTGTTTAACTCATATGTATGATTCATTATGTCCACACTATGTTTTTAGTTTGTAGTCCTACACTTTGTGGGAAAAAGGCTGCTATATTTTCCATCCATCCATTATCTTCCACTTTATCCTCTACTAGGGTCGGGAGGGGTGGGGGGGTTCCCCATGCCCATCCAGGGGAGAACGTTTCAGGCGCTGGGCAGATACACCCAGGACAGGGCGCCAATCTATCACTGGGCACACACTCACTCACACACACAAACACACTCTATATGGGGCAATTTGGAGAACTCAATTGACTTGATCCATGTTTTTGGACTGTGGGAGGAAACGGAGAACCTGGAGGAAACCCACACGGACATGGGGGTGCCAATCTATCGCTGGGCATACACTCACTCACAAAAGCACACTCTGTATGGGGCAATTTGGAGAACTCAATTGACTTGATCCATGTTTTTGGACTGTGGGAGGAAACGGGAGAACCCGGAGGAAACCCACACGGACATAGGGGTGCCAATCTATCGCTGGGCATACACTCACTCACAAAAGCACACTCTGTATGGGGCAATTTGGAGAATTCAATTGACCTTGATCCATGTTTTTGGACTGTGGGAGGAAACCCACGCGGACACGGAGAGAACATGGAAACTCCACCCAGATTGGGATTCGAACTGAAAATCCCTAGCGTTGAGAGGAGAACATGCTAACCACTAAGCCAACGTGCTTTAATTTATATGCTATATTTAAAATTTTGTTTATTTCTTATGCGACTAAATTTTTAGTATTACCTTTTTATTAAAGGGGCGACACGGTGGTTTAGTGGTTGGCATGTTCTCCTCTCAGCGCTGCGGATTCAGGTTCGAATCCCAATCTGGGTGGAGTTTCCATGTTCTCCCCGTGTCCGCGTGAGTTTCCTCCGGGTTCTCCGGTTTCCTCCCACAGTCCAAAGACATGGATCAAAGTCAAATGAGTTCTCCAAATTGCCCCATATAGAGTGTGTCTGTGTGAGTGAGTGTGTGTCCAGTGATAGATTGGCGTCCTGTCCTGGGTGTATCTGCCCAGCGCCCGAAACTTTCTCCCCTGGATGGGCATGGAAACACCCCCCCCCCCCCCCCCCGACCCTAATAGAGGATAAAGCGGAAGATAATGGATGGATGGATTTTTATTATAACGCTGCTATTTTTTTTTTTTCATTTTATTTTATTATATTCCTTAAATGTAAAATTTCTACTTAGGGTAAACTTGGTCCGTGAAACACAATTTCGTTTATATTTCATGTTCCACATGTTATGTAAATGACAATAAAGTCTCCTTGAACATGTGACCAGTCTATTGCAGGGCAGACACTGATAGATTTCCACCCTGGGGCAAATTACATTCACATTCTTTGGATTTTGGGAGGAAACCAGGGCTAATGGGGCAACCCACAAATACATGGGGAGAACATGCAACTAGCATGTTTTATTTCTTTTCAGTGATGGATAAATTGTAATGTCATGTCTGCTCTGGGTTCTGTTTGACTAGGACTCCAAACGAAGCTGATGCAGAACTGTGGGAGGACGAAATTCAAAAGGACTAGCATTGACAAGCTGATGAACACTTTAGTTCTGTGGGTGAGTGTCTCCTTCTGTCTGCACTTTACACTCCTGCTTCTGTCTGTATGTAGAATTATTATTATTTAAAACGTGGTACAAGGGCTAGTGGTTGGCATGTTCTCCTCTCAGCACTAGGGATTCCAGGTTCGAATCCCAATCTGGGTGAAGTTCCCATGTTCTCCCCATGTCCGCGTTGGTTTCCTCCGGCTTCTCCGGTTTCCCCCCACAGTCCAAAAACATGGATCAAGGTCAATTGAGTTCTCCAAATTACCCCATATAGAGTGTGTGTGTGAGTGAATGTGTGCCCAGAGATGGATTGGCGTCCTGTCCTGGGTGTATCTGCCCAGCGTCCGAAATGTTCTCCCTGGATGGACATGGGGAATGTCCCCACGCGACCCTAGTAGAAGATAATGTGGAATATAATGGATGGTAGAAGGGTGACACGGTGGCTTAGTGATCAGTACATCTGGGTCTGTTCTGGAGTATTTGGCAAAACCATCCACCATTGTCTTTCGCTTGTCCGGGATTCGGGTCGTGGGGGCAGCAACCCAACTAGAGAGGCCCAGACCTCCTTCATCCCATCCACCTCCATCAGCTCAAGGTGTTCCCAGACCAGCTGGGAGATATAATCCCTCCACATGTCCTGGGTCTTCCCCGGTGTCTCCTCCCAGCTGGACTTGCCTGAAACACATCCTTGGGTGGCACCCAGGAGGCATTCTTACCAGATGCCCGAACCACCAGGATCTCCAGGATGACCGAGCTTCTCACCCTATCTCTAAGGAAGAGCCCAGACACCCTTTGGAGAACAGGTCATTACAAACCATCCATCTTCCGCTTAATCCTCAATTAGGGTCACGGGGGGTGGGTTCCCCATGCCCATCCAGGGGAGAACGTTTCGGGCACTGGGCAGATACACCCAGGACAGGGCACCAATCTATCGCTGGGCACACACTCACTCACACAAACACTCTATATGGGGCAATTTGGAGAATGCAATTGACCTTGATCCATGGTTATAGACTGTAGGAGGAAACCGGAGAACCTGGAGGAAACCCACACGGACACGGGGAGTAGATGGAAACTCCACCCAGATTGGGATTCGAACCTGAATCCCTAGCGCTGAGAGGAGAACATGCCAACCACTTAAGCCACCGTGTCGCCTCATTACAAACCAATTGAAGAACGAATTGTAATGGAATTTCTTTGGCTTTCAGATCTTTGGATTTTTAATTTGCATGGGGATCACTCTGGCTATTGGGAACACCATCTGGGAGGAGAGAGTTGGCAGATACTTCTGGGAATATCAGCAGTGGAATGAACTGCTTGGCAGTCCTGTCTTCTCTGGTTTCCTCATGTTCTGGTCTTACATCATCATCCTTAATACGGTGGTCCCAATTTCACTGTATGTGAGGTAAGAGATGCCATATTGCTTTAGGAAGACTGCAAATCGTATTTAAACTGGGTTCATTTGTAAAATTAAGGTAAAATGCACTTATCTACTGAAGTAATAGGTTTGGTTTAGTGATGAAGACAATGATGAGTGAAGACCCAGATCAGACAACCTGACACTGTGGCACTATGGGGCTTAATGATACCGGTTTATTGGATGTCATAACATGAGCTCAGAAAGGTGCAGACACAACAAACCATGGATTTTAGGAAAAACATTCACCTGGCCTATAGAGTATACAACGTGCGGA
>JAFMOC010000685.1:50000-115000 GCA_019802505.1 Corydoras sp. C115 | reverse complement strand
ACTCTATATGGGGCAATTTGGAGAATTCAATTGACTTGATCCATATTTTTGGACTGTGGGAGGAAACCGGAGAACCCGGAGGAAACCCACGTGGACACGGGGAGAACATGGAAACTCCACCAGATTAAGAATCGAGGAATCCCCATCGCTGAGGAGAACGTGCTAACCACTAAACCACCGTGCCACCCTATATATATATATATATATATATATATATTCATTCATTCATTCATTATCTTCCGCTTTATCCTATATTAGGGTCGCGGGGGGTGTTCCCCATGCCCATCCAGGGGAGAATGTTTCGGGCGCTGGGCAGATACACCCAGGACAGGATGCCAATCTATCACTGGGCACACACTCACTCACACAGACATGCACGCATACACACTCTATTTGGGGCAGAGGAAAACCCACGCAGACACGGGGAGAACATGGAAACTCCACCAAGATTGGGATTCGAACAGGGAATCCCTAGTGCTGAGAGGCGAACGTGCTAACCACTAAGCTACCGTGCCGCCTTATATATATATATATATAAATATATATATATATATATATATATATATATATATATATATATATATATATATATATATATATATATATATATATATATATATAAAAAACCTCCTCAACCCCCTCATTAACATGTGCTTGCATCCAGATACCGTTACATTAAGCCCAGGAGATCTATGCACACGAGATGCTCATATTGCCTTATAGCTAAACAGATTATACACTGTATAACAATAATGGCAACCTTTTCCCACCAAACCCTCAAGTCATAAATTTCTGTTTGTCATCTACCCAAATCAACAACTTACTCACTCATTCATTCATTCATTCATCTTCCGCTTTATCCTCTACTAGGGTCGCGGGTGGGGTTCCCCATGCCCATCCAGGAGACAACGTTTTAGGCACCCAGAACAGGACGCCAATCAACTGCGGATCACAACAGCTTACTCATCAACCTTTATTCTGTTCTGTGTTTTTGTGCAGGTGATGCTTATGATGAATTTGGACACAAAATTGATATCACTGAGGTAAAATTTTACCATCCAATCATTATCTTCCGCTTTATCCTATATTAGGGTGCGGGGGGGGGGGGTTCCCATGCCCAACCAGAGGAGAACGTCTCGGGCGCTGGGCAGATACACCCAGGACAGGACGCCAATCCATCACTGGGCACACACTCACACCCACAAACACACTCTATATGGGGCAATTTGGAGAATTCAATTGATCTTGATCCCTGTTTTTGGACTGTGGGAGGATACCGGAGAACCAGGAGGAAACCCACGCAGACACGGGGAGAACATGGAAACTCCACCCAGATGGGGATTCGAACCGGGAATCCCTAGCGCTGAGAGACGAACGTGTTAACCACTAAGCCACCGTGCTGCCCTGTAAAATTTTATATATTTTATAGTTAATTTTATATTTATTTATTTATTTTATTATTTTTTTTAATTTTTATTATTTTAGCACCAGCCGCCACTGCAAACAGATGATATGGTCAAGTGTTCACAAACTTTTGACCATAAAGTGGACTTCATATTTGTTCCAGAATCGCAAAGCTCCCCTGACTTTGTCGTTCTCGTTGCATAGAAAACCCCCTGTGTGGATTTCTCCTTCAACCCTCTGAGGGACCGGAAGTTCACCTTTTATGACAGCAGCCTGGTGGAGGCTATTAAGTTGGAGGAACCATTGGTGCAGGAATTCTTTCGATTGCTAGCGTTATGCCATACAGTCATGCCTGAAGAAAGTGAAGGTCAGCTACACAGGAGAGCAGCATTAATGGTTCTTTATTAAAGGAGATGTAGATTTTCATGTATCTCTGAATGATGTTCCAGGAGCTCTGGTGTATCAGGCTCAGTCTCCAGATGAAGGTGCTTTGGTCACTGCAGCGCGCAACTTTGGATTTGTGTTTCGAGCCAGAACACCCGAGACCATCACGCTAAATGAGATGGGTCAGTCTGTCACCTATCAACTGCTGGCTATACTGGATTTTAATAATGTTCGCAAAAGAATGAGCGTCATTGGTAAGTGTTTACAAAGTTCATTCAACCATTATCTTCCGCTTTATCCTCTATTAGGGTCGCGGTGGGGTTCCCCATGCCCATCCAGGGGAGAACATTTCGGGCGCTGGGCAGATACACCCAGGACAGGGCGCCAATCTATCACTGGGCACACACTCACTCACACAGACACACTTTATTTGGGGCAATTTGGAGAACTCAATTGACTTGATCCATGTTTTTGGACTGTGGGAGGAAACCAGAGAACCTAGAGGAAACCCACACAGACACAGAGAGAACATGGAAACTCCACCCAGATTGGGATTCGAACCAGGGAATCCCTAGCGCTGAGAGGCGAACGTACTAACCACTAAGCCACCGTGCCGCCCTTAATTAATTATTTGATATTTTTTTTGTTGCAGTAAGAAATCCAGAAGGGCAGCTGAAACTTTACTCCAAAGGAGCAGATACAATACTGTTTGAAAGGCTTGACCCATCGAATGAAGAGCTCATGTTCACTACCTCAGAACACCTGAATGTGAGTTTAGACTCTCAAACAATATCCTTATAAAGCTGCATTCATCTGTTGCATACTCACATCAATTCATTCATCCATCCATTATCTTCCACTTTATCCTCTACTAGGGTCGTGGGGGGGTTCCCCATGCCCATCCAGGGGAGAACGTTTCGGGCGCTGGGCAGATACACCCAGGACAGGACACCAATCTATCACTTGGCACACACTCACTCACACAGACACACTCTATATGGGGCAATTTGGAGAATTCACATGACCTTTATCAATGTTATTTGGACTGTGGGAGGAAACCGGAGAACTCGGAGGAAACCCACGCGGACACGAGGAGAACATGGAAACTCCACCCAGATTGGGATTCAAACCGGGAATCCCTAGTGCTGAGAGGAGAACATGCTAACCACTAAGCCACCACATCATCCATCCATCAATCCATCCATTATCTTCTGCTTCATCCTCTATTAGGGTCACGGTTGGGGGGGGGGTTCCCCATGCCCATCCAGGGGAGAACATTTCAGACGCTGGGCAGATACACCCAGGACAGGGCACCAATCTATCACTGGACACACACTCAATCACACAGACACACTCTATATGGGGCAATTTGGAGCCTTCAATTGACCTTGATCCATGTTTTTGGAATGTGGGAGGAAACCGGAGAACCCGGAGGAAACCCACGCGGACACGGGGAGAACATGGAATCTTCACCCAGACTGGGATTCAAACCTGGAATCCCTAGGGCTGAGAGGAGCACATGCCAAACCACTAAGCCACCACATCATCCATCATCCATTATCTGCCGCTTTATCCTCTATTAGGGTCAAGGGTGGGGGGGGTTCCCCATGCCCATCCAGGGGAGAATGTTTCGGGCGCTGGGCAGATACACCCAGGACAGGACGCCAATCTATCACTGGGCACACACTCACACAGACACACTCTATATGGGGCAATTTGGAGAACGCAATTGACTTGATCCATGTTTTTGGACTGTGGGAGGAAACCGGAGAACCCGGAGGAAACTCACGCGGACACGGGGAGAACATGGAAACTCCACCCAGATTGGGATTCGAACCTGAATCCCTAGCGCTGAGAGGAGAACATGCTAAACCACTAAACCACCGTGCCTAAATGTAAAAGTAATTGTTTCTTATTCCCATGTGGCCCAAACAATTCTTTATAGTTGCTCGACTGTAAAACTTGTTCTTGGTTGATAGGAGTTTGCCGGCGAGGGTTTACGGACTTTGGCTCTGGCGTATAAAGATCTGGATGAAGACATGTTTGATGAGTGGATGAAGAAGCTGCTGTTTGCTAGCACTGCGCTGGAGAACAGAGAGGAGGAACTCGGCGCTCTGTATGAGGAAATAGAACAGGATCTGATGGTGAGTGAATGCATGCACCGCTCTGTGTGCACACTGTGTGGCGCTGTCTGAGGAAATCTAGTGGCATCATTAAGGACCCCACTCACCCACGCCACTGCCTTATCTCACAGATGCCGAGTGGAAAGAGTCTCAGATGCGTAAAGACCAGAACCAGCCGGTTTAGAGACCGATTCTTCCCACAGGCAACCAGACTGTGGAACGGCCATTAGAACTTTGTACTGCCCAAAACTCGGACAACTGCCCCCTTACATACTGCCCCCTTACATACACACCGCACCTTGCACTTTACTGCACAGCACCCACAGACTCTAACATACACCCTCTCTCCAACTCTCACTTTAACTATATCTCCATAACTTTCTTAATATTTTTATATTTACATTTTCCAGGTTCGAATCCCAATCTGGGTGGAGTTTCCATGTTCTCCCCGTGTCCGCATGGGTTTCCTCCGGGTTCTCCGGTTTCCTCCCACAGTCCAAAAACATGGATCAAGTCAATTGACTCCAAATTGCCCCATATAGAGTGTGTCTGTGTGAGTGAGTGTGTGCCCAGTGATTGATTGGCGCCCTGTCCTGGGTGTATCACCCAAAACGTTCTCCCCTGGATGGGCATTGGGAACCCCCCCACAACCCTAATAGAGGATAAAGCGGGAGATAATGGATGGACGGATAAATATTAAATGTGTCATCGTACATTTTGGCCTCCAACACTAAATGCATTAACACATTTTCACATAACAAACACTGAACTACACCAAAGGAGCCCAAACTACTTTAGATTATATGTTTAAAAGTTTATTTTTTTAAAAAGTTATTATATGTGTTTTGTAGTTCTACAATTACAGACTGTAGTCCATCACAGAACAGGTATCATTTGGGTGGTGGATTGTTTTTGGTCAGTTCTGCAGTGACACTGATGTGGTGAGGGGGGTTTTAGTGCAGCAGTGCTGCTGGAGTTTCATTTAAACACCTCAGTGACACTGCTGGGATAGGAATAATGCCCCAACCCAATAATACCTGCTCTGTGGGGGTACTATTGGGGACCTGACCATTAGAACAGAGTAAAGGGGACGTACAGTATGTACTGTAGAACACAAACAGATGGACTACAGAGTGGATTGTAGAACTACAAAGTCTTTGTTGGTTATATTATAATATTGCTATTTGGGGACTTTTCTATCAGGTTATTGAGGGGGTCAGGTTCAGCTTTCCGTTCATCATCATTTAATCTTATAGGCAATTAAAATGATGTTAAAATACTAGCACCAGGCTGCTTCTGATTCGTCAACACCGAAACAATGTAAACCAACGTGACACTAATGTGGTAAAGGCTGGTTGGCTTTAAATTAGCGTCATGTTAAGTTAATGTTAGTTAATATGTCCATACAAGTAACATGATTATATTAAACTGTTTTTAAAGCTTCTTGGAGCGACAGCAATTGAGGATAAACTGCAGGATGGAGTACCGGAAACTATAAGCTGCCTGACGTTGGCTAACATTAAGATCTGGGTTCTAACTGGAGACAAACTAGGTGAGTAACAGCAGTCAGAGATTATTCTGTAAATGCAGAGAAATTAAATATTTGGTTAATATGTAACAGTTAATCGGGCGGCATGGTGGCTTAGTGGTTAGCATATTCTCCTCTCAGCGCTGAGAGGTGGGCGGAGTTTCCATGTTCGCATGGATTTCCTCCGGGTTCTCCGGTTTCCTCCCACAGTCCAAAAACATGGATCAAGTCAACTGAGTTCTCCAAATTGCCCCATATAGAATGAGTGTGTGTGTGAGTGAGTGTGTGCCCAGCGATATATTGGCGTCCTTTCCTGGGTGTATCTCCCCAGCACCTGAAAATTTCTCCCCTGGATGGGCATGGGGAACCTCCCCGCGACCCTAATATAGGATAAAGTGGAAGCGGGTAACTGTTAATCCATCCATCCATCCATTATCTTCCGCTTCATTCTCTACTACAGTAGGGTCATGGTGGGGTTCCCCATGCCCATCCAATGGAGAATATTTCGGGCGCTGGGCAGATACACCCAGGACAGGACACCAATCTGTCGTTGGGTACACACACTCACTCACACAAACACATTCAACTTGGGGCAATTTGGAGAATTCAATTGACCTTGATCCATGTTTTTGGACTGTGGGAGGAAAACGGAGAATCCGGAGGAAACCCACGCGGACACGGGGAGAACATGGAAACTCCACCCAGATGGGGATTCGAACCTGAATCCCAGGCGCTGAGAGGAGAACATGCCAACCACTAAACCACCTTATTACTGTTTTTTTGTATTACCGTATATTACTTTGAATAAACAAAGTCATCATTTTTTGGTTAAATGTAACATTTGTGGGTTATTTTTTTGCTTTATTTACACATCAGCACGAACTCTCAATCGATTGTGTTTTCTGTTTTGTAGAGACTGCGATGAACATCGGTTACTCGTGTAACATGCTGAGAGATGACATGAATGAAGTCTTTATAATCTCAGGGTTTACGACGCTCGACGTTCAGCGGGAGCTCAAGTAACACTTTCTGCATGTTTAATCATTTGCATTTGTCTTTTTCAGGATAATTATGATTCGATGATGTGTGCTTTTTGTTGATTACCATAAGTCCATCCACCCATTATCTTCCACTTAATGCTATACTAGGGTCGCGGTGGGGTTCCCCATGCCCATCCAGGGGAGAACTTTTCGGGCGCTGGGCAGATACACCCAGGACAGGGTGCCAATCTATCACTGGACACACACTCACTCACACAAACACACTCTATATGGGGAGTGGAGAACTCAATTGATCTTGATCCATTTTTTTGGACTGTGGGAGGAAACCAGAGAACCCGAAGGAAACCCAGAGGTACAAACAGGGGTAGAACAATCAAACTCCACCCAGATTGGGATTCGAACCGGGAATCCCTAGTGCTGAGAGGTGGATGTGCTAACCACTAAGCCACTGTGCCGCCATATATATATATATATTCATTCATTCATTATCTCCCACATTATCCTCTATTAGGGTCGTGTTGGGGTTCCCCATGCCCATCCAGGGGAGAACGTCTCGGGCACTGGGCAGATACACCCAGGACAGGGCGCCAATCCATCGCTGGGCACACACTCACTCACACAGACACACTCTATATGGGGCAATTTGGAGAATTCAATTGAGTTGATCCATGTTTTTGGACTGTGGGAGGAAACCGGAGAACCCAGAGGAAACCCACGCAGACACGGGGAGAACATGGAAACTCCACCCAGATGGGGATTCGAACCGGGAATCCCTAGCGCTGAGAGGCGAACGTGCTAACCACTAAGCCACCATGCCAGAATATATATATATACACACTGAATATAGCAATATACTAAAGCAATAAGGCACGAGATGGCGTGTATCAGGAAAAACGTCAGGAAAATAATGTATAGTGTTTCATGCATTGATACGGATGTGATGCGCTCAGAGATTGTTAGATGCATTATTGTTAATGGACAACTGACCCAGCCAATCAGATTTAAGCACCGGAACTACCCATTTTATGATGATGGTTAATTGACATGTTGGGTTATTTGATGTTTCATTGTCATAGGGAAATATTTAATTTAAATTTATTCTGCAGCTCTTGGTAAATGTTGAACTATTTCTTTTTTGTTTCATAGTTTTTACCGGTTTTTATCTTTTGTGTAGGAATGCTAAAGACAGAATCATGGGTTACAGCAGAGACAGAGTCAACAGCGTCCACGAGGATAAAAAGGCTGATTTATCTGCAAGTGACTCTGTGTTTGAGGAAACCATTATATCCGAATATGCGCTGATCATTAATGGACACAGTTTGGTGAGCAGCATTATATAGTCTGTTATAACTATACACACCACGGGGTATGAATATTTATAAACTTGTTATATAACATCCATCCATTATCTTCAGCTTTATCCTCTATTAGGGTCGCGGGGGGGTTCCCCATGCCCATCCACGGGAGAACTTTTCGAGCGCTGGGCAGAAACACCCAGGACAGGGCGCCAATCCATCACTGGACACACACTCACTCACACAGACACACTCTATATGGGGCAATTTGGAGAATTCAATAAATAAATTCCATCCATCCATTATCTTCCGCTTTCCTCTACTAGGGTCGTGGGGTTCCCCATGTCCATCCACGGGAGAACATTTCGGGCGCTGGGCAGAAACACCCAGGACAGGGCGCCAATCTATCAGTGGACACACACTCACCCACACACAAACACACTCTATATGGGGCAATTTGGAGAATTCAATAAACAAATTCCATCCATCCATTATCTTCCGCTTTCCTCTACTAGGGTCGTGGGGGGGTTCCCCATGCCCATCCACGGGAGAACGTTTCGGGCGCTGGACAGATACACCCAGGACAGGACACCAATCTATCACTGGACACACACTCACTCACACACACACGCGGACACGGGGAGAACATGGAAACTCCACGCAGATTGGGATTGGAACCGGCAATCCCTAGCACTGAGAGGAGAACATGCCAACCACTAAGCCACCGTGCCGCCCTAAACAAATTTCAGATAATTTAAAAGGATTTTAGGATAATTTCGCCCCTCCGGACTGCATGTAAACATGTTTGTGTTGCTCACAGGCTTCTCATCTCTTATTCACAGGCTCATGCGCTGGAGGCAGAGCTGGAGCACATTCTGTTAGATGTGGCTTGTCTCTGTAAGACTGTGATCTGCTGCAGGGTAACCCCTCTGCAAAAAGCTCAAGTGGTTGAGCTGGTCAAAAGACACAAGCAAGCCGTCACACTCGCCATCGGGGATGGAGCCAATGATGTCAGCATGATAAAAAGTAAGTCTCCCACCCATCACAGACTTTATTATAACATACTATACTATTTGCTTTTATTAATGTTCATGTTGTGTTTGGGGGCAGCACAGTGGCTTAGTGGTTACCATGTTCTCCTCTCAGCGTTAGGGATTCCCGGTTCGTATCCCAATCTGGGTGGAGTTTCCATGTTCTCCCCGTCCAAAAGTCGCCACAGTCCAAAAACATGGATCAATGTCAACTGAATTCTCCAAATTGCCCCATATAGAGTGTGTTTGTGTGAGTGTTTGTGTGTCCAGTGATAGATTGGCGTCCTGTCCTGGGTGTATCTGCCAGGCGCCCAAAGTGTTCTCCCCTGGATGGGCATGGGGAACCCCCCCCCGCCCCCACGACCCTAGTAGAAGATAAAGCAGAAAATAATGGATGGATGGATGTTCTGTTTGGGGAAATGTGGGTTACAGTGATTGTTGTACATTTGTGCTGTATACTGTGTGTTTGCGTTTAACTAAAATCAGGTTTTCTCCCTGCTATTTGCTTTTTATTTTTTTTTATTTGGTGTTTGCATGTTCTCCCCGTGTCCGTGTGGGTTTCCTCCGGGTTCTCCGGTTTCCTCCCACAGTCCAAAAACATGCATCAAGGTCAATTGTATTCTCCAAATTGCCCCATATAGAGTGTGTTTGTGTGAGTGAGTGTGTGTCCAGTGATAGATTGGCGTCCTGTCCTGGGTGTATCTGCCAGGCGCCCAAAGTGTTCTCCCCTGGATGGGCATGGGGAACCCCCCCCCTGCCCCCACGACCCTAGTATAGGATAAAGCAGAAAATAATGGATGGATGGATGTTCTGTTTGGGGAAATGTGGGTTACAGTGATTGTTGTACATTTGTGCTGTATACTGTGTGTTTGCGTTTAACTAAAATCAGGTTTTCTCCGTGCTATTTGCTTTTTATTTTTTTTTATTTGGTGTTTGCATGTTCTCCCCGTGTCCGTGTGGGTTTCTGGTTTCCTCTGGGTTCTCCGGTTTCCTCCCACAGTCCAAAAACATGCATCAAGGTCAATTGTATTCTCCAAATTGCCCCATATAGAGTGTGTTTGTGTGAGTGAGTGTGTGTCCAGTGATAGATTGGCGTCCTGTCCTGGGTGTATCTGCCAGACGCCCAAAGTGTTCTCCCCTGGATGGGTATGGGGAACCCCCCCCTACGACCCTAGTATAGGATAAAGCAGAAAATAATGGATGGATGGATGTTCTGTTTGGGGAAATGTGGGTTACAGTGATTGTTGTACATTTGTGCTGTATACTGTGTGTTTGCGTTTAACTAAAATCAGGTTTTCTCCCTGCTATTTGCTTTTTTTTTTTTTTTATTTGGTGTTTGCATGTTCTCCCCGTGTCCGTGTGGGTTTCTGGTTTCTCCGGTTTCCTCCCACAGTCCAAAAACATGGATCAATGTCAACTGAATTCTCCAAATTGCCCCATATAGAGTGTGTTTGTGTGAGTGAGTGTGTGTCCAGTGATAGATAGTGATAGACCCCCCCCCCCCACGACCCTAATAGAGGATAAAGCAGAAGATAATGGATGGATGGATGTTCTGTTTGGGGGTTACAGTGATTGTTGTACATTTGTGGTGTATACTGTGTGTTTGGGTTGAACTAAAATCAGGTTTTCTCCCTGCTATTTGCTGGAATGTGTTTAATAAAAGAGCAATTCTAACAGATTCAACAATACTAATGATGTGTGTAAACAGGTTTCAATATAAAAGCCTAAAAAATAGAGATTGACCCCGGTAGATCTCGATGACCTGTCCAATGGAAAAGTAGATCTCGGGCCAGAAAAGTGTGGGCACCCCCCTGGGATACGTGTATCTGTTTAATGCAGTGCTTCTCAATTATTTTCTGTTAAGCCCCCCCTAGAAAGAAGAAAAAATTTTGCGCCCCCCCCCCCCCACACACACACACACACACACACGCACGCACACTCACCACACTCACCCCCCCCCCCCCCGTACATGACAAAATGGGATGAAAAATTATTTTTACACGCCCACTCTAGTATGATTTGTCTATAAATTTGTTCTAAGTGCACCTCTTTTATAACAATGTATGCTTATTAACAATAAAGAAAACAAAAAAGAAAGAAATATAGATCAACTTAGAACAGAATAATTTTATTAACTTTGTTTTTTAGTTTGTAACAGAAACGAATGAAATCCTTATTTCAACTAGAAACATTTTTGAACTGACTGGCATTTGATGCTGAAAAATGAAATTAAATAAAATCAATAAATAATAATAAATTAAAATTCATCAGCAATTCAGGAGCACAATTTATTAACTTTAACCTACAAAACAAAAATGAATACAACAATTTGTGCTGTTTTTTTAAAAATTATCAAAATGAGGAAGTCAGAACTAATGTCTACAACGCGTCCGTTTTGCAGCACAGCTTTTCTGAAGTAGCTTTCATAAAGCGTTCTGATTGCTGACTATACGCGTCACGTTTACGATTAAAAACTCAAACGGCTTATCAGCGTGATTGGAATTTAATGTCTTTAATTGATTGGGGTGTAATGTCTTTAGGCGGCACGGTGGCTTAGTGGTTAGCACGTTCGCCTCTCAGCGCTAGGGGTTCCCGGTTCGAATCCCTATCTGGGTGGAGTTTCCATGTTCTCCCCGTGTCTGCGTGGGTTTCCTCCGGGTTCTCCGGTTTCCTCCCACAGTCCAAAAACATGGATCAAGTCGATTGAATTCTCAAAATTGCCCCTTATAAATGTGTCTGTGTGAGTGAGTGTGTGCCCAGCGATGGATTGGCACCCCTGTCCTGGGTGTATCTGCCCAGCGCCCGAGACGTTCTCCCCTGGATGGGCATGGGGAACCCCACCACGACCCTAATAGAGGATAAAGCGGGAGATAATGAATGAATGAATGTAATGTCTTTAATTGATGGGGGTGTAATGTCTTTAATTGATCGGGGTGTAATGTCTTTAATTGATTGGGGTGTAATGTCTTTAATTGATCGGGGTTTAATGTCTTTAATTGATCGGGGTTATGTCTTTAATTGATTGGGGTGTAAAATTGATCGGGGTCAAATCGGGGTGTAATGTCTTTAATTGATCAGTCTTGATTGGAATGTCTTTAATTGATGGGGGTCTCTTAATTGATCGGGGTGTAATGTCTTTAATTGATCGGGGTGTAATGTCTTTAATTGATCGGGGTGTAATGTCTTTAATTGATGGGGTGTAATGTCTTTAATTGATCGGGGTGTAATGTCTTTAATTGATCGGGGTGTAATGTCTTTAATTGATCGGGGTGTAATGTCTTTAATTGATCGGGGTGTTAATGTCTTTAATTGATCGGGTGTAATGTCTTTAAGTGACGCCTTCATTTATTTGGCTTCACGCTGTCCGCTGCCAACATTTAAAGACACAGCAGACACACCGCTCTTTCTTCGTCTCCACCTTTAGTTACCGTGAAACCAAGCGCTACATACACTTTCCTAGTTTTAGTTTTCGGTTGACTTTTGTTGCTCTCGTTATCTTCGTCTCTCTCTCCGTCTTCGCCTTTCTCTCCGTCATTCCTGTTAAATATTTCTCCATGTTGTCTCTTGAGGGTTTGTTCAGTACACTTAATATCGCTTGCTCTGTGATATCTTGTTATGCGCCCCCCCGGCACCGCACTGCGCCCCCCCCAGGGGGGCGCGCCCCACTATTTGAGAAGCACTGGCTTAATGTGACACCTGATACATGTTATTATCTATACAGATATGACACTGGCAGGGTTTTGCAGCTTCTACTTTTTATCATGCATTAATTAGAAAGTTCAGATCGCTAATTTCTTAGTGACCTGTGCTTCGGTATTTTCTATGCTTTGTATCTTTCATCCAGTGGCACATATTGGAGTGGGCATCAGTGGGCAGGAGGGCATGCAGGCTGTTCTGGCCTCTGACTACTCTTTCGCCCAGTTCCGCTACCTTCAGCGCCTTCTGCTGGTCCATGGGCGTTGGTCCTACCACCGCATGTGCAACTTCCTCTGCTATTTCTTCTATAAGAACTTTGCCTTCACGCTGGTCCATTTCTGGTTCGGCTTCCTCTGCGGCTTCTCGGCACAGGTACCCATCCACCAATCACGAGGCTTGCTGTGTATAATTACTGCAGATGGTATGCTGTTGTATTGCTCCTCCACGTGTTTGTAATTAGTTGTTTTTTATGTATAAAAGACCGTCTATGACCAGTGGTTCATTACCCTCTTCAACATTGTTTACACATCTCTACCGGTTCTCGCTATGGGCTTGTTCGACCAGGTGAGAACCTTCTCAACCATATTTAAATCTCCGATTAATTAAATAAATCATATTACTATGTTGTCTTTCTTCCTGGCAGGATGTAAATGAGCAGTACAGTCTGCGCTATCCCACCCTCTACCAACCTGGACAGCTCAATCTGTTGTTTAACAAGCGCAAGTTCTTTATGTGCACTCTCCAGGGAATCTACACCTCGTTCGTGCTCTTCTTCATCCCATATGGAGCGTTCTTTTGTGCCGTGCGAGACGATGGCTCACACATATCTGATCAGCAGTCCTTTGCTGTTACTATAGCAACCTCCCTTGTCATTGTTGTTAGCGTCCAGGTAAATACATGGTTCTTTTTTCCCCACGTCCACAAATGTTCTCCTGCCTGCTACACCTGATCTCCACAGTGATGTGATGAAAACTGGCTGGCTGGATGTTCTCTTTACATTAAAAAAAATTACAAATACTATTTATTTCCTTGGCGGCACGGTGGCTTAGTGGTTAGCACGTTCGCCTCTCAGCACTAGGGATTCCCGGTTCGAATCCCCATCTGGATGGAGTTTCCATGTTCTCCCCGTGTCTGCGTTGGTTTCCTCCGGGTTCTCCGGTTTCCTCCCACAGTCCAAAAACATGGATCAAGTCAATTGAATTCTCCAAATTGCCCCATATAGAGTGTGTCTGTGTGAGTGAGTGTGTGTCCAGCGATAGATTGGTGTCCTGTCCTGGGTGTATCTGCCCAGCGCCCGAAACGTTCTACCCCTGGATGGGCATGGGGAACCCCCCCCCCCACGACCCTAATAGAGGATAAAGGGGAAGATAATGGATGGATGGACAATATAAGAATTTATAATGATTTCTAAAACCATAAGTCCTCTTAAAAATAAATCTCCAATCCTGGGATAATGACGATGGCTGTGTGTATGTCAATGTGTGTGTGTGTGTGTGTGTGTGTGTGTGTGGGTGTGTGCAGCCAATGAGCATCATCACTACCTTATGGAATGACCAGGGACTAATGATGTACAAGGAAACCTGGCTTACAGCTCATCTTTTAATTCCTTTTAACAAGCGCTGGAATTACTTCACCTTAAACATCTCCAAATATGTATTGTTGGACTTTGGCTTCATTTTAATTGTATTTAATGGATGTTTTGCGGTGAAGCTGAAAGTAAAATTGTCTCTCTTTGGACTTGAAGCACACACAGCTGGAGAGCCACTTGGCTCATGCTTTATTGTTCTGTTATGTTTTAGTTAAGCACTTGTCTTTACACCTTTCTTATTTCAGATTGGGCTGGATACAAACTACTGGACTGCCGTGAACCACTTTTTTATCTGGGGAAGTCTGGCCATGTACTTTGCTATACTGTTTGCAATAAACAGTGACGGCATATTTCAGATCTTTCCAAACCAGTTTCCATTTGTTGGTGAGCAAAATGCATTGGAGCCTTATTTGGAGCGTACATACTGAACTGCCGTGATGTTACTGCATGGCATGTTCTCTTATGGCATGTGGTTTTTTTTTTAGGCACGGCACGGAACACTCTGAATCAGAAATCTGTGTGGCTTCTCATTCTTCTCATGACTGTAGTGTGTTTGATGCCCGTGGTGGCCATCCGATTTCTCAGAACAGACCTCCAGCCTACACAGACGGACAAAGTTAGTATGTTACAGAAAACGTCGTTTAAGTGTATACATTAAATTTATAAAATACAAAAATGTGATATAACTGTGGGCGGCATGGTGGCTTAGTGGTTAGCATGTTCTCCTCTCAGCACTAGGGATTCCTGATTCGAATGCCAATCTGGGTGGAGTTTCCATGTTCTCACCATGTCCACGTGGGTTTCCTCCGGGTTCTCCGGTTTCCTCCCACAGTCCAAAAACATGGATCAAGGTGAATTGAATTCTCCAAATTGCCCCATATAGAGTGTGTGTGTGTGTGAGTGTGTGTCCAGTGATAGATTGGTGTCCTGTCCTGGGTGTATCTGCCCAGCGCCCAAAACGTTCTCCTCTGGATGGGCATAGGGAACCCCCTCGTGACCCTAGTAGAGGATAATGACTGCTCTACATTGCCCCATCATGGGTTGTGTGTGTCTGTATGTGTGAGTAAATGTATGTCCAGTGATAGATTAGCACTCTGTCCTTGGTATATCTGTCAGCAATAGCCCCCAAACACCACCCGCAACCCCCTTTCCCAGAAATGAAAGATGGTGCGATAAAATGACAAAAAAACAGAAAGTTAAACATTAAGACACGCCTCTTTTTCTCCATCCATTATCTTCCACTTAATTCTCTACTAGGATCGCGGGGGGGGGGGGGGGGTCCCCATGCCCATCCAGGGGAGAACGTTTCAAGCACTGGGCAGATACACCCAGGACAGGGCACCAATCTATCACTGGACACACACTCACTCACACAAACACACTCTATATGGGGCAATTTATAGAATTCAATTGACCTTGATCCATGTTTTTGGACTGTGGGAGGAAACCGGAGAACCCGGAGGAAACCCACGAGGACACAAGGAGAACATGGAAACTCCACCCAGTTTGGGATTCGAACCTCAATCCCTAGCGCTGAGAGGAGAACATGCTAAACCACTAAGCCACCGTGCCGCCCTTCTATTTAATCACTTATCATAAATTTGGGCTTCGTGGTTCTTAAATCCTAAATAGTTAAAACTTTCCTCCTCATCTTCTGCAGGTACGTCTACTTCAGCAAGCCTCTCGGAAGCAGCGTCCTCAGGAGCAGAACCTGAGACGCGTCCGTAGGACCAGCTCCCGTCGCTCGGCTTATGCCTTTTCCCACCAGCAGGGATATGGAGAGCTCATCACTTCAGGCAAAAACATGAAGGTCCACACATCCTCCACCTCCGGATTCCTGGGCTCGTCTCCGGAGAAACTCAAAACTGATCCCAGCTGGATGGAGAGCACAAGGAGAGAGGAAATGGACGTAAAGAACACCGCGGGTTCTGGTGCTGTGGAGCTCCCGCAGCCTGAGAGCGAGCACAGCCTTCAGACACTATACACAGAATGATGGACTGGCATACAGTGCAACACTATGAAGAGGACGCAAAAACACAGCAGCACAGTCAAGGTATCCATCCATCCATTATCTTCCACTTTATCCTCGGCTAGGGTAGCGGGTGGGTTCCCCATGCCCATCCGGGGTAGAACGTTTTGGACGCTGGGCAGATACACCCAGGACAGGACACCAATCTATCACTGGACACACAGTCACTCACACAGACACTCTATATGGGGCAATTTGGAGAATTCAATTGACCTTGATCCATGTTTTTGGACTGTGAGAGGAAACCGGAGAACCCGGAGGAAACCCACGTGGACATGGGGAGAAAATGGAAACTCCATCCAGATTGGGATTCAAACCTGGAATCCCTAGTACTGAGAGGAGAACATGCAAACCACTAAACCACCATGCCGCCCTCTCAGTGAACACACACACACACACACACACACACACACACACACACACACACACACACACACACACACACACACACACACCCTATATGGGGTAATAAATATTTAAAATAATTTGAACCATCCATCCATTCATTATCTTCCGCTTTATCCTCTTTTAGGGTCGCGCGGGGGGGGGGGGGGGTTCCCCATGCCCATCCAGGGGAGAACGTTTCGGGCGCTGGACAGATACACCCAGGACAGGGCGCCAATCTATCACTGGACACACACTCACTCACACAGACACACTCTATATGGGGCAATTTGGAGAATTCAATTGACCTTGATCAATGTTTTTGGACTGTGGGAGGAAACCGGAGAACCAGGAGAAAACCCACGTGGACACGGGGAGAACATGGAGAGAACTCCACCCAGATTGGGATTCGAACCCTGCCTAGCGCTGAGAAGAGACCATGCCAACCACTAAGCCACCGTGCCGCCCCACTCATAACTAGAGCGTAGTAAACGAGTTGGAGTGTCTTTTGGAAATATAGATAGATTGCAGGTCCAGAGATTGTTCTGTAGGTCAGAGTCAGTGGTTTGTACTGAACACAGCAGCTACAGGCAGCCAATGAAGAGAGAGGAGGGGTGGGGGGACATGAGTTTACTTGAGGTTTACGTTCTGCAGTCGGGCTGCAGAGTTTTGGATAGTGCAAAGGTCTTTAAGATGGACTGTCAGTATGTTTAATATGTCAATGACAAAACACCAAACCGGCTCTCTGAGGTAATGGACCACAGGTGGACGTGTGTTACTCTGATTACATCACCGGAAAGCAGTTTGGTAACGAAAAAAGAAAAAAACAAAAAACGCATGACGAGCATCAGCATGATGGTGGTTCCTCCAGGTTCTCAGGTTTCCTCCCACAGTCCAAAAACATGGATGAAGGTCAACACAACCTCATGATATCCGCACAACAACAAACTCACTGTGGTTTATTGTTTTTATCAAATACTAGCATCCATCATGAGTACTGGAGATGCAGGTTTGAATCCCAATCTGGGTGGAGCTTCCTGTTTCTCACCTTGTGTCCATCTGGGGTTCCTCAGGTTTCTCCAGGTTTCCATCCCCAGGTGCCAAAAAACATGGATGAAGTCAACAACAACCTCATGATAATCACACAAACAACAAACTCACTGTGGTTTTATTGTTTTTAATGACATACTAGCACCTCCATTATCTTCTTAGGGTCTTTTATCCTCTTGCTAGGGTCGCGGTGGGGGGGGGAGGTTTTCACCCATGCCCATCTAGGGGAACAGGGTTTGGGCGCTGGGCAGATATACACCCATGGACAGGGCAGTGGCCCAATCCTATCACTGGGATACAATCACTCCACCAACGGACACACTCTTTGGAGAATTCAATTGACCTTGATCCAATGTTTTTGTACTGGTGGGAGGAAACCTGAAAGAACCGGGAAGAAACGCCACACGGACACGGGATAACATGGAAACCCCCCCCAGATGGGGATTCGAACTGGGAAATCTCTAGCTGACTGCGAGAGTGAGAACATGCTAACCACCAACCACCAATGTCTGTGCCCTTTACCTTTGATTTAGCAGAGATTTATTTAAAAACAGCATTTTGCCACAAAACTTGTTTCCTCTGTGGAGCGGCACGGTGGCTTAGTGATGTTAGTTAGCATGTTCTCCTCTCAGCACTGGAGATCCAGGTTCGAATCCCAATCTGGGTGGAGTTTGCATGTTCTCCCTGTGTCCACATGGGTCTAAAAACGGTATGAAGGTGAGTTAAATGCTCTAAATTGCACCATATTGTTTGAGTGTGTGCCCAGCGCCCGAAACGTTCTCCCCTGGATGGGCATGGGGAAGGCCCCCCCCCCCCCCCCCCCCATGATTGTAATAGAGGATGAAGCGGAAGATAATGAATGAATGAATTTATAAATGAGTTCTGATCTTTTTTTCTTATTACCACAGCTGAGACATCACACAATCACTCGAGACACGCAGGACGGATACAGATGGTGTACAGCTGTGCAGCTCATCGAGGAGCGCAGCGCTGAGTCCAGATGTTCCAGCCCAATGAAGCACAGATAAGACTCCTCATCCCCTCCTCCACACTAACTCACTTCATCCTTCCCGTCCCCGTAAATCATCGCATGCGTCATCCATTATCTTCTTATTCTGCTTTAGTCCTCTATTAGGGTCGGTGGGCGGTGGGGGGTTCCCCATGCCCAAATCCAGGGGAGAACGTTTCAAGCGCTGGCCAGTACACCCACAGACAGGGCGCCAATCTATCACTGGACACTAAAAAGGGCTGATTCAACTACAGATTTTCGTATTCGAATCTGATTCGTCAGATTTTCCCTGATATCGATCAAGTTATAATTTTTCACCGCAACAAGATGGCGCTATAACGCATAGTTTTTTAAAAAGATTTAAAAACATTTTTTGTTTTGTTTGTTTTTCTCCTTTTTTGTTGGAATTATGATGAATTTTATTTGAAAAAAGGCTATTATATAACGACAACAAAGACATTTTCATGTAAAACTAAATGCTTAGCAGCCGCCATAGGTCGCCCCCCATGTGGTCAAAATGTACATTCGACGATGGGTTCATAGTCGACAACGGTTCTCCGAATCGAACGTCAATCACAGCGAATATTGCAGCTCACCCCAACTGGACACCACACTCACACACACACACACTCTATATGGGAGCAATTTGGAGAATTCAATTTGACCTGTGATCCCATATATATTTTTTGGACTGTGGGAGGAAACCGGATAACCCGGAGGAAACCCACGTGTGACACGGGGAGAACATGGAAAGACTCCACCCAGATTGGGATTCGAACCGGAATCCCCTAGCGCTGAGAGATAACATTAGCCAACCACTAAGCCACCGTGCCGCCGCCCCCACCCGTAATAATAAATATATTAATTTAGCACCTCGTTATGTTTGTACTCGGTTTGGTTCGGTCAAGTTCGTTTCATTATTTTATTGATAGGCCGCTTTTTATCAACCAGTACAATTGTCACAAAGCAAGCTTTTTCCGAATGAAAAGCCTTTAACCCCCAAAGAGCGAGCCGAAGCCGACAGTGGCAAGAAAAAACTCCCGGTATGTTGTTATTTAGGAAGAAAACCTTGGGAGACGCAGACTCCAGTGGGGGACTTCGTCCTCCTTGAGGCGGCCGGTCAGCAACAACAATGTAGTACGAGCCATGTAGAGATATTAAACAAATGGAAAAACTAACAACTTGGAAAACTTATTGTGACGATCCATTAGGTATGGGGCGTCCTGAAGGACCGCCTTGTCAGGTTCCATCGAGTATTCTGGAGCAAGGCCTGGATGAAGCTCTCCAGGAAAGCCGGGGGAACACCCTCAAAGAAAATACGAGGAAGGCAGTTAGTGCTAACATTTTGGGTTGATTTCCATTTCCTCTTACAACTGAGACGGAGAGTGCAAGGGAAGCAATAACGACCACACTGAGCCACTTTAAGAGACCTTAAATGGGCCTTTTATACTTTATTTCATCTCCCTACATTTCGTTGCTTGAGGTGGCACGATGGCTTTAGTGTTTGGCCTGTTCTTCTCTCAGCTCTAATGGGAATTCCCGGTTCTAATCCCAATCGTGGGTGGAGTTCCCCTCCCTGTTCTCACCCGTCCTTGTCCGCGTGGGGGTTCCTCCTGGTGTCTCGGTTTTCCCTCCTCACAGTCCAAAAACATGGATCAAGGAAGGGTCCAATTGAATTCATCCAATTTGGAGTGCCCCATATAGAAGTGGTGTCTGGTGAGTGAGTGAGTGTGTGTCCAGTGAATGGATGGTGGTCCTGTCCCCTTGGGTGGTATCTGGCCCGCGCCAACGAAACGTTCTCCCCACGCCCCTTGATTGGGTATGGAGAAACCGCCAACCGCGACCCTTATAGAGATAAAGCAGAAGATACTGTATGGATGGATATATATATATTACACACAAGGTGGCTGCACTGTGGTTTTTTAGTGGTTGGCAATGTTCTCCTCTCCGCACTATGGATTTTTTCCCGGTTCTAATCCCAATCTGGTGGAGTTTCACAATGTTGTCTTCGCTCCCCGTGTCTGCTGTGGGTTTCCTCCGTGTTGCCCTCGGTTTTCCTAACCACGTTTCCGCCAAAACATGGATCTTGATCATGGAATTGAGTTCTCCAAATTGCCCCATATAGAGTGTGTGTGTGTGTGTGTGTGTGTGAGAGTGAGTGTGTGTCCAGTAATGGATTGGTGTCCTGTCCTGGGTGTATCTGCCCAGCGCCCGAAATGTTCTCCCCTTGATGGGTATGGAGAACCCCACCGCGACCCTAATAGAGGACAAAGCAGAAGATAATGGATGGATGGATATATATATATATATATATATATATATATATATACACACAAGGGCGGCACTGTGGTTTAGTGATTAGCATGTTCTCCTCTCAGCACTAGGGATTCCCGGTTCGAATCCCAATCTGGGTGGAGTTTCCATGTTCTCCCCGTGTCCGCGTGGGGTTCCTCCTGGTTCTCGGGTTTCCTCCCACAGTCCAAAAACATGGATCAAGGTCAATTGAATTCTCCAAATTGCCCCATATAGAGTGTGTGAGTGAGTGAGTGTGTGTCCAGTCATGGATTGGCGTCCTGTCCTTGGTGTATCTGCCCAGCACCAGAAACGTTCTCCTCTTGATGGGCATGGGGAATCCCCCCCCTCCCCCCGCGACCCTTATAGAGGATTAAGGGGAAGATATAGTTGCTTGATTATTTTAGCTCCAGATTCCCTCCTTCCATCAGCCACCTGAGGAGCGCCGGACCTGCGTTCTCCTGAAATCATCACACAGTCGAGATCTTTCCACCAACCCAGGGACAGAGTTGGTAAAGAGCTTCAGGAGTCAATGGAGGGGTTGCCCTCTTACCTCTAACCTCCTGCTTTACCTGGTTGAGAATGCCCCATCCAGCCTACCACACGTATGAAACGACACCCCCCCCCCCCGTTGACGTCTTTAAATATTAGGCAAAGCACATTTTTTATACAATTCAGTGAAGTGTGGTCCTCTCAGGATTTATATGACGTAGATATTTACACAGTATGTGGACACAACCCGAACAGGAAGTGACCGGTGATACAATAATACCTCTAATACTTCTACTCTTGCGATTCCAACGTATCTTTTTCTCACGTCGGTTCTGTTATACGAGGACATCTTAAGACATTTACTTACATTTAGTCAAAGCGACGTACAAATGAGAGAACTACATAAAGCCGTAGTTACGAAGAAACCGGCTACACTGTAGCATCATCAAACCTGATCATCATCCAATCCGGATTCAACGTCCAGATTTTTATTTAATATCCAGAACACAGTCGGGGCGGCACGGTGGCTTAGTGGTTGGCATGTTCTCCTCTCAGCGCTAGGGATTCCCGGTTCCAATCCCAATCTGGGTGGAGTTTCCATGTTCTCCCCGTGTCCGCGTGGGTTTCCTCCAGGTTCTCCGGTTTGCTCCCACAGTCCAAAAACATGGATCAAGGTCAATTGAATTCTCCAAATTGCCCCATATAGAGTGTGTCTGTGTGAGTGAGTGTGTGCCCAGTGATTGGTGTCCTGTCCTGGGTCTATCTGCCCAGCACCTGAGACGTTCTCCTCTGGATGGGCATGGGGAACGCCCCCCCCCCCCCCGACCCTAATAAAGGATAAAGGGGAAGATAATGGATGGATGGATATACACACACAAGGGCGGCATGGTGGTTTAGTGGTTGGCATGTTCTCCTCTCAGCGCTAGGGATTCCCGGTTCGAATCCCAATCTGGGTGGAGTTTCCATGTTCTCCCCGTGTCTGCGTGGGTTTCCTCCGGGTTCTCCGGTTTCCTCCCACAGTCCAAAAACATGGGGAACCCCCGATCCTAATAGAGGATAAAGGAGAAGATAATGGATGGATGGAGCACAGTGAACGAGTCAGAGTGTTCATTTATTTATTCATTTACTCACTCACACAGACACACTCTTTATGGGGCAATTCGGAACATACACTTGACCTTGATCCATGTTTTTGGACTGTGGGAGGAAACCGGAGAACCCGGAGGAAACCCACACGGACACAGGGAAGAACATGGAAACTCCACCCAGATTGGGATTCGAACCTGGAATCCCTAGCACTGAGAGGATAACATGCTAAACCACTAAACCACCGTGCCGCCCAAGATTAAATAAATGTATTTTTATTTATTTTTAATTCACATCAGTGATGTAATGGTCAGTAAGTATAGAAACGTGGTGGTGCTCCTGATGGAGGCTGCTGTGTGTAGAGGCTACAGTCAGGAGTTCTGTGCCTTTCCTTACCTCGTACTCACGTCAACACAGGTGAAGCATTGACCTCTGTCTACAGAAAGACAAACTGGGCTTTGGTTTTAGGTTCTTGTTTTAAAGAGACTTTGTGCCTTGGCTAATTTCCTGGACGTGAACAGAGTGTATCCTCTGTTTTCCTCACTGACCGATCTCATGATGGAGTTTCTCCATATTTTAAACTTTGCAAAATGGTTTTCTGGATAAAAGTTTAAACTCCACGTTAATGACTGCACAGGAATATAATGTGGAATACGTTTTTTTAATGTAATAATGTGAACTTTAAGAGGAGCCGTGTTTGTATAATGTACAGACTGCCTTATTTCATTTGAATAATGTTTTAATAACGTATTGAGAATGTATGCGAGGACGTTCCGCAGGACGCTTTGTGGATTAAGACCCATGCAAATGATTGTTTTTATTTATAGCATGGATTTTATACAATTGCTTCTACTTTTTATATCACGAATAAAATGGTATCTGAAAATAAACGTGGCCTTTTTGTTGGGACCTTTCATCCACCTCACCTCTGTTTACGGTTTCAGCTATGAATAATTACAGCTACATCCATCCATCCATCCATTATCTTCAGCTTTATTCTCTATTAGGGTCGCGGGGGGGTTCCCCATGCCCATCCAGGGGAGAACGTCTCAGGTGCTGGGCAAGATACACCCAGGACAGAACGCCAATCTATCACTGGACACACACTCACAAACACAAACATATTTTATATGGGGCAATTTGGAGAATTCAATTGACCTTGATCCATGTTTTTGGACTGTGGGAGGAAAACCGGAGAACCCGGAGGAAACCCACGAGGACACAGGGAGAACATGGAAACTCAGCTTGGGATTCGAACTGGGAATGCCCAGTGCTGAGAGGAGGATTTACGAATTCGGGATTCCCGGTTCGAATCCCAATCTGGGTGGAGTTTCTATGTTCTCCCCGTGTCCGCGTGGGTTTCCTCTGGGTTTTCCGCTTTCCTCCAACAGTCCAAAAACATGTCTCAAGGTCAACTGAATTCTCCAAATTGCCCCATATAGAGTGTGTGTGTGAGTGAGTGTGCCCAGTGATAGGTTGGTGTCCTGTCCTGGGTGTATCTGCCCAGCACCCAAAACGTTCTCCCCTGGATGGACATGGGGAACCCCCCCGTGACCCTAGTAGAGGATAAAGCAGAAGACAATGGATGGATGGAAATGTTTTAATACAAAGGTTACGTCTCATCTCATCTTCCACTTGATTCTTTATTAGGGTCACTTCTACAAAGTTATGGATTGTGTCTTTTTGCTCATTAATACAGAAGACCATGGTCTTTATTACAGGTAAACTTAGTGGATTGAGAGGACATACGTCAGTCTCTAGTATGGCTAAGTGCTTAATTAGGAATTGAATCATCTGATGAACATCTGAATCCAAAAATGAGGCTCTGAGTTCCAATACCTCTGTGTGGTACAATTTACTGATATGTAAAGTCAGTGCAACACTGCCATCTGGTGTTTTAAATGTGCATGGCGACACAAAACAGATGACCTTAACGGTCTGGTCTTCTGAATACAATACAATTTACTACATTTGGACATAAAATCATTGACATCGACCTCACCATCACTACCTCACATCATCACTCCCTACCTCACTACATCAACGCTCACTACCTCACATCACCACATCATCACTCCCTACCTCACCACATCACCACTCACTACATCAACGCTCACTACCTCACCACTCACTCCATCACCACTCACCACATTACCTCTCACTACCTCACCACATCACCGCTCATTAACTCACCACATTACCTCTCACTACCTCACCACATCACCACTCACTACCTCACCGCTCACTAACTCACCACTCACTCCATCACCACATTACCTCTCACTACCTCACCACATCACCACTCATTAACTCACCACTCACTACGTCACCACTTACTACCTCACCTCTCACTACATCACCGCTCACTACCTCAACACTCCCTACCTCACATCACCACATCATCACTCCTTACCTTACCTCTCACCACTCTCTACATCAACGCTCACTACCTCACCACATCACCACATCGACACTCACTACCTCACCTCTCACTACATCAACACTCACTACATCACCTCTCACTACCTCAACACTCCCTACCTTAATGCTCCCTACATCAACGCTCACTACCTCAACACTCACTACATCACCTCTCACTACATCAACGCTCACTACCGCAACACTCACTACATCACCACTCACTACATCAACGCTCACTACCTCAATGCTCCCTACATCAACGCTCACTACCTCAACACTCCCTACCTTAATGCTCCCTACATCAACGCTCACTACCTCAACACTCACTACATCACCACTCACTACCTCACCTCTCACTACATCAACGCTCACTACCTCAATGCTCCCTACATCAACGCTCACTACCTCAACACTCACTACATCACCACTCACTACCGCACCTCTCACTACATCAACGCTCACTACCTCAATGCTCCCTACATCAACGCTCACTACCTCAACACTCACATCACCTCTCACTACCTCAATGCTCCCTACATCAACGCTCACTACCTCAACACTCCCTTCCTCAATGCCTCCTACATCAACGCTTACTACCACAACGCTCACTACATTACCGCTCACTACCTCAACACTCCCTACATCACCTCTCACTACCTGAACACTCCCTACCTTAACGCTCACTACCTCAACGCTCACTACATCACCTCTCACTACCTCAACACTCCCTACCTCAACGCTCACTACCTCAACGCTCACTACATCACCTCTCACTATATCACCTCTCACTACTGCAGCACTAACAGGCTGTAAGTGTTACAGGCTGTATTAATTTATTGTTATTTTCTTGCTTATTAAAATGACAAATTCATTCCAATATGAAAGACATCGATTTAATAAAGTACAAATCATTATCAAACTCATTTTTAATTAAGTGATTGCAGTTAGTTCTTTAAAAATAGTTCTTAATTAAGTGTTGATTGTTGTTGGATTCTCCGGTGAGATAAGAAAAAAAAAACAGCAGTGTGTTATTCAGTAAAAATAGCTGCTCCTCCTCCTGGTTTTGTTACAAAAAGACTTTGCTGTAACAGAGTGGCTCGTCGAGCATCAGGCATGTAGAAGCGCTCCTTCACAGTCTGGAGAAAAGCATCCACCTTAGCAGTGGGTACCATGGAAACGGTGCAGCCTCCCCATCCGGCGCCAGTTAACCTGGAGCCAACAGCACCAGCCTCCCTAAACGAACACACACATAAGGGTTACATTTCAAATTCTGTCCTGGGTGTATCTGCCCAGCACCCAATGTTCTCCCCTGGATGCACATGGGGAACCCACCCTCCACCCCCTCAACCCTATTAAAGGATTGAGTGGAAGTTCATGAATGAATGTTCTTTAACAATAATATTGGTGAGATTGTGCTTCTGACACATGAAGCATTCACAGCTCTTATCCGAATTCATTCTAAGCCTTAAGCCCATTAAATTCATTCATTCATTATCTTCTGCTTTATCCTCTATTAGGGTCGCGGTGGGGTTCCTCAAGCCCATCCAGGGGAGAACGTTTCGGGCGCTGGGCAGATACACCCAGGACAGGGCGCCAATCTATCACTGGACACACACTCACTCACACAGACACACTCTATATGGGGCAATTTGGAGAACTCAATTGACTTGCTCCATGTTTTTGGACTGTGGGAGGAAACCGGAGAACCCGGAGGAAACCCACACGGACACGGGGAGAACATGGAAACTCCACCCAGATTGGGATTCGAACCGGGAATCCCTAGTGCTGAGAAGAAAACATGCTAACCACTAAACCACCGTGCCACCCTAATAATTATCCATCCATCCATTATCCTCCGCTTAATCCTCTACTAGGGTCATGGGGGGATAATTAAGGATAACTGGATAATGCTAACCACCAAGACACCATGCCACCCAGCCCATTAAATTATTAAATTTATATTGTGAGAGGGTGGCACGGTGGCTTAGTGTTTAGCACGTTCTCCTCTCAGCACTAGGGATTCCCGGTTCGAATCCCCATCTGGGTGGAGTTTCCATGTTCTCCCCGTGTCTGCGTGGGTTTCCTCCGGGTTCTCCGGTTTCCTCCCACAGTCCAAAAACATGGAGCAAGTCAATTGAGTTCTCCAAATTGCCCCATATAGAGTGTGTATGCATGCATGTCTGTGTGAGTGAGTGTGTGCCCAGCGATAGGTTGGCGCCCTGTCCTGGGTCTATCTGCCCAGCGCCCGAGATGTTCTCCCCTGGATGGGCATGGGGAACCCCACCGCGACCCTAATAGAGGATAAAGCGGAAGATTTACATTTACATTCAGTCATTCAGCAGACGCTTTTATCCAAAGCGACTTACAAATGAGAACACCACAAGTCAGAAGCCATGGAGAAAACCAACTATACTGTAAATTCATCAAACCTGATTGTTATTCGAAGCTGCGCCCCTCCCCCCCTCCTTTTTTTTTTTTTTTTATTATTTTTTCTACAACAGGTATTTGTTAAAGAGATGCGTCTTCAGTAGTTTCTTAAAACTGTTTAGTGATTCTGCTTTACGGACAGAGTTGGGAAGATCGTTCCACCATTTTTCAGTGGTGAACCCACGGAGTGAGAATGAGCTCCTCGGTGAGGTGGAACCGCCAGGCGGCGATCATCACTGGAGCGAAGTGAACGAGTCGGAGTGTATTTTGAAAAGATAGAATGAAGGTAGGAGGGGGAAGATCCAGAAATGGTTCTGTAGGCCAGAGTCAGTGACTTGTACTGAATGAAGCAGCTACAGGAACCAATGGAGGGAAGTGAGTGATGGAGGGACATGAGTTCTTGGGGGTTGAACACGAGTCGGGCTGCAGAGTTCTGAATTAGTTGAAGAGGTCTGATTGTGGAAGCTGGGATACCGGCAAGTAGAGCATTACAATAATCAAGCCGGGATAGGACTCGGGCTTGAACAAGCAGTTGGGTGGCATGTTCAGTCAAAACGATAATGAATGAATGAATATTGTGAGAGCTGCTGCGTGTCACTCACAGACAGATCTCCACGAGCTGGTCCAGGTCTGAGCAGCTGCACTCATACAGATCCCTGCAGCTCGCATGGCTCTGATTCATCAGCTCACCCAGCTTTCCAACGGCATCCTCAGGAACCGCTTCACAAACGGCCTTGAACTGCAGAACGCGAGCCGCCTCGCTGTACACATGCCTCGCTCGCTGGTACAACCTAAAGTCTGCAACTGGGATAGAAAGTGCAACGTGTTAAGTGGTTAGTGTTTAGCACATTCTCCTCTCAGCACTAGGGATTCCTGGTTCGAATCCCAATCTGGGTGGAGTTTCCATGTTCTCCCTGTGTCTGCGTGGGTTTCCTCCGGGTTCTCCGGTTTCCTCCCATAGTCCAAAAACATGGATCACGGTCAACTGAGTTCTCCAAATTGCCCCATATAGAGTGTGTCTGTGTGATTGAGTGTGTGCCCAGCGATGGATTGGCGCCCTGTCCTGGGTGTATCTGCCCAGCGTCCGAAACGTTCTACCCTGGATGGACATGGGGAACCCCCCCACGACCCTAATAGAGGATAACAGAACCGTGGCTTAGTGTTTAGCATGTTCTCCTCTCAGCACTGGAAAAAAGCACTAGGGATTTGGGCATAAGATATCAGTATTGGCGGCACAGTGGTTTAGTAGTAGCATGTTCTCCACTCAGCACTAGGGATTCCCGGTTCCAATCCCAATCTGGGTGAAGTTTCCATGTTCTCCCCTTGTCCGCGTGGGTTTCCTCCGGGTTCTCCGGTTTCCTCCCACAGTCCAAAAACATGGATCAAGGTCAACTGAATTCTCCAAATTGCCCCATATAGAGTGTGTCTGTGTGAGTGAGTGTGTGTCCAGTGATAGATTGGCGTCCTGTCCTGGGTGTATCTGCCCAGCGCCCGAAACGTTCTCCCCTGTTTGTGCATATAGAACCCTCCCCTGTGACCCTAGTACAGGATAAGGCAGAAGATAGGCTGAGCCATTTGTCCAGTGGAGACAAACATTAAATAATGGGAGGAAACCGGAGAACCCGGAGGAAACCCACGCATACACGGGGAGAACATGGAAACTCCACCCAGATGGGGATTCGAACCGGGAATCCCTAGTGCTGAGAGGAGAACGTGCCAACCACTAAGCCACCGTGCCGCCCTGACTTTGCTTTTAATAAACGCATTTCTAAATTTATTTATAATATATTTATTATAGGGGGTTTGTAACCATTTCATAAATCCTTATTGCTTTAATACACTGCTGTGTACATACCGTGCTGTGTGTTAGCAGTAAGAATGTCATCACACAACTGCTGCGAGGTGATTCCCAGAATTTTGCAGATCTCCTCTCTGCTGTACGTCTCAGGATGAAGGACTTCCTCCACCAAATCCAGCATCTTCTCCAAATCGAAGCCCAAATTCGTCTGCAGCTCACCCAGTTTCTGCAAGGCTCTCCACTCCAGACCACGGGACTGAGCCAGAACCTGTGTACAATAATCAATTTAAAGGTTGCATTCTATGTTCCATGATGCTCTCAAAGATATCAGCACTGGTGTGGACTACTTAGAACTATCAATTAAATAAAATGATCATCATTAATTAAACACTAAATAAGCAGTTAACCTTAACATAAACTGTGGTCCCCTGTTGGTTCTCTGTTCTCTGTTCTCTGTTGGTCAGGAGCATCACAGAACAGGTATCATTTGGGTGGTGGATTGTTTCTGGTCAGTTCTGCAGTGACACTGATGTGGTGAGGGGGTTTTAGTGCAGCAGTGCTGCTGGAGGTTCATTTAAACACCTCAGTGACACTGCTGGGATAGGAATAATGCCCCCACCCAATAATACCTGCTCTGTGGGGGTACTATTGGGGTTCTGACCATTAGAACAGAGTAAAGGGGACTAACAGTATGTACTGTAGAACACAAACAGATGGACTACAGAGTGGAATTATAGAACTACAAAATCCATCTTTACAGGAAGTGGAACTGAGGGCAAAATGGAGGTGTGTCCAAACTTTTAACTTGTACTGTATTTGTTGCTTAGTGTTTAGCATGTTCTCCTCTCAGCACTAGGGATTCCCGGTTCAAATCCCAATCTGGGTGGAGTTTCCAAGTTCTCCCCGTGTCTGCGTGGGTTTCCTCCGGGTTCTCCGGTTTCCTCCCACAGTCCAAAAACATGGATCAAGGTCAATTGAGTTCTCCAATTTGCCCCATATAGAGTGTGTCTGTGTGAGTGAGTGTGTGTCCAGTGATAGATTGGTGTCCTGTCCTGGGTGTATCTGCCCAGCGCCCGAAACGTTCTCCCGTTTGTGCATATGGAACCCCTCCCCCCCGTGACCCTAGTACAGGATAAGGCAGAAGATAAGTTCTTAAATCTGATTGGCTGAACCATTTGTCCAGTGGTGACAAACATTATTGACCAAGGTCAATTGAGTTCTCCAAATTGCCCCATATAGAGTGTGTCTGTGTGAGTGAGTGTGTGTCCAGTGATAGATCAGTGTCCTGTCCTGGGTGTATCTACCCAGCACCCGAAACGTTCTCCCCTGGATGGGCATGGGGAACCCCACCGCGACCCTAATAGAGGATAAAGCAGAAGATAATGGATGGATGGATGTATTAGGGGACAGTCATGATGGAATGGAAGGTCATTTTTAGAACTGTTCCCACAAAGTTAGGAGCATTAAATTGTTCAAACTTCACCTTTGTGGCGATGCGACATTCCACCACTCTGATGTTGAAATGCGACGAAGCTGCTTTGTTCATCTCCACACAGCTGTTGGCAATCACGAAGACGGCGCCAGCTGGAAGCTTCACGTCTGTACTGCGCAGCGGGTTGAACTCAATCAGCTTTGCCTTTAGATAAATGTCCAGAGGTCAACTGTAACATCTGTGTGGATTCAAACTTTAGCAAATACTGTATCATTAAGAGTTTCATTTAAGTAAACCGATTAAAACTTAAGCCCAACTATTCCAACGTTTTTTTAATGACTTTCTGCAGATCAGAATCAGAATTGTTATTTTAACGAGTACAAGATGTATAAGGAGTTTTTTGGTGCTGGTCTTCCACCTCTACTATCCTCTACTAGGGTCGTGGGGGGGTTCCCCATGTCCATCCAGGGGAGAACGTTTCGGGCGCTGGGCAGATACACCCAGGACAGGGCGCCAATCTATCACTGGGCACACACTCACTCACACAGACACACTCTATATGGGGCAATTGGGAGCATTCAATTGACCTTGATCCATGTTTTTGGACTGTGGGAGGAAACCGGAGAACCCGGAGGAAACCCACGCGGACACAGGGAGAACATGGAAACTCCACCCAGATTGGGATTCAAACCGGGATTCCCTAGTGCTGAGAGGAGAACATGCTAACCACTAAACCACGGTTCTGGTATCCTCTATTAGGGTCGCATGGGGGGGGGGGTTCCCCATGTCCATCCAGGGTAGAACGTTTCGGGTGCTGGGCAGATACACCCAGGACAGGACGCCAATCTATCACTGGACACACACTCACTCACACAGACACACTCTATATTGGGCAATTTGGAGAACTCAATTGACTTGATCCATGTTTTCGGACTGTGGGAGGAAACCGGAGAACCCGGAGGAAACCCACGCGGACACGGGGAGAACATGGAAACTCCACCCAGATTGGGATTTGAACTTGAAATCCCCATTACTGAGAGGAGAACATGCTAACCACTGAACCACCGTGCCACTCATTGACACAGATATATACTAAAAATAAAACAGTAGGGTGGCACGGATGGGCACTGTGAACCCCCCCCCAGTAGATGATTAAGTAGAAGATAATGAATGAATGAAACTTATAACTGACAGAACAACACGTCAGTAGATACGGAGGATCCAACTACACTGTAATATCATCCGGCTTTAATGCCTAGATTTACCCCACCCTTTATTTTTTTAACCCTTTTTATTACTGAAAAAAAATTCAGCGCTCACTAAAATAGGGGTGAGTTGCAATATTTGCTGATTCGACGATTCGGAGAACCGTAGTCGACTATGAACCTCATAGTCGAATGTACCATTTTGACCACATGGGGGCGCCCATGGCTGCTGCTAAGCATTAGTTTTTACATGAAATGTCTTTGTTTTCGTTATATATATAGCCTTTTGTCAAATAAAATCATCCTAATTTCTAGAAAAAAAAGAAAAACAAAAACAAAAAAAAAGGTTTTCTTTTGTTAGAAAAACAAGTAAAATATATATATATATATATATATATATTTTAAAAAAAAAATTTGACTACGCCTTTAGCGCCATCTTGTGGTGAAATTTTAACTGATTCGACTATCAGTGGACTAGAGAGAAAATCTGACGAATCAGATTCGACTATGAAAATCTTTAGATGAATACAGCCCTAGTGCTCACTTAAATAGGGGTGAGCTGCAATATTCGCTGATTCGACGATTCGATTCGGAGAACCGTAGTCGACTATGAACCTCATAGTCGAATGTACCATTCTGACCACATGGGGGCGCCCATGGCTGCTGCTAAGCATTAGTTTGTACATGAAATGTCTTTGTTTTCGTTATATATATAGCCTTTTGTCAAATAAAATCATCCTAATTTCTGTTAATATTTTTTTTGAAAAAAGTCCAGAACGGGGATCCCATTTACGGTGCTCTAGAAAAAAGTAAAATAAATTTTTTTTTTTTTTTTTAAACCACGCTTATAGCGCCATCTTGTGGTGAAATTTTAACTGATTCGACTATCAGTCGACTATAGGGAAAATCTGACGAATCAGATTCGACTATGAAAATCCTTAGTTGAAGACACCCCTACACTAAAATATAAATAATTTCTTATTATTTTCTACGTTTCTGCACAACTAACATGCTTTAAACATTTGCAGAGACGTATGAATAGACACAAAACTAATACATTACAGTTCCTTCTTCGGCAAGAAATGAAATGGACTGATCCATCCCTCCTCCTTCAGTCCCAATGTATCGCTCACACTTGGCACATGTCTCAGCCAGCACCACCTGCCGAAAGAAAACATAGACTGTTATACATTTCAGATGAGGTTTCTGTATTGCGGGCGGCACGGTGGCTTAGTGTTTAGCATGTTCTCCTCTCAGCACTAGGGATTCCCGGTTCGAATCCCAATCTGGGTGGAGTTTCCATGTTCTCCCCGTGTCCGCGTGGGTTTCCTCCGGGTTCTCCGGTTTCTTCCCACAGTCCAAAAACATGGATCAAGGTCAATTGAGTTCTCTAAATTGCCCCATATAGAGTGTGTCTGTGTGAGTGAGTGTGTGTGTCCAGTGATAGATTGGCGTCCTGTCCTGGGTGTATCTGCCCAGCGCCCCAAACGTTCTCCCCTGGATGGGCATGGGGAACCCCCCCGCGACCCTAATATAGGATAAAGCGGGAGATAATGGATGGATGCATGTTTGTATTGCATAATTTGTATGAGTACATAAAGCATGCGGGCAGCACGGTGGCTTAGTGGTTTAGCATGTTCTCCTCTCAGCACTAGGGATTCCTGGTTCGAATCCCCATCTGGGTGGAGTTTCCATGTTCTCACCGTGTCTGCGTGGGTTTCCTCCGGGTTCTCCGGTTTCTTCCCACAGTCCAAAAACATGGATCAAGGTCAATTGAGTTCTCCAAATTGCCCCATATAGAGTGTGTCTGTGTGAGTGAGTGTGTGCCCAGTGATAGATTGGCGTCCTGTCCTGGGTGTATCTGTCCAGCGCCCGAGATGTTCTCCCCTGGATGGGCATGGGGAACTCCCCCACGACCTTAATATACGATTAAGCAGAAGATAATGGATAACTGGATCTTAACCTGTAAGAACAAACGTTTTAAATAAACTGAATGGAGGTTGTTTTACTTTAGAAATCATCTTGTCGTTAGCCTCCATGGTCAGCAGGCCAGCACAGCACACCAGCGCACTGGAACTGGACAGTCCTGAGCTGGCTGGAATACTCCCATCCACAACACACTGAAATCCAGCCAGTGATGCAGAAGATGAGCTCAGCAGCTCCTGAAAACACAAAGCATGGCATCAGTGGTTTCAAAAGCTTCCACATTTACAGCTGTTCTGTCCGGTTCTCCTACCTGAACACCTTTAACTCCACAAAGGAAATAATAATACCACTGAGGGTTCTCTTTGTCTATGCTGATCTCACTGACAGCAACTGAGAAATCCCTGCAAGGCAACCACGATCACGATCAGTCGAGAAGTTCTTCAGGAATTAGACTGAAAGCAGATGAACTCACTTGTATTTGGAGTCGGCGTTGGCGAGGTGGATAACCTGCGAGTTATTTTTTGACACCGCAGCAACGATGTTCTGTTCGATGGCCATCGGGAGGACTGCATAACCGCAGTAGTCGATGTGTTCCCCTAAATATTAGGAAACTGAGCTCATTCTGGTCTGCCAAGAATTATTTATTCATATAAGTTTCACGAAAGACTTTTTTTAAACTAGGACTCACCTATTAGGTTCACTCTGCCTGGGGCACAGGCGTAGAAGAGAGGACATTCTTTATATCTGTTCTGAAATGCATCTTTAAGGTTTTGTAGTCTGAAGTTAGAAAATAGAAATTAATTAATGTGATGACTGTAAACATGGGAGTAGCACGGTGGTTTAGTGGTTAGCATGTTCTCCTCTGCAGCACTAGGGATTCCCGGTTTCGAATCCCCATCTGGGTGGAGTTTCCATGTTCTCCCCGTGTCCACATGGGTTTCCTCTGGGTTCTCCGGTTTCCTCGTGGGGGGGGTGGGGGTGGTTCCCCATGCTCATCCAGGGGAGAGCGTTTCGTGCGCTGGGCAGATACACCCAGGACAGGACGCCAATCTATCGCTGGACACACACTCACTCACACAGACACACTCTATATGGGGCAATTTGGAGAATTCAATTTACCTTGATCCATGGTTTTGGACTGTGGGAGGAAACCGGAGAACCCGGAGGAAACCCACGTGGAACAGACTGCTACAAAAATAAAATATAAAATCCTCTGTACGGGATTATGTTGTAGAACTTGTAGGAGTAGACATATTAGCACCTTCATTAGGTTCTCTTGCTTTACTTTTATGTTCTAATTGAACTGATAAATAAACAGTTCGGGCGGCACCGTGGCTTAGTGGTTTAGCATGTTCTCCTCTCAGCACTAGGGATTCCCGGTTTCGAATCCACATCTGGGTTGAGTTTCCACGTTCTCCCCGTGTCCGTGTGGGTTTCCTCTGGGTTCTCCGGTTTCCTCCCACAGTCCAAAAACATGGATCAAGTCAACTGAGTTCTCCAAATTGCCCCATATAGAGTGTGTGTGTGTGAGTGAGTGTGTGTCCAGTGATAGATTGGCGTCCTGTCCTGGGTCTATCTGCCCAGCGCCCGAAATGTTCTCCCCTGGATGGGCATGGGGAACCCCACCGTGACCCTAATAGAGGATAAAGCGGAAGATAATGGATGAATGAATGTAAACATGGGTGGGGCAAGTGCGCCCTCTCCTACCTTATTGCTTTATTATAGAACGGGTAGTTCCAGTTCTTGAATCTGATTGGCTGAGTTGTTTGTCCAGCCATGACATTATTGACAATCACACACCCTTCTGACCGCGTCACATTTACAGTAGTTGGTGTGGTAGCTCAGTGGTTGAGGTGTTGGGCTAACAATCCATTGGTTGTGGGTTCAAATCCCAAGTCCACTGATGTTTCCAATGTGGGTCCTTGAGCAAGGTCCTCAACCCTTATTGCTCCAGGGTTTTGCATGTCATCCTGGCACATTAAGTTGGGATACTTGTAAGTCCATCCATCCATTATCTTTATCCTCTAGGGTCGCAGGAGGGTTCCCCATGCCCATTCAGGGGAGAACGTTTCGGGTGCTGGGCAGATACACCCAGGACAGGACGCCAATCTATCGCTGGGCACACACAGACACACATACAAACACACTCTATATGGGGCAATTTGGAGAATTCAATTGACCTTGATCCATGTTTTTGGACTGTGGGAAGAAACCGGAGAACCCGGAGGAAACCCACGCGGACACGGGGACAACATGGAAACTCCACCCAGATTGGGATTCAAACCGGGAATCCCTAACACTGAGAGGAGAACATGCTAAACCACTGAATCATACCCTCTCGTGCCTCATTTGCTTTATTGGGGCAAACGTTGCAGAGCAGAGATGCATCTGAAGAGCTGAGAAGCACAACGTTTATAAATAATAACAATAATGCAGATCGTACCTCTCAGTGAGGGCCACTCTGAGTTTGGGGGGGTTGGCCGGCATTGGAACGCTGATGTTTATTCGTTGTTTCTCGTTCAAAGCGCAGCAGCTGATCAGCTGACTCTCAAACCCGGAATCCTCCCAACTACACGGAAGACTACAGTGGAGTGATGAGTCGGTCGCGAACGACTCGGCTCTAAGAGTCGGCTCTTTGAAGTGAACGAGGAGAACCGGTTCTTGTTTGAGCGCCGTTTTTTCGGAGCCGATGTGGGCGGAGTCTGTGTTTCTGCGCGCGCACACACACACACACATTAAACACACACACACACACACACACACACACACACACACACTGTAAAAACACACACATACACACATTAAACACACACACACACACACACACACTGTAAAAACACACACACACATTAAACACACACACACACACTGTAAAAACACACACACACACATTAAACACACACACACACACAGTAAACACACACACACATTAAACACACACACACACTGTAAAAACACACACACACACACACTGTAAAAACACACACACATTAAACACACACACACACACAGTAAACACACACACACATTAAACACACACACACACACTGTAAAAACACACACACACACACTGTAAAAACACACACACACATTAAACACACACACACACACACTGTAAAAAAAAAACACACACTGTAAAAACACACACACACATTAAACACACACACACACACACAGTAAAAACACACACACATACACAGTAAACACACACACATTAAACACACACACACACTGTAAAAATACACACACACTGTAAAAACACACACACACATACACACACACACACTGTAAAAACACATACACACACATACACACACACTGTAAAAACACACACACACACACACACACACACACACAGTAAACACACACACACATACACACACACAGTAAAAACACACATACACACACATACACACTGTAAAAACACACACATATACACACACACATACACACAGTAAACACATACACACACACATTAAACACACATACACACACACATTTAACACACACATACACGCACACATTAAACACACACAGTAAACACACACACACAGTAAACACACTGACAGTGACTGACAGTTTGCGTAATGGAGAAAATCAGTGACAGAAAGCAGAGTAAACAGTTTAAAGGCAGACTTTTATTATTTTTTATTATTATTTAGAGTGCAGACTTTTATTCATTATCTTCCACTTTATCCTCTATTAGGGTCGCGGGGGGGGGTTCCCCTATGCCCATCCAGGGGAGAACGTTTCGGGCGCTGGGCAGATACACCCAGGACAGGACACCAATCTATCGCTAGGCACACACTTACTCACACAGACACACTCTATATGGGGCAATTTGGAGAATTCAATTGACCTTGATCCATGTTTTTGGACTGTGGGAGGAAACCAGAGAACCCGGAGGAAACCCACGCGGACACGGGGAGAACATGGAAACTCCACCCAGATTGGGATTCGAACCGGGAATCCCTAGTGCTGAGAGGAGAACATGCTAACCACTAAACCACCGTGCCACCCGAACTGTTTATTTATCAGTTCAATTAGAACATAAATGTGAAGCAAGAGAACCTAATGAAGGTGCTAATGTGTCTACTCCTACAAGTTCTACAACATAATCCCATACAGAGGATTTTATATTATATTTTTGTAGCAGTCTGTTCCATGATAAGTATGTACATAAAGCCATATAATTAAAGATGAGCCTTTTTTTATTATAATTATATACAATTATTAAATTATAAGGGGGCGGCACGGTGGCTTAGTGTTTAGCATGTTCTCCTCTCAGCACTAGGGATTCCCGGTTCGAATCCCAATCTGGGTGGAGTTTCCATGTTCTCCCCGTGTCCGTGTGGGTTTCCTCCGGGTTCTCCGGTTTCCTCCCACAGTCCAAAAACATGGATCAATGTCAACTGAGTTCTCCAAATTGCCCCATATAGAGTGTGTATGTGTGCATGTCTGTGTGTCCAGTGATAGATTGGTGTCCTGTCCTGGGTGTATCTGCCGAGCACCCGAAATGTTCCCCCCTGGATGGGCATGGGGAACCCCACCCGCCACGATCCTAATAGAGGATAAAGCGGAAGATAATGGATGGATGGATAATTATTAGGGCGGCATGGTGGCTTAGTGTTTAGCATGTTCTCCTCTCAGCACTAGGGTTTCCCGGTTTCAAATCCCAATCTGGGTGGAGTTTCCACGTTCTCCCCGTGTCCGTGTGGGTTTCCTCCGGGTTCTCCGGTTTCCTCCCACAGTCCAAAAACATGGATCAAGGTAAATTGAATTCTCCAAATTGCCCCATATAGAGTGTGTCTGTGTGAGTGAGTGTGTGCCCAGCGATGGATTGGCGCCCTGTCCTGGGTGTATCTGCCCAGCGCCTGAGACGTTCTCCCCTGGATGAGCATGGGGAACCCCCCCACGACCCTAATAGAGGATAAAGCGAAAGATAATGGATGGATAATTATTAGGGCGGCATGGTTCCAGGGGTTTAACAATCACTGTTTCTCTAAGGGCGGCACGGTGGCTTAATGTTTAGCATGTTCTCCTCTCAGCACTAGGTACTAGATTAAGGTAAATTGAATTCTCCAAATTGCCCCATATAGAGTGTGTCTGTGTGAGTGAGTGTGTGTCCAGCGATAGATTGGCACCCTGTCCTGGGTGTATCTGCCCAGCGCCTGAGACGTTCTCCCCTGGATGGGCATGGGTCTGAGACGTTCTCCCCTGGATGGGTGGGGTTCCCCACCGCGGGAGATAATGAATGAATGACTGCTTTAAGCTACAAAAAAAAGGCTCTTTAGAGAGCCGAGCGAAAAGAACCGGCTCTCTAAAAAGATCCGGAATGCCCGTCACTACTCCAGCGCCTTCCGAGCCAGCAGACTGCTTCACTCCCATGTGCTGAGCTCCACTGATCCGGGAACGGTCTCAGACCCCCCGGTGTCACCGTCGGAGGTGCCACGACGCCAGATCTGGGATCAGCTCGCTCCTAACCGAGCCCCCCCGCGCAGGCGCAGCCCAGGGTGATTATTTTCTCTCGCGGAGGATTGTGGGAGTCTCGGCCTATTCACCGGTCAAGATGTCTGACATGGAGGATGATTTCATGTGCGACGATGAAGAGGACTACGACTTGGTGAGCAGCTCGTCCGCGCGCTGCATTTAATTGCTTTAATGATTAATCAACGCTCGGTTTTAATTGCCCCTCGTGCCGCTCTCTCACGTTGACAGCCTGCTCCCGTGAGAGAGAGAGAGAGAGAGAGAGAGAGACTTGGAAGCGCGCGAGGCTAGGCTGGCTCGCAATTCGTGCGCTTGCACACTTGCACCTTGCGCACTTGCGCACTAAGCAGTAGGGCAGGTCGCTGCCCGCTGGCGCCGTGCGCACTTCCCTCGCTTACTATTTAGTACGCGTTGTATCTTTTTAAGACGCCTCCCCTGGTGTGAGGTTAGCTGTGTACAGTCAGCGCGCTGGGCGCGTTTGTCATGCACTATAGTGATAAATAACCACGGCTTGTAAACTAACCCGTCTGTCATTACCTCAGCAAATAAAGCGTTTTGTGATTATAACATGCAAACTGATTAGTTTCTCACACCGAAGCTCCAAACTGGCGAGCTAGTTAGCCGTTAGCCGCCTATAGCCCGCTGTCACAGGCTTGTCCTGAGGTGTTTATGAAATCTTCATCTTTGGAAGCTCATTAAAGCCCCACATCACACCAACGATGCTCTTTAATGGCTACCAATGATCACATTAACCATGTAGCGAAGAGTGAGCTTTTGTATTGTTTACACTCCATTCTTTATTCAGTGGAATATTTACCCCAATTGAAAGCAGACGTTTGGGCAGACTGGCATGAAATACATCCATCCATCCATCTTTCCTCTTTATCCTGGACTAGGGTTGTGTGGGGCGGGGGGGTTGGGGGGTTCCCATGCCCATGCCCATGCCCAAGGAGGAGAACGTTTTGGGCGCTGGGCAGATACACCCAGGATCTATCGCCAGGCACACACTCATTCATACAGAGACACAATCCATCCATTCGTTATCTTCAGCTTTATCCTCTATTAGGGTCGCAGGGGGATTCGGGCGTTTCGGGCGCTGGGCAGATACACCCAGACAGGGCGCCAGTCCATCGCTGGGCACACACTCACTCACACAGACACACTCTATATGGGGCAATTTGGGGAATTCAATTGACCTTGATCCATGTTTTTGGGCTGTGGGGGGAAACCGGAGAACCCGGAGGAAATCCATGCTGACACGGGGAGAACATGGAAACCACGCAGATTGGGATTCGAACCGGGAATCCCTAGCGCTGAGAGACCAACGTGCTAACCACTAAACCACCATGCCGCCATATTCAGTAGAATATTTACCCCAATTGAAAGCAGACGTTTGGGCAGACTGGCATGAAATACATCCATCCATCCATCATCTTCCACTTTATCCTGGACTAGGGTTGTGGGGGGTGCTTCCCATGTCCAAGGGGGAGAATGTTTTGGGCGCTGGGCAGATACACCTAGGACAGGGGCCAATCTATCACCAGGCACACACTCATTCATACAGAGACACAATCCAGCCATCCATTATCTTCAGCTTTATCCTCTACTAGGGTCGCGGGGGGGTTCCCCATGCCCATCCAGGGGAGAACGTTTCGGGCGCTGGGCAGATACACCCAGACAGGGCGCCAGTCCAACGCTGGGCACACACTCACTCACACAGACACACTCTATATGGGGCAATTTGGAGAATTCAATTGTCCTTGATCCATGTTTTTGGGCTGTGGGAGGAAACCGGAGAACCCGGAGGAAACCCATGCGGACACGGGGAGAACATGGAAACCACGCAGATTGGGATTCGAACCGGGAATCCCTAGTGCTGAGAGGAGAACATGCTAACCACTAAGCCACCGTGCCGCCCTGTTCAGTAGAGTATTTACCCCAATTGTAAGCAGACATTTGGGCAGACTGGCATGAAATACACCTTAAGTTTATTTTCAAAGGAAATACAATGTCTGCAGGTGGAAATGTAATACAGGTATCATAATTTATTCCCCTCACAAATTATAAATGTGTATAGTACCAGTCAAAAGTTTGAACACACGTCCTTGTTTCATATCTATTTCCCTCACTTACTATATAGATGGACTTTGTAGTTTACAAAATACAGATTGTGTTTCTGGTCAGTTCTGCAGTGACACTGATGTGTTGAGGGGGTTTTAGTGTAGCAGTGCTGCTGGAGGTTCATTTAAACACCTCAGTGACACTGCTGGGATAGGAATAATACACCCACCCAATAATACCTGCTCTGTGGGGGTACAGACAGGATGAAGGGGACAAACAGTATGTACTGAGTCCACAAACAGATGGACTACAGTCTGGAATTCTAGAACTACATAGTCCATCATTACAGTAATATATATGTATAGGCAGTGGAGACTCCATAATTAAAGTAGTTGATTATGAACAACTGGGTGTGTGTTTAATGTACTTAATTTAAAATTGTAAGATGTAATAATTCTTGTAAGTCAATCTGTTTAATGCCGTATTCAAGTAACCATGTCCAGATTTGGCACTGAATTCTCCCGGCCAATAAACTATAGAATAAACTGTCACATAGTGACTTCAGTATTTTTGTAGGAAATAATGATGCTGTGTGGTTAGCATGTTCTCCTCTCAGCGCTAGGGATTCCCGGTTCGAATCCCCATCTGGGTGGAGTTTCCATGTTCTCCCTGTGTCTGCGTGGGTTTCCTCCGGGTTCTCCGCTTTCCTCCCACAGTCCAAAAACATGGATCAAGTCAATTGAGTTCTCCAAATTGCCCCATATAGAGTGTGTCTGTGTGAGTGAGTGTTTGCCCAGCGATAGATTGTGTATCTGCCCAGCGCCCGAAACGTTCTTCCCTGGATGGGCATGGGGAACCCCCCCGCGACCCTAATAGAGGATAAAGTGGGAGATAATGGATGAATGCATAATGATGCTGTGTACTCTGGCCCAGAATGTTACGAGCAACAAGCCCAAAACCCGGGGTCTGTTATGGTATGGGGCTGTCCATGCCATTGGCAAAGATGCTAAACATCTCTGTGAAGCAGCATTAATACAGAAATGTACACTGAGGTCTAAGAGCAACATGATCTTCCGTAATGACTTCATCTCTTCAGGGACTTTTATTATTTTTTTAGCAACTCAAACCGAAGCTTTATGCTACACGTATTCCAAATGCAAACCTGTGGATAAAGACGGAGGGTACTGTTACTGAACTGGCCTGTCTGCAGTCCTAGACTGTCCCTATTTTTAAAGAAAATGCAACTCTGACCTGTTATTGTTGTATTGATATGACATATTTGCAGGAAGATGGAAACAGAACACTTAAAACACTGAACCAAACTGTGAGGTCCACCCCGTGTGAAATTTGTCTACACCCCAATTTTAACTAATATGAAATTGTTAATGTATACTTTGTGCGTGTTGTTTTTTTTTTTTTCAGGAATACTCGGAGGACAGTAATTCTGAGCCAAATGTTGACTTGGAGAATCAATATTATAATTCCAAAGCTTTAAAGGAAGATGACCCCAAAGCAGCTCTGAGCAGCTTCCAGAAGGTAAATTGGCACTCTAGCAGTTCCGCCATTAAAACGCTCTTAGCACCTGCTGTGGAAGAGGCTAACTATGTTTGCTTTGTAGGTGCTGGAGCTTGAGGGAGAAAAAGGAGAGTGGGGTTTCAAAGCACTGAAGCAGATGATTAAAATAAATTTTAAGCTGGTAAGACACAATATCGTTTTTTTTGTTTTTTGTTTTTATTTCTCCAGATTAAAAATTAAGCCTAGTTATTAGAGCTGATTCAGCAACAAAGAGCATTTTAATTGGTTGGCTTATAAAGTTCTTCACAGTGAAAGTACAAAGGATTAACTTAAATATTGTAATATTGTAACTCTTTAAAATAAACTACTGTTCCATGTAGAGTACATTCAAATTGACTCGGACACGGTCATGTTGCTCAAGGTTTTAAATAAACCAGTGTCACTTTTGGACTATTAATAGTACACCAACTAATAGTGTCTAGTTTTTCTGCAATGCCAGGAATTGCCCAATACTTAAATGATATCTGCACTGTACAAATCCTGCTCATTGAAGTATAGCGTAAAATAGGGGACTAACACTGTATTTAGAGAAACATTCATTCATTATCTCCCGCTTTATCCTCTACTAGGGTCGCGGTGGGTTCCCCATGCCCATCCAGGGGAGAACGTCTCGGGCGCTGGATAGATACACCCAGGACAGGACACCAATCTGTCACTGGACACACACTCACTCACAGACACACTCTATATGGGGCAATTTGGAGAACTCAATTGACCGTGATCCATGTTTTTGGACTGTGGGAGGAAACCGGAGAACCCTGAAGAAACCCACGCAGACACAGGGAGAACATGGAAACTCCACCCAGATGGGGATTCGAACCGGGAATCCCTAGTACTATGAGGAGAACATGCTAAACACTAAGCCACCGTGCCGCCGTATTGTTTATTGTGGTACTTATATTATATTATATATATATATATATATATATATATATATATATATATATATATATATATATATAATATAAATTGGCTTATACAAAAAGGAGGCTGCTTTTACGTCTGCATGAAGTTTTGTTTGAATCGGATACATTTTGCGTACCATGTAAAAAATTGTGACTAATATCTGAGACCTGATTAATATTTTTGCTCCACATTTTGTTCCTCAGACAAACTTCCCTGAAATGATGAACCGATATAAACAGCTGTTGACGTATATAAGAAGTGCTGTGACGAGGAACTACTCCGAAAAATCCATAAACTCCATCCTAGATTACATTTCCACATCCAAACAGGTAATATTTGAGTTTTTTTAATGGGTTTATATAAAAGCATGTTTGCATAAACTCTGCTTTGACTTTTCTGATTACAGATGGACTTGCTTCAGGAATTTTATGAGACGACTTTAGAAGCTTTGAAGGATGCCAAAAATGACAGACTGTGGTTTAAAACAAATACGAAGGTCTTTATTTCTTTATTCTAATAAGCATTCACATAAAGCTGTTCCATGTTTGATTATGTGTAAGATATAAAAGGACAATTTAAAGAAAAGCTCAAAGTAAAAATGAGTAAATGCTCTTATTTTGGGTGAATACAATGGTTAAGAGTTTGGCTGTTTTGGAATTTAAAACCTTGGGCATCTGTTTAAATCTATTCCATTTTAATGTATTCAAATATGCAAATAAAAAAGCCATATTAATAGTGATTTTGACCACCAGCAGCATGGTGGACCTGGATTTGGGGATTTAAGTCTTGACTAATGTCACCATGCTGGACACCATGTTGCCATGGGCTTCACAGTCCACTCCACAATGTTACACATTTCCTTTTAGTGGCCTTTTTGCATTAATGTGGAAACCCATTTTTGCTTTAGATACAAATTTACACTTCATAGTTACTATTGACGTATCTAATAACACTAAATACATTTTAAATAGAGTGGACATTTTAAATAACATGTCATTTATTAGTGGACTTAAAATTAAATATTAAAATCACTGTGACGTGTACGCTTGAGTGAGTTAAACTGATTTTGTGACTTTCAGAAAAGTCTAATTCCTCTTAGCAGCTTGATGACCCCAGACTATGTTGGGTCATAGCTACCATGTGATAGTGGGGTCAGAATGAGGCATGTGATTGACCTGCTTAAGTAAATTTGATGATCTAGTATAAATGAGAAATTTTAACATACTGTATTTTCCGGACTTTAAGGCGCACCTAAAAGCCTAAAATTTTTCCAGAAATCGGACGTGAGCCTTATAATCCGGTGCGCCTTATACGTGTACTGAGTTCCAAATTCTATAAAAGTATTGTTGTGCGACCGGGTGGTTTTGTGAAAAGCAGAGTGAAGAAAATTAATTCGGAGCTCGCCGTCATTCCGGGAGGATTAAATAAAGAACTCCGACCGCTGGACATTGGTGTAAACACGGCGTTTAAAGTAAAGTTTCGGGCGGCGTGGGAGCGATGGATGATAGACGGCGAACACACGTTTACTAAAACTCGAGAGGCGGCGGCGGGGCGAGTTACGCCACCATCTGTGAATGGGTTGTGGATGTCTGGGCTGAGGTTTCTGCCGTGACCGTCGTCCGAGCTTTCGCGAAAGCCGGCGTCATTGCTGAACGACGAGACTGACTCAGACATTGATGAGGGGGAACCCGAAGTGCAGCTTTTTAATTCAGACACAGAAGACGAGGACTTTGATGGATTTGTGGGAGAAGAGAGATTAAAATAATGTGTGTTTCATCAAGTAGTAGAATAAACTTCAATTATAAATCAGCGTTTTGCATCCTTTACTTTTCTTGTAGATCGTATGTTTTAGAAAGTGTCTTATAATACGCTGCCGTACAGAATAAGTACCGTACAGAAATAGAGTCCCTAATTCAGACTGCGCCTTATAGTACGGTGCGCGGAAAATACGGTACCTTTGCGTCAGCGGAACTTTTTGAACATATGCTGATGGTGTACCCATGTACCTTTTTATGAGAACGATTCAATTTTCTGAAATGTCCAAATTGTATTGGGAATGGAGTTATCCATCAATACAATATATAATGAGAAATCTGCATATTGTTGGAATTGTAATATGTTTCTGTGTTTCTGCAGTTGGGGAAACTGTATCTAGAACGAGAGGAATACGGCAAGCTTCAGAAAATTCTCAGGCAGTTGCATCAGTCATGTCAGGTAGGACTGCAATCAAATGTTACTATCCATTATCTTCCGCTTTATCCTCTATTAGGGTCGCGGGGGGGTTCCCCATGCCCGTCCAGGGGAGAACGTTTCGGTGCGCTGGGCAGATACACCCAGGACAGGACACCAATCTATCACTGGGCACACACTCACTCACAGACACACTCTATATGGGGCAATTTGGAGAACTCAATTGACTTGATCCACGTTTTTGGACTGTGGGAGGAAACCGGAGAACCCGGAGGAAACCCACACGGACACGGGGAGAACATGGAAACTCCACCCAGATGGGGATTCAAACCAGGAATCCCTAGTGCTGAGAGGAGAACGTGCTAACCACTAAACCACCGTGCGAATGTTACTAATTATATATAAAATATATATAAAATAAATTTATAGGAATAATTAAATCTATAGGCGGCATGATGGCTTAGTGGTTAGCATGTTCTCCTCTCAGCGCTAGGGATTCCCGATTCGAGTTTCCATGTTCTCCCCGTTTCCACGTGGGTTTCCTCCGGGTTCTCCGGTTTCCTCCCACAGTCCAAAAACATGGATCAAGTCAGTTGAGTTCTCCAAATTGTCCCATATAGAGTGTGTGTGTGAGTGAGTGTGTGTCCAGTGATAGATTGGCGTCCTGTCCTGGGTCTATCTGCCCAGCGCCCGAAACGTTCTCCCCTGGATGGGCATGGGGACCCCCCCCCCACGACCCTAAAAGAGGATGAAGCGGAAGATAATGAATGAATGAATAATTAAATCTATATCAGATGCTGATATTACAAGTACAAAGTGTACATAATTTTCATAACTGTCTTGTTCAACCAGTGTAAATAATGTGTTGTGATCATTAAAGTATTTTTAAGTGAAATGCCATGCTAAAAAATAGCCCTGTCCTGGGTGTATCTTCCCAGCGCCCGAGACGTTCTCCCCTGGATGGGCATGGGGAACCCCACCGCGACCCTAATAGAGTATAAAGCGGGAGATAATGAATGAATGAATGATTGCCATGCTAAAAAATAGAAATCTGCTATTCGCTGATGTTCATGTACACACACGGTTTATTGCTGGATTCCTGTTTTAAAGACGGACGATGGGGAAGATGACTTAAAGAAAGGAACGCAGTTGCTGGAGATTTACGCTTTGGAGATCCAGATGTACACAGCACAAAAAAATAACAAGAAACTGAAGGCTCTCTACGAGCAATCGTTACACATCAAGTCCGCCATCCCACATCCACTTATAATGGGAGTCATCAGAGGTGATTCTTTTATTTTTCATCTTTTTATTTCACTCAGAGCATTATAGTGTAACTGTGTAGCAACCCTGATCCTATTTTCCTTTCATTTCTAAGTTTTACATACTTAACAAACTGAAATTAAAGTGATCAACTGACACTTGACCGAATGGAGCATGTTCTGTTCTAATGGAGAACCAATCCCTGGACCTTCTTGCTGTAAAACAGAAGCTGTATCACCCTTAATATGTTGAGAACCAGACATTTAAATGTTTTCAGCACAGATTTAGTTGTATAGATATTTACATAAATTACAGCCCATTTTTGCTCATTAATATTTAATAACACAAGATTGAGAAGGGCAGCACGGTGGCTTAGTGGTTAGCATGTTCTCCTCTCAGCGCTCCATGTTCTCCCCGTGTCTGCGTGGGTTTCCTCCGGGTTCTCCGGTTTCCTCCCACAGTCCAAAAACATGGATCAAGTCAATTGAATTCTCAAAAAATTGCCCCATATAGAGTGTGTGCCCAGCGATAGATTGGCGCCCTGTCCTGGGTCTATCTGCCCGCGCCCGAGACGTTCTCCCCTGGATGGGCATGGGGAACCCCACCGCGACCCTAATAGAGGATAAAGCGGGAGATAATGAATGAATGAAAGATTGAGAAGATAGGATCAGGGGTTTTCTATAAATACAAACGTAAGCTGTCAAAAAGTTTGGACACACCTTCTTCTTGCTCCATATTCTAATTTCTCCACTGACTATAAAGAATAATGTTGTAGTTTTACAGTTACAGACTGTAGTCCATCTGTTTTCTTTATTTGTTTCGAACCCTGTTGGTTCTCTGTTGGTCAGCAGCATCACAGAACAGGTATCATTTGGGTGGTGGATTGTTTCTGGTCAGTTCTGCAGTGACACTGATGTGGTGAGGGGGGCTTTAGTGCAGCAGTGCTGCTGGAGGTTCATTTAAACACCTCAGTGACACTGCTGGGATAGGAATAATGCCCCAACCCAATAATACCTGCTCTGTGGGGGTACTATTGGGGTTCTGACCATTAGAACAGAGTAAAGGGGACTAACCGTATGTGCTGTAGAACACAAACAGATGGACTACAGCTTGGAATTGTAGAACTACACAATCTTTGGGGTATAAGTGGTGAATAAGTGAAGTAAAGAGTAATAAGTGTGAGTTTTCACTGCCCCGTGTGTTTGTGTGTGGTTGTAGAATGCGGTGGTAAAATGCACTTAAGAGAAGGCGAGTTCGAGAAGGCACATACAGACTTTTTCGAAGCTTTTAAAAATTACGATGAATCTGGAAGCCCCAGACGAACAACCTGTTTAAAGTACCTGGTTCTTGCCAACATGCTGATGAAGTCAGGAATCAACCCATTCGATTCTCAAGAGGTAAAATCAGCTTCTATGTTGAAGTGCGGTGCGGAGACGTCGTGATTTATCTGCTTTAATTGATTGGGATGTAATTCTGTGACCAGGCAAAACCCTACAAAAATGATCCAGAAATTCTAGCAATGACGAACTTGGTAAGGTAAGACAGAACACTGCAGACGCCCAAATGAACAATATACCCGGTGTGCATTAGCTGCTCCAGTACAGTGTAACTGTGGCGTGTTCTCTTTGCTTCGGTTTAGTGCCTATCAGAACAATGACATCACAGAGTTTGAGAAAATCCTGAAGACAAATCACAGTAACATTATGGATGACCCCTTCATTAGGGAACATATTGAAGGTGAGTGGCCAACACGAAATGACTCTTTACAGTGTGTAATGTCACAGCTTTAATTACATTAATTAACCATCCATCCATCCATCCATGGATGGAGAACGTTTCGGGCGCTGGGCAGATACACCCAGGACAGGGCGCCAATCGATCACTGGACACACACTCACACACACACTCTATATGGGGCAATTTGGAGAATTCAAGTGACCTTGGTCCATGTTTTTGGACTGTGGGAGGAAACTGGAGAACCCAGAGGAGGCCCACTCAGATATGGGGAGAACATGGAAGCTCCACCCAGATTGGGATTCGAACTGGGAATCCCTAGCGCTGAGAGGAGAACATGCTAACCACTAAGCCACTGTGCCGCCCCATAAATAACCATCCATCCATTATCTTCTGCTTTATCCCCTATGGGGGTTCCCCATGCCCATCCAGGGGAGAACGTTTCGGGCGCTGGGCAGATACACCCAGGACAGGACACCAATATATCACTGAACACACACTCACTCACACAAACACACTCTATATGGGGCAATTGGGAGAACTCCATTGACCTTGATCCATGTTTTTGGACTGTGGGAGGAAACCGGAGAACCCGGAGGAAACCCACACGGACACAGGGAGAACATGGAAACTCCACCCAGATTGGGATTCAAACCTGAATCCTTAGCGCTGAGAGGAGAACATGCTAAACACTAAACCACTGTGCCTCCCTCACAGTGAACACTCTCAGACACACTCTATATGGGGAAATTTGGAAAACTCAATTGACTTGATCCATGTTTTTGGACTGTGGGAGGAAACCCACGTGGACACGGAGAGAACATGGAAACTCCAACCAGATTGGGATTTAAACCTGAATCCCTTGTGCTGAGAGGAGAACATGCTAACCACTAAACCACCGTGTGCCACCCCATAAATAACCATGTATTTATAATTTAAAGAAATGTTTTTAAGCAAATTTTCTCGTGTTTTCTGGATTCAAGTTGTTAAAACATTTATTCAAACAATTCAAATCTCAGGATCCAGTTTGGACGACTTCAGGATAAATAATCCTAATTTAATACACGAAGCGATTTTAAAGGTTTATCTTTAATCCCTAGCGGACACCTGTATTAGAAGACAACACAAGAAACATGTTTTTCAGATTTAAAGAGATTAAAGGGACCAAGCAGGCGGTGGTTTAGTGGTTCAGCACGTTCGCCTCTCAGCACTAGGGATTCCCATTCGAATCCCCATCTGGGTGGAGTTTCCATGTTCTCCCCGTGTCCGTGTGGGTTTCCTCCGGGTTCTCCGGTTTCCTCCCACAGTCCAAAAACATGGATCAAGGTCAATGGAGTTCTCCCAATTGCCCCATATAGAGTGTGTGTGTGTGTGTGAGAGTGAGTGTGTGTCCAGTGATGGATTGGTGTCCTGTCCTGGGTGTATCTGCCCAGCGCCCGAAACGTTCTCCCCTGGATGGACATGGGGAACCCCCCCGCGACCCTAATAGAGGATAAAGCGGGAGATAATGAATGAATGAAAGGGACCAAGCTGAGTCACTGAGGCTGAAGACGTTTATGAAATGACTAATTTATTTTTATTTTATTTTTTTCAGAGCTGCTACGCAACATAAGAACACAAGTGCTCATCAAATTAATTAAGCCTTATACTAGAATACACATACCGTTTATTTCTAAGGTAATCCAATCCATATTATTTATATATATATGTATATATATATATTTATATATATATCACATAATACATTGAATGTTTTAATTAGAATATCTTTTTTAACCGTCCGTCTTTATTATTTTTGCAGGAACTGAACATTGATGTGGTCGATGTAGAAAGCTTACTCGTGCAGTGTATATTGGACAAGTAAGTTACGTGCGTTGTACAAATCAAACATTATATTTGCAGAATAGGATTTTAAGTAACACTAACATTTCACCTTTCAGCACGATCAATGGCCGAATCGACCAGGTCAACCAGCTATTGGAACTCGATCACCAGAAGCGAGGTGGAGCTCGGTACACAGCCCTGGACAAATGGACCAATCAGCTAAATTCACTCAACCAAGCCATCGTCAGTAAACTGGCTTGACTGATCACTTAACATCCCCTAAAAACAATTCATTCACACCAGACAGCCAGGAGACTCAGAGGACTGTCAGAGACACAAACTCCTTTCAGGTCTAATTGCCCCCATCACTGAATGACATGAAGTGTGTGCTTAAACCAGCTAGTTTGTGTTGCACAGCTGCAGTAAACCCAGCAGCTTTATACGTCCTAAAAAAGCAGAAATGCCCAAAGGAAAGCCGCTGGTCTGAATCTTCTGAAGTCGTCTCTTCTTTAGACTGCGGTGGAATCATCTAGACCCAACGGGAAAACATTATTCGAGTCACATGTCTTGACATTTGGTTATGGCAAACATTTAAAAAGGTTTGACCTTTTTTTTTAGAGGTGTGATGCTCTGTAATAAACTAAGATGTTTATCTGTTGAACACTCAGCATGTTTTGGTTTCTGTTTCAAGATCTTTCTCAAAATGTTCGGGCGGGCGCACACAGCTCATGTTTCTTTAGTTTTCTCAGAGTCGCGGCTCGAGAGAGGTTCAGGAGAGCCGGCGCCTGTTAGATGGACGAAAGCATGAGAATAAGGGAGGATTGAGCGGGAGGTTCTGCTGCATTTGATGATCTCTCACCTTCTCACAAAACTCATTCTCTGTAAACTGGATTACGATTTGAAGAATGAAAATAAAAGCTGCTTTCATTGCTTCAAAAAGCAATTTGATTTTCTAATTTAGAGACGCAAAATCGGGCGGCACGGTGGCTTAGTGGTTAGCACGTTCTCCTCTCAGCGTTAGGGATTCCCGGTTCGAATCCCAATCTGGGTGGAGATTCCATGTTCTCCCCGTGTCCACGTGGGTTTCCTCCGGGTTCTCCAGTTTCCTCCCACAGTCCAAAAACATAGATTAAGTCAATTGAGTTCTCAAAATTGCCCCATATAGAGTGTGTCTGTGTGAGTGAGTGTGTGCCCAGCGATAGATTGTCGTCCTGTCCTGGGTGTATCTGTCCAGCACCCGAAACGTTCTCCCCTGGATGGGCATGGGGAACCCCACCGCGACCCTAATAGAGGATGAAGCGGAAGATGATGGATGGATAAATAGAAACAAAATCATGACCCACATATTTGTTATATATATATTTAATGGGGTTCTATTATTTATTATTATATATTACACTAGGGTGGCATGGTTAGCATGTTCTCCTCTCAGCGTTAGGGATTCCTGGTTCGAATCCCCATCTGGGTGGAGTTTCCATGTTCTCTCCGTGTCCACGTGGGTTTCCTCCTGGTTCTCCGGTTTCCTCCCACAGTCCAAAAACATGGTTCAAGTCAATTGAGTTCTCCAAATTGCCCCATATAGAGTGTGTCTGTGTGAGTGAGTGTGTGCCCAGCGATAGATTGGCGTCCTGTCCTGGGTGTATCTGCCCAGTGCCCGAAACGTTCTCCCCTGGATCGGCATTGGGAACCCCCCCACAACCCTAGTAGAGGATAAAGTGGAAGATAATGGATGGATGGATTAGCACAACTATGATTTGAAAACTAAGCCAAGCTTAGAATGCATGAAAAGATAGAAAGATAGAAGTGCTAATGTTCAGTATTACTAATTAATAGTTAAGCCTGGTTTAAACTGCTGCCAAGCAATACAATCGTGTGATGGAGATTTGTTTTAAGGCAATAAGATATGAGAAGGCATGCATCATTGTGTGTAAATCACGACAAAGAGCTGTTATTAGGCCTGAGGTGAAGCCAAGTCCCATTGCACCGCTTTCACCAGATTTATTCATAATAATGCACAACCTCGAGTGCCTTATTGCTTTAATAAAATTATTCTAAACACACTAATAAAAAACAAGGTTGGATTCATAAATGTGTTTATATAAAACAAAATCTGTAATACACTGGTGTTCTGCAACATAATGTAGTCCAGTTTTAAAAGTAAATGTTGATAATTAACAGGATACCAATTGGCACCCTGTCCTGTCCTGACCACACGCCACAAACCAAAATCCTGCTGACAGGTGAGTAAAAGTAATGGTCATAATGCTGCACCATGTCACATTTAGTAAAGATTAAACACATCAAACATTAAAATACCAACTGTCAGGTACAGTGGTGGTACTATACCAAAATAGTATAGAATTAGATGTGAGGTTGTATATCCAACAGCTAAAACTTGTGAATTTCCCCATTGTGGGAAAATAAAGGTCTATCTTATCTTTATCTCTTATGTAAGACAGTGATCCCAAACACACCATCAAATCTACGGCAGAACGAAGGAAGGTTTTACAATGATCCAACCAACATCCAGACCTTACACCAATTAAAATGCAGGGATAATATTTGGAGTTGTGTATAAAATGGAGATCCACAAATGTAATAAACTGAAACAATGTCAAAGCAAACTGAGCTAAAATTCCACCAAAACAAAATTAGACTAATAAAGTAATTAATGATAAATTACAGCAGATAATTCTGGGTTTTTGCTGCTAATGTTGGTTTTAGAAGCTTTTGGGGTCACGGTCTCTACGCTGTGCAAAGGATCAGATGGAAATCTAACAGAAGAAAGAAGTTCAATTATCAAATAAATGTATTAAAATGGAACTAACGATATTAGAAACATTCTGTAGAATGTTCATTTAATTTAACTTCACTATGTTTCATAAAATGTTCAATCAGTCTCAATGTTCTGTTTACTAATTTATTTTCTTTAATGGAGCACAAAGAATTTTTAATGGAACTTAAAATTCATTTTTTTAAATGTAATTTAATGTGCCTTATAACACAATAATATAAAAGATCAACAAAAACAAGAACCTATATAAATAGCAGAACTTTTTCAGCATACAGAATCACCACATTGTAATGTAATATAAAGAGAAATGAAAACCAATCTTAATACATTTGCCAGAAATGGCACCATTTTATTTGTTTTTTTACTGCAAGAGAGACTGTAGAACTTCAGTGTGTCCCCATTTCAATCTTCTGATTACTGATTTATTTCTTTGATGGAGCTCAAAGAATTTCTAATGGAACTTTGTATTATTGTATCTTAATAATTTCAAAAATACATGTACTGTGGTGTATAACACAATAATCTATAATATATGTACAAAAGTCAGAAGCTATATAAATAGCAGAACTTTTGCACCATACAGAATCACCACATTGTAATGTAATATAAAGAGAAATGAAAAACAATCTTAATATATTTGCCAGAAATGGCACCATTTTTATTTGTTTTTTTTTACTTCAAGAGAGACTGTAGAACTTCAGCATGTCCCCATTTCAATCTTCTGTTTACTGATTTATTTCTTTGAGCTCAAAGGATCAGATGGGAGTCTCAACAGTGAACCTCATCAGCTGGAATATGAATGGAAGAAAGAAAAAGAGTAGACAGGTTGCAATTCTCACTCTGACCGCTAGGCGGCCGCAGACCACGCTCATTCAAAAGACATAATATGCCATTCTCCCTCTGACCGCTAGGCGGCCGCAGACCACGCTCATTCATAACCCTAATGTGTCATTCTCCCTGTGACCGCTAGGCGGCCGCAGCCCACGCGCTCTTTATCAGCGCCTCCGCTCGGCTCTCTCTCGCCGGACGCAGTGGCGCGCGTCTGTAATCCAAGTCACTGGGAGGCTGAGGCTGCGGGATCGCTTGAGCTCAGGGGTTCTGGGCTGCAGTGTTCTATGTCGATCGGGTGTCCGCCCTAAGCTCGGTATCGATATGGTTCTCCTGAGGGAGCTCGGGAACACCAGGTCGCCTAAAGAGGGGTGAACCGGCCCAGGTCGGGAACGGAGCAGGTCAAAGCCCCCGTGCCGGTCAGTAGTGGGATCGCGCCTGTGAATAGACGCTGCACTTCAGCCTGAGTAATACAGCGAGACTCAGTCTTTTACTATTATTACTTTATTCAACTCAATTTTATTACTATATCATTTAAATACTACCTTTATATCATGTATATGTCATGCTCATATTATCTTTATATCATCTATATAGTATGCTCATATCACGTTCATATTACACATTTGGAAGTCGCTTTGGATAAAAGATAAATTACTAAATGGAAATGGAAATATTATGGATCTACATTTAAATACTTCACCAGTCACTGTTATTAATGCACTTTATGTAAATAATTTATATAATGCACTTCTGGTTAGATACTAACTACATTTCATTGGCCCTGTATTTGTACTCTGCACAATGACAATAAAGTTTAATCTAATCTAATCTAATCTTTTAGATATTATATTTATATGGAAATAGTATAGCATTTAATAATATGATAGTTCTATATAATATAATTATATCATTTATATTATTATATAAAAGTTGTTTCATATCAAAACATTGATCGTGGTTGAGTAATTGTTTTAATAAGTAATATACATCTGTGTTTAAGCTCATTTCAGATTAAAAAGGTCATTCTTTTAGAACATAATATTTGGTAAAATAGCGCCTTCTTTAGGTCAGTCGGTTGAAGTGCTGTTATTTTCAGTGTAATTTCACTTTGTTTCCGAGGGGAGGCACTGTTGTGCTATGATACACTCCACTTGTAATATACAGTAAGGTATTATGGTAAAGTATAGCACGATACTGAAATCTTAATATTTGTTTTGTCTGAATATCTTGTGTGTTACAAACGAACTGGAACAATAATAATTTAAAGGGTAATGTGGCTCCATCTAGAACTCCCTCTCCATCTAGAACATGTCATATGAGTTTACTTCTCTTTTAACATATTACATTTTTGTTCTTCATATTAAAACGTTAATCTTAATTAATAATTGTTTTATCGTTTTATTAGGCAAATATAGATTTATCTTTAAGGTGATTTCAGAATTATTTTATAAGATAATATGTAATAAAATAGCGCCTCCTTTCGCTCAGTCTGTTAAAGTGTTGTTATGTTGAGTGGAATTTGGCTTGTCGAAGCCAAACATGTCGACAGTCACGTGGTGTGCAGTTGATCATTGTTTTTATTTAAACGGTTGTGTTTTTGTTTAAATACAAACAAACTGATCAACTGCACGCGACGCCGACAGCGTTTCTCGCTTCTTTCTGCTGTTCACCTCACACACATTCACACATTGTTTTAGCACAACAGCGACTCCCCTCGGGGAAAAAGTAAAATTACACTAAATATAACAACACTTCAACAGAATGACCTAAAGAAGGCGCTATTTTACCAGAAATTATGTTCTAAAAGAATGACCTCTTTAATCTGAAATGAGCTTAAACACAGATGTATATTACTTATTAAAACAATTACTCAACCATCAATGTTTTAATATAATATATTTATAATTATATATATTTTTTATTTTATATTTGTATATTTAAACATTTTGTATGTTTTAAATAATATTTTACATAAGATATAATTATATAAATAAAATCAATTATATAAATATAATATGAATACACATTATTATATTATATAATTTATATATGTATGTTGTGCTATACTGTACCATAAATACTTTACTGTATATTACAGGAGGAGTGTATCATAGCACAACAGTGCCTCCCCTCGGAAAGAAAGTGAAATTAGACTGAAAATAACAGCACTTCAACCGACTGACCTAAAGCAGGCGCTATTTTACCAAATATTATGTTCTAAAAGAATGACCTTTTTAATCTGAAATGAGTTTAAACATAGATGTATATTTCATATTAAAACAATTACTCAACCACGATCAATGTTTTGATATGAAACAACTTTTATATAATAATATAAATGATATAATTATATTATATAGAACTATAATATTATTAAATGCTATACTAACTCTACATAAATATAATATCTAAAAGATTAGATTAGATTAGATTAAACTTTATTGTCATTGTGCAGAGTACAAATACAGGGCCAATGAAATGTAGTTAGTATCTAACCAGAAGTGCATTATATAAATTATTTACATAAAGTGCATTAATAACAGTGACTGGTGAAGTATTTAAATGTAGATCCATAATATTTCCATTTCCATTTAGTAATTTATCTTTTATCCAAAGCGACTTCCAAATGTGTAATATGAACGTGATATGAGCATACTATATAGATGATATAAAGATAATATGAGCATGACATATACATGATATAAAGGTAGTATTTAAATGATATAGTAATAAAATTGAGTTGAATAAAGTAATAATAGTAAAAGACTGAGTCTCGCTGTATTACTCAGGCTGAAGTGCAGCGTCTATTCACAGGCGCGATCCCACTACTGACCGGCACGGGGGCTTTGACCTGCTCCGTTCCCGACCTGGGCCGGTTCACCCCTCTTTAGGCGACCTGGTGTTCCCGAGCTCCCTCAGGAGAACCATATCGATACCGAGCTTAGGGCGGACACCCGATCGACATAGAACACTGCAGCCCAGAACCCCTGAGCTCAAGCGATCCCGCAGCCTCAGCCTCCCAGTGACTTGGATTACAGACGCGCGCCACCGCGTCCGGCGAGAGAGAGCCGAGCGGAGGCGCTGATAAAGAGCGCGTGGGCTGCGGCCGCCTAGCGGTCAGAGGGAGAATGACATATTAGGGCTTTTGAATGAGCGTGGTCTGCGGCCGCCTAGCGGTCAGAGGGAGAATGACACATTAGGGCTTTTGAATGAGCGTGGTCTGCACCTTTTCTACTCTTTTTAACAAAGTACTGGTAATAAATAAAAAATATATGGACAAATTGCACATTTTCTACTAAATTGTGTACTTCACAAGCAGAATTAATTCAGGATAAAGAAATGGATGGATAAAGATAAAAAAGATAATGGATGGTAATGGATGGGTGTGCCCCAATACTTTTATTAATTTATTATCCCCGTGTCTGCATGGGTTTCCTCCAAGTTCTCCGGTTTCCTCCCACAGTCCAAAAACATGGATCAAGTCAATTGAGTTCTTCAAATTGCCCCATATAGTGTGTGTTCTCCCCTGGATGGGCATGGAGAACCCCACCGCAACCCTAATAGAGGATAAAGCGGAAGGTAATGGATGATATTTTACACTGTCTATTCAGTAAAACGCATTAAATACTTTTGGAACGAAACCGCCGACTTCTGACCGTTTTTTTGCACAGTATCTTGCACTAAATAATCCACGAATAAATGCTATAAATATGTGAATAAATAAAAACAGAAACAATGGTACAAAGTAAACATTCATTCATTGATTCATTATCTCCCGCTTTATCCTCTATTAGGGTTGCGGTGGGGTTCCCCATGCCCATCCAGGGGAGAACGTCTCGGGCGCTGGGCAGATAGACCCAGGACAGGGCGTCAATCCATCGCTGGGCACACACTCACTCACACAGACACACTCTATATGGGGCAATTTGGAGAATTAACTTTGAATTAACTTGATCTCAATTAACTTGATCCATGTTTTTGGACTGTGGGAGGAAATCGGAGAACCCGGAGGAAACCCACGCAGACACGGGGAGAACATGGAAACTCCACCCAGATTGGGATTCGAACCGGGAATCCCTAGTGCTCAGAGGAGAACATGCCAACCACTAAGCCACCGTGCCGCCCCGACAAAGTAAACATTCATTCATTCATTATCTCCCGCTTTCTCCTCTATTAGGGTCGCGGTGGGGTTCCCCATTCCCATCCATGGGAGAACGTCTCGGGCGCTGGTCAGATACACCCAGGACAGGACACCAATCCATCGCTGGGCACACACTCACTCACACAGACTGACACACTCTATATGGGGCAATTTAGAGAAGTCAATTAATTAACTTGATCCATGATTTTGGACTGTGGGAGGAAACCGGAGAACCCGGAGGAAACCCACGCGGACACGGGGAGAACATGGAAACTCCACCCAGATGGGGATTCGAACCGGGAATCCCTAGTGCTCAGAGGAGAACATGCCAACCACTAAGCCACCGTGCCGCCCCGACAAAGTAAACATTCATTCATTCATTATCTCCCGCTTTCTCCTCTATTAGGGTCGCGGTGGGGTTCCCCATGCCCATCCAGGGGAGAACGTCTCGGGCGCTGGGCGGATACACCCAGGACAGGGTGCCAATCCATCGCTGGGCACACACTCACTCACACAGACACACTCTATATGGGGCAATTTAGAGAACTCAATTAACTTGATCCATGTTTTTGGACTGTGGGAGGAAACCGGAGAACCCGGAGGAAACCCACGCGGACACGGGGAGAACATGGAAACTCCACCCAGATGGGGATTCGAACCGGGAATCCCTAGTGCTCAGAGGAGAACATGCCAACCACTAAGCCACCGTGCCGCCCCGACAAAGTAAACATTCATTCATTCATTATCTCCCGCTTTATCCTCTATTAGGGTCGCGGTGGGGTTCTCCATGCCCATCCATGGGAGAACGTCTCGGGTGCTGGGCAGATCCAATCCATTGCTGGACACACACTCACTCACACAGACACACTCTATTTGGGGCAATTTTGGAGAATTCAATTCACCTTGATCCATGTTTTTGGACTGTGGGAGGAAACCGGAGAACCCGGAGGAAACCCACAGGGAGAACATGGAAACTCCACCCAGATGGGGATTTGAACCGGGAATCCCTAGCGCTGAGAGGAGAACAAAGTAAATAAACATATTTTCACTTTATTTACGTAAACCGGCAAGCGACCCAAATTGCGTCATCGGCCAGCCAGCCAATCAGGAGGCTGGCTTTTTGCCGCTGTTAAAAGCGCCATGTTTCAACGGAAGCGGCGGTGTGTTTGTAAACGTTAGCTGAAAGCTCGAACTCCTCAGTTACAGTCCTCACAAAACAATTCTAACAAACAATCAGAACCCAGCCTTCACTGACGGAATAAACAGAGCCGTTTAAAAGACAACGCGGCGGATCGTTTCGTTGTATTTAGTGAACGGATTTATTTAATATAAATGTAACGTTTGATTAACACGTTTGGATATTTGGGATATTTAATTCAGTAAAGGTAAGAGATTCGTGGTTTAACGTTGATCTAAACAACATTTCTGTCACTGAGAGGAATAAAGCGAAGGCATTAAGTCTCAGGAATTCTGCGGTGAATCGAATTCTGCGATTAAAAGTCCGAATTCTGAGGCACTGTCGATTTTTATTGTTCTTTGTGCTGGAAATGGACTTTAACACGTTTCTAACGGACGTGTTTTATTGTCAGCCGGCTGATGCTTATTGTTAGTGTGTTTAAATCCCAGCGTTACGTCTGATATTAAACTCGTTTACTTTGTAAGTCATCACATTGTGGTTTGGGACACAGCCAGTCTAACTAACTGATAATGCATCCATCCAGCCATTATCTTCTGCTTTATCCTCTATTAGGGTCGAGGGGGGTTCCCCATACCCATCCAGGGGAGAACACACTCTATACGGGGCAATTTGGAGAACTCAATTGACTTGATCCATGTTTTTGGACTGTGGGAGGAAACCGGAGAACCCGGAGGAAACCCACGGGGATAATAAATTAATAAAAGTATTGGGGCACACCCATCCATCCATTATCTTCTGCTTTATCCTCTATTAGGGTCGAGGGGGGTTCCCCATGCCCATCCAGGGGAGAATGTTTCGGGTGCTGGGCAGATACACCCAGGACAGGACGCCAATCTATCTCTGGACACACTCTCACTCACATACACACTCTATATGGGGCAATTTGGAGATTTAAGTTCACTTAGATTTTTGGACTGTGGGAGGAAAGAGGAGAACCCGGAGGAAACCCACATGGACACGAGGAGAACAAACGCACTCTATATGGGGCAATTTGGAGAATTCGGTTCACCTTGATCCATGTTTTTAGACTGTGGGAGGAAACCCACGGGGACATGGGGAGAACATGGAAACTCCACCGAGATTGGGATGAAACATGTCGTTTTTTGGTATACTCATTCATTCATTCATTCATTATCTCCCGCTTTATCCTCTATTAGGGTCGCAGAGGGGTTCCCCATGCCCATCCAGGGGAGAACGTTTCGGGCGCTGGGCAGATACACCCAGGACAGGGCGCCAATCCATAGCTGGGCACACACTCACTCACACACACACTCTATATGGGGCAATTAGGAGAATTCAATTGACTTGATCCATGTTTTTGGACTGTGGGAGGAAACCAGAGAACCCGGAGGAAACCTACACGGACACGGGGAGAACATGGAAACTCCACCCAGATTGGGATTCGAACCAGGAATCCCTAGTGCTGAGAGGAGAACATGCTAAACACTAAGCCACCGAGCCGCCCCCATGTTTACAGTCATCACATTAATTATTTCTATTTTCTACCCTCAGACTACAAAACCTTAAAGATGTCCAAAAACATGGATCAAGTCAATTGAGTTCTCCAAATTGCCCCATATAGAGTGTGTCTGTGTAAGTGAGTGTGTGCCCAGCGATGGATTGGCGCCCTGTCCTGGGTGTATCTGCCCAGCGCCCGAAACGTTCTCCCCTGGATGGGCATGGGGAACCCCACCGCGACCCTAATAGAGGATAAAGCGGAAGATAATGAATAAATGAACTGGTGTAGAGCGGCATGGTGGCTTAGTGGTTAGCATGTTCTTCTCTCAGCACTAGGGTTTCCAGGTTCGAATCCCAATCTGGGTGGAGTCTCTATGTTCTCCCCGTGTCCGTGTGGGTTTCCTCCAGGTTCTCCGGTTTCCTCCCACAGTCCAAAAACATGCATCAAGGTCAATTGAGTTCTCCAAATTGCCCCATATAGAGTGTGTCTGTGTGAGTGAGTGTGTGCCCAGCGATGGATTGGCGCCCTGTCCTGGGTGTATCTGCCCAGCGCCCGAAACGTTCTCCCCTGGATGGGCATCGGGAACCCCCCCCCCCACGAGCCTAATAGAGGATAAAGCATAAGATGATGGATGGATAATTGGTGTTATTAAAAAGTGAAAGCATTTAGGAACCACAGAAACTCTGCCATGTAGTATCAGACCACACAGTTACAGAGGGGTATGGACCTAATGGTGGATCTAACTTCCTTTTCATGTGTGCTCAACCACCCCAGCCTCCCTAAAAATGGATGGAGGATGTTACAGTTAGTCCTTTAGCAGACGCTTTTCTCCAACGCGACTTACAAATAAGAAAACAATGATCAGGAGGTTCTGTACTTTGTATGTTTGACTGACCTGCACCGGGTTTATTTACATCTTCGTTGAAATCTCATCAACCACCCAAACTCTGCTGTTTCTAGACACTGGATTGCAATGTCCATCGATTTTGATAGTGCAGCGTTACAAACGCAGCATGAAGAAGAGGAGGAGTATGATCAGGAGGATTATGCCCGAGAGCAGGAGGTAAGTCACATGACACTGACCTCAGTACAGCTTTATACGCAGACGAACACTCAGCAAAAACATGGAAATGGAAGTCTAGTTTTTTGTGCTACAGCTGTGTTTTTTTCATTTTTAAACTAATAATAACAATAAAAACGCTGATTCTACTTTATTGTATTTATTGTATATAACAGAGGCAGGTATTATTTGGGTGGTGGCTGATTCTAAGTAGTGCAGTGACATTGCTGAGGTGGTGTTACGGGTATAAGTGGATCAGATACAGCAGTGCTGCAAGAGTTCTTAATACCTCAGTGCCATAAATGGACTGAAAATAATTGTTTTTGTCAGTAGTTTTATAATTCCAGACTGTAGTCCATCTGTGTTCTTTGTTGTTGTTAGTCCTCTGTTGGTTCTCTGTTCTCTGTTGGTCAGGAGCATCACAGAACAGGTATCATTTGGGTGGTGGATTGTTTCTGGTCAGTTCTGCAGTGACACTGATGTGGTGAGGGGGGTTTTAGTGCAGCAGTGCTGCTGGAGGTTCATTTAAACACCTCAGTGACACTGCTGGGATAGGAATAATGCCCCAACCCAATAATACCTGCTCTGTGGGGGTACTATTGGGGTTCTGACCATTAGAACAGAGTAAAGGGGACTAACAGAATGTACTGTAGAACACAAACAGATGGACTACAGAATGGAATTGTAGAACTACAAAGTGCATCTTTACTGGAAGTGGAACCAAGAACGTAGGCAATGAGTGGAGCAGAAAGAAGCTGTGTCCAAACTTTTGACTGGTGCTGTATGAGTACTTGGATGATAAAGAGCAACCCCACATTGTTTCTATTGCTAAATAAGTTTAACAAAAATTTTTCTAAGTAATTACCCATCCATCCATTATCTTCCACTTTATCCTCTACTAGGGTCGCGGGGGGGGGGGTTCCCCATGCCCATCCAGGGGAGAACGTTTCGAGCGCTGGGCAGATACACCCAGGACAGGATGCCAATCTATCACTGGGCACACACTCACTCACACAGACAGACACACAAACACACTCTATATGGGGCAATTTGGAGAATTCAATTGACCTTGATCCATATTTTGGGACCGTGGGAGGAAACTGGAGAACCTGGAGGAAACCCACGTGGACACGGGGAGAACACTGAAACTCCACCCAGATTGGGATTCGAACCAGGAATCCCCAGCACTGAGAGGAGAACATGCTAACCACTAAGCCACCGTGCTACCCCCTACTAAGCCCACCCATCCTTTACCTTTATTAGGGTCGTGGGGGGGGGGGGGGTTTCCCCATGTCCATCCAGGGGAGAACATTTCGGGCCATGGGCAGATACACCCAGGACAGGACGCCAATCTATCACTGGACACACACTCACTCACACAGACACACTCTATATGGGACAATATGGAGAATTCAATTGACCTTGATCCATGTTTTTGGACTGTGGGAGGAAACCCGGAGAACCCAGAGGAAACCCACACGGACACGGTGAGAACATGGAAACTCCACCCAGATTGGGATTCGAACCGGGAATCCCTAGCACTGAGAGGAGAACATGCTAAACCACTAAACCATCTGTGTTCTTTGTTGTTGTTGGTCCTCTGTTGGTCCTCTGTTGGTTCTCTGTTGGTCAGGAGCATCACAGAACAGGTATCATTTGGGTGGTGGATTGTTTCTGGTCAGTTCTGCAGTGACACTGATGTGGTGAGGGGGGTTTTAGTGCAGCAACGCTGCTGGAGCTTCATTTAAACACCTCAGTGACACTGCTGGGATAGGAATAATGCCCCAACCCAATAATACCTGCTCTGTGCCGCCCTAATAAGTCAATTATTTTCAAAAATACTGATATGTGGACTGTGGTACTATACAGGTTACGTGTAATCTGCTGAATGAAATGAGGAGCCGTGTCTCATAATGGTTTATGGTTAAAATAATGTGTCCGATTCATTAAAGAGGAAGCACATGAGCCGTGTTTGTGTTTAAAGACAAAGCCCTTCCAATCAGCTGTAAAGAGGCTTTGACTCACCAGTGAGTTATTTGCTGCTTGCTGAACCTGAACTATTATTGGCTGAAGTGCCGAGCTGTCAGGTGTGTCCCTGCGACTCTCAGCATGTGCTTCATTCCGCCGACTAGACGACTTTCTCACGACTGTGGATGTGGTGTGACTGAAGTCATGGAGAGAAGTGCTTTATTTACTTTTTTGAACACTTGAACAAAAGAATTTGCGTCGAATAATTTCGAGGGGGAGGGGGCCGGGGGTCTGTGGTGGACTTTCAAAATGTTTCTGCTCCAGTTCACCCCCGGTTCCAAGCCTGACAATGGACAGAGCTCGGCTCAGGACACAACAAAACTAAACACGAAGCCGGGATGAATCTCTTCCTCCTTCTTCTTCATGCGACTGTGTGGTCATATGATTTTAAGAGTTCCACCCAGAAGCATGGGCTTTTTTAGTATGTGTCCTGAACTGCGAGCTTACAGCCGTCTTTAGCCAACATGGGAGGAACGGAGCCCACGTTCGTGAGTGAGGTCGAGCTGCAGGACGTCCGGTTGATTCGACAGTCTTTATGGGCAGTAAGTCTGTCGTGTCCAGGTTTGCTTTCATTGGCGGTGTGTAGGGATGGGTTGTTCAGATTGCTGTCTGGAACATGCGTTCTGACTTTCTCTGCTTCGCGGCTCTCTTGTATTAGTTGTAGGGGTGCGAATCTCTCAGTGTCTGGCGATTCGATTCGATTCTGATTCGATACAGAAACAAATGGTCTTTAAATTTAGTTTAAATGATGTGATTGAGGCGGCACGGTGGCTGAGTGGTTAGCACGTTCGCCTCTCAGCACTAGGGATTCACGGTTCGAATCCCCATCTGGGTGGAGTGTCCATGTT